>CAHIKZ030003347.1:40000-107418 GCA_903632075.3 Acanthosepion pharaonis | reverse complement strand
GAACATATTAGCCAGTGCCAAGTCTTGTGTGAGGTTAAATCCTGGAACTAAAGTATGTGGAAACTACATGTTTGAATACTTTTATTCTTTTTTTTCTCTCTCTCTCTCATCGTCTCTTTTCTTTGTCCTTTTCTCTATCTGTTTTGTTTTCTTGGCTGTCTCTCTCACTCTTTTGCGGCCTCTCTTTTTCTCTCTCCGAGAGAGGCCGAGAGCTTCTCTCTCTCTCTCTCTTGTCTCCTTCCCCTCCGTCATTTTTTGTTTTGTCCTCTTTTGTGTCTCTCTCAAAAGATTACCAATCCTCTTCACCTTTTGATGAGGGTTTTTGGAGGCTCTTTCAATTTAACATAGATATTTATTTTAGATGTGTGGGTGGTGTATTGGATAGCAGCTTGCAATTAGACATTATCAAGCAGAGTTCAAATTCCAGTCAAGTTCATTACCCTCAGTCTGTCCCCAATATTTAACTCATAATCTCTTCAAAGCACATACTATGCTGCTTTCGAAATGGTTGTGGTGTTAACAATGACTATGCTCCTTTCCTGTGACCAATCTGATTGATGGATTGGCTTAGCCTAGTCTGGCACAAGGTTGCAAGTGGGATCAAATTTGTCATAGTAATGTTCTGAAAAGATAGTTTACTTAGTCTTGATCAAGTCACCTATATTGATATTTATTTAGCTTAGTCTAGCACAAGGCTACAATGAGTGAGGATCAAAAATTAGTACAGCATTAATAGTTCTGTGGAATTATGTTTCTAAGTACTACTCTCTAACCAGCCATCTATTGTTAAATTAATCTAAATTTTTTTATTCCTTTTTGTGTATATTTGTGTTTAGCAATTTATTTGATTTTGTTTCAGTTCAACTTTTGCATCGACTCAGTGTTCATGCTTCTGATGGACCACAAAAGTTACTTCGGGTGAGTATTGAAAATTTAAGAAAAATACTTTGTTTAAAATTATAGCAATGATTTTGATTTGCTGTTTGTTGACTGCAATAATGAAAAGTACTTCATTATTTTTTTTTTTTCATTGTTGCCAGTTGCTATACCAGCGTATCCTGATTGTCTAGGATTGTTACAATTTATAGTTGGATGTTATATTGTCAAATGTTCTTTAACATTTAACACTGCATTATTCGCAGCTTACCTTTCCACTGCATTGTTTTTCAAGTTTCTTCTACTGTACTACTTAATTTCAGTCATGGTCATTTTCTGTTACCATAGCAGAATATGACAACACAACTGCAAAATTCAAACCGTGGCAGGATAAAAGTTTTGCTTTGGAAAGAGCTGTGTGAAGTTGGACAGTAATTACTGCAACTAGTAGCAATTTTTTTTATTCTATAACTATGGATTAAGAACTTCAGATCACAAATATAATTATATAGTTTTTTTTTGTTTGTTTTTTTTTTTCTTTCATTTTATAAAATTTTTTGGAGGGGGGGTTTCAATTGGCTATGTAAATTGACCTGCTCCCTACAGAAACCAAAACAAACATGCTCATATGATGATTTCTTAAAATGTAAAAAAAATAAAATAAAATAAAATTGTTCATAATCTGGATTTGTTTTGGGATATTGTTAAGCACTCCAGATTACAAATTTAAATGAACAATGTTTATAGGTGGTCTAGTTTTATGAAACTCCAATAAAAAGAACAATAGTGTTGTGTATGTGAACATGTTCTGTTTGAAAGTAAAAGTATGTTATGACAATAACAGTATAATTTAGTAATAGTAATTCATTAACATTAAAGGGTGATTGTGGTAGATAGACACTAAAAGATATATTCAGAGGAGAAAGATTGTATGAATGCACAGCTAGCAACAAAAGATGACATACAAACATTGTGTAGCATAAAGAAAATGTTTAATTCCAGTTAAAATATTCATGTTCTACAAGACAATAGAGACAGAACTTTTAAAAAGTTTTGGTGTGTCAATTTTGAAAGTTGGTTATAAATAAGCTAGAATTATCCAATTAAAATAACTGGAATATAGTGGACAGTGTAAATAAGCTGCCTGGGGAAATTGTAAGTTCTGAATGGACATTTATTCAATAGAAAAGCCACATCTGGCCTCTATAAAGCAGTGTGTTCTTTGAGAGACCTGAAAGCAATCATTTTTTTTTTTCCTCATAAGCCATCTTGTTTTAGTTGAAGTCATTTGCAGGGATGAGTTTATACCATGGCACCACAGCAAAATGCAGCAGTGGCCATATTTAATGCTGAGGTACACTTAAAAAAAAACAAGCCTTATTTTTGCCTTCAACTTAAAAAAAAAAAAATTTTTTTTTTTTTTTAAGAGTGAAAAATAATTTTCTGAATAAGGTGGTTGTGGGGATTTTCCAAGAAAAAATTTGGCTAGAGAGCCCTATACAGATATATTTTCAAAGAAAAGAGGTGGATGAAAGGAATTTCAACAAATTTTACAAGTTTATTTCAATCTTGCAATATTTATGTCTACCAGAAATTAAGTGAACATTATATGTATACACATGCGCATTACTTAGTAATAATACATTTCATTTTAAAGCAGCAATACTTCAATAGACTGGTCCCCACCAAAATTTAAAAAAAACAACATATATGTCAAAATGTCAGAGATCAGTTTGACATTGTATTGTAAAAAGGACCCTCCCCCATTCTAAAATAATAGAAAATTAATGTTGTTTTGATTCTGACAAATTACCTGCATAGATAAAATTCTGAATGCTAAGCAATGAAAATTAGTCGTGAAAATATTTTTATCTATAAGAAATTACTAATATTTATGTTGGAAAATAAAGGATCATTTTGACATTTACTGTACATATTTTTTTTGTTTCAAAAGTTATTTTGATTTTATGCTGAAAGACTTTATATTTTTATGCAATAATCTTGTTCTTTTGACAACATATTGTAAGATTTGATTTCTTTTTGAAAATGTTCCACTACAATATATCATTGTTAATAATTGCAATCATCATATTCTGTTATTTGTCAATAAAAATTTTTTTTTTTGTTTTTTTTTATTAGTTTTTATTTATTTTATCAATTTTTTTTTTTTATTTAAGATTTTCCATTAATATTACATTTTACAAATAGAAAAAAAAAAAAAAAATTTGCAGATTCTAAAAATATTGCCATGGCACCCTGAGTGCCACAGTGTCCTCGTTTTTAAAGGGTCCACCAAGGCAATTTTTTGCCTGCCCCTATTTTAGTTTAAAATCATCTTTGCATTTGCAATATTTTAAAAGAGAACATGAAATAAATTCAATATGATTTGGTATTTCACTGGGTAAGTCAACAACAATAATTATTCTTGATTTGTGCTACATAATTTCAAGAAAATCAATGTCCTGTTTCCATTAAGAGCAATTCCCTCTTAAAACAAGTAATCTTGCTTCATAAAATCTAAATTATTCAAGTTATATATATATAATAAATTTGTAATCTTTTTTTATTACTCTTGTTTATTTTCTCATTATAGGTGATAAAAAATCCTATAAATAATCACCTACCAGTTGGTTGCACCAAATTAACAATGTCTTTCAATGCTCCATTGTGTAAAGATGTGAAGACGTTAGTACCAGATGATAAACCAATTGTCTTTGTGATTGGAGCCATGGCTCATGGAAGTGTGAGTATTTTGTTTTTTTTTTTTCTTTTTATAAATGGAAACCTTTACTGTTAGCCACTCAATGTTTGCCCTGCGTATGATGATAAACTACATTCAGTCGCAAGTCTTCTAACTGGGAGGGTTTGACGAGTATGGAACCACCTTTTAATTGCTACTGTTCCCAGTCCCACTCTGACCCATAGTGGTAGGACCTATTATGGTTCCAGCTATGGGAAAATAGCGAACCCCAAAACAAAACACTATGAAAGTATAGAAATATTTTTTTTATAGTAAAAATTCCAGCAATACATTTTCATAGTAATAAAAGTTACCAACAATCCATTTTTGTATTCAATTGTGAAGACAGTAACATACTTCAAAGCGCCCAAGAATAGTAAATTTCAGCATTAAATGACCCATTCAGTTCTTTTTTTTTTTTTTTTTTTTTTTTTTGTTTCTTTTTTGTTTTGTTTTTTTTATTTATCACTTGATATCCCTATACAAAAATGATACTGAATAATTTTTTCCTTTCCAATTTTAAATTCTACTTTAACTTTTTCTATATAATAAATGCCTAGTCAGTGTCTCACAGTTTTTCAATTAAAGGGACACAACTCTCAATAGCTCATCTCCTTCGTTGAACTTTTAAAAAGTAAGCTTAAATATTAATGGAATACTTAAATGCAGCGATCAGTTGTGAGTTGTTCTGTAGTTTATTGTTGACTGTCGCATCTACTCCTCCATGACTATTGTGTTGAAAGACCAGTCACAAGCTCTCTGCAGGAGCTAGCTTAAATCCTGGACAATAGGTTGGCTTTTAAGCTTATTTCAAATCATCCTCGGGGGGAAATTGTTTAAAATCTACTTTGGCAATTACCATATGATGCAGATTTTTTTTTTTTTTAACATCCAAAATTGTGTCCAAAATCTGCTGCATTTTATACTTTAGGCTAGAACTCAATCCTATTTCAGGACTCAAAATGTGCAAAATCTGGTCAAATGCAATTTATTTGTTTACCAGAGATATAATATCTATCTAATGATGTATTGCAACAAAGGGAAATAAATAACGCCTGCAAATTGATCATTGAAGTCCGAGAAGTGTTGGACACCACTACCATTGTCAAATCCTTCAGGAAATGCTGCATCTTGAACAAGCTTGACAATACCAACGATGACATCCTATCTGAGGAATTCATACAGAGATGGGGGTCAACAGAGTTACAAGAAACCAACGATGATCATGCCAATGATACCTGCTACACATATCTATATCCCAATCCGATAGAATGAATTCTGTCAATTTTACTGGTCTGATGAGGAAAGTGAATTTGGAGGATTTGACAAGGACAATCCTCTACTCTTGGCTCTCAGATGCCCATGAGGGCAGAAAAATTACCTGGATTATTCATAGTCCCGTTCAAGAATACATAAATAATTTTCACTGAAATACTTCAGATTGTCATAAAAAAAATTAAAATCAAACAAACAAGTTATTATATATATTCAATTTCATTTCAATTTATTTTCTCAATGTGTAGTTGGTGATTTAGTGGTCTTATATCCCAAGAGTCATTATCACATTTTTGTAATGGTTATGTATCACAAAAGTAAACGAAATGTTTTTTCTTTTCTTTTTTTTTTTCTTTTTTTTTTTCTTTTCTTTTCCTTTCCTTTTCTCTTTTTTCTTTTCTCTTCTTTTCCTTTTTCTTTTCTCTTCTTTTCCTTTTTCTTTTCTCTTCTTTTTTTTTTTCTCTTTTTCCTTTTTCTTTTTTCTTTTTCTTTTTTCTTTTTCTTTTCTCTTTTCTTTTTCTTTTCTCTTTTCTCTTTTCTTTTTCTTTTCTCTTTTCTCTTCTCTTTTCTTTTTCTCTTCTTTTCTTTTTCTTTTCTCTTTTCTCTTTTCTTTTCTTTTCTCTTTTCTCTTTTCTTTTTCTTTTCTTTTTCTTTTCTCTTTTTCTCTTTTCTTTTTCTTTTCTTTCTCTTTTTCAAAAGTTTTAGTAAATTGTTCTAAAAATCAGGTGCATTTTATACTTGAAAATAAGCATTTTTCACCTGGGGTTTCTCTGCTTTTTTTATACTGCATCTTATATTCCCTAGCGATGTATACACAAAAAACGTTACATCAATTCTTCTTTATTTTAATCAAAATTCTCATGTCTGTCTTTCTAATATTATGATTCTTATTCTTTCTGATGATTTTCAATAATTCACTGTTAATAGCAACAAAAACCTAACTGTTGACTGTTCCAGTCATTACAGTTTAAGATAATTTTTTCTAAACTATAGCTGTGTTTAATTAGCATTAAATTGAGTTAAATAACTCATTTATGTTGTAGTGAGTTACATACTTATTAGAGCCATATATAGTATACTTATTTTATTCCTTAAATTTAAACAGTGTGTAAGGGTTTATATAGGTGACAAGAATGACTGCCTAGATCAGAAATATATTAGCAAGTAAGCCGGCCTTGAATAATTTGAGTTAAATGTCTCATTTATGGAAAAAAAAATAAAAATAAAAATTGAGGGATTTTGATAAGGGCCAAATTATGGCTGGAAGATTGGGTCAGAACATTCCTGAAATGATACAGCTTATTGAGTGCTTGTGTTCCGTTTTGGTGAGTATCTTTTGGCAAGATGGAAAACAGTATTAATTACTGACAAGACATTAAATATCAAAGACTTGCCAATGCAGGAATTGAATGGTGGCTCACTTGCCAATAACAAACCAACAGAATGGTTACTGTGGCACAAATTATAGATAACTAACTTTTTGTTTGTACTGTGGAGTGTTTGAAACTAGTTACACTTTTATGGTTAGTCAATACCTCCTGTTAAAGACTTTTTTTTTTTATACTGCAAAATAAAATAAAATTTATTTTTGCATATTTTAATATTTTAATCTTACAAATTCATTTTTTTTAATATTGGGCTTTTTAATTTGATTATATTTTTTTTAAGACTTAAAATAATATATAACAAGAAAATTAATAATACTTTTAAATAGTGTGTTTGAAAACCATATGATGCTAATACTGTCTTCTGACAGTGACTACTTGTTGTGGAGGAGGGGCTTGCAAGATCCAATGATTCTGAGAGAGATGTCATTTGGTGTTCTAAAATTGGTGGCAAGGTCGAAGAATCCAACATTGGGAAAAACTGATGATTACAACTAATGCTGTAATTATGTTCCACGATACTAACAGAATGTTAATCAAAGTGAAGAAAAGAATGTATCACAACACACAGTACATCAATTTTTGTTATGCATGTGACTATGAATGCCAATCAGAATATGCATACTAACCTATGTCTATTGCAGAAGAGTATGTTCTGTGGTCACACTATAACACCCCTGCCAACAGTCGCATCCTTGATCACGGTCACCAAATAATGTAACACCTTTTGCCACCACACTTAGTGGTATAGTCCTCAGGGTCTTAGGATGTCGCTTTAACCATGGGCCAACTCTGCACTGTTCAGTGCTGATGCTGGTCCAAGCTGTTGGTCACTGGCTGCTTTGATCCACACTGTCTTTGCCTATGTGTTCTTAGTTTCAGAGCAGTGGAAGTAATCTTGCAGTGATGGTCAAGCTGTAGCAGGTGCTATATTAAGGAGAAAATATCTTCACAATGAAAAATAAAAGGAGAGATATGTGGGGTTAATCTTCAATTGGTTTATATAGCTCTTGGTACAATAAAATTAACCATTCCCACATCAATCTCTCTAGTGACACTGGGCCTTGTCTAAACTTCTACAAGGCTGGGTTCAGAGTCTTGGAATCAGGAATTTTGGTTGGCAGCTGATGTGGATTTTAGAGGCACTCAATGCAGGATCTCAGCCCAAAGTCTGAGCTACCTAAAGTCGTCTACTTATATGCACTTCAGCCCAAAACTGGCATGGGGCCAAAGGGTTCTGGGAATTCAGTCATTTCCCAATTTTCATTAATTCAAATAATTGTTTTCTTTGTTCCCTATTTCTGCTTTCCTAATCAGTTTTTCAAATTTGGAGAATTATCCACCTTTGGGAGTAGCATTTGTGTGGTGATGACTATGAGATAGATCCCTTGGAATGGGTGTCTGTGCAACCTTTGTCTCACCTGAAGAAAAGGCTGGTGGCAAACACCTTTGAATGAAGACAATCATCCAGCAAGTGGCTAAGCAAATTTTCATTCTATGATAGAATGAGTTTTATTTAAAAGTAATCATTAACTCACGTCATGTTTTCTTAAAAAGCTTTATCAACTCAAGATTTTCATATATGGATGTCATGCATGGCACCAAATTCATTCATAAATATCTAAGCTATGTACAACTGCTTTCTTAGATCAATGGTTAAAAATGGCTGTGAGTAAATGAAGTCTGTAGGTCTTAGAGAGGACAATCTTTCTTCGAACCTTGTGAACTGGTGCTACAAATTCACTAACAAAGAGCTATACCAAATAACAGAAACCACATCACATGAGGATTTTCAATAGCTGCAGCAACTAAAATGTATAGTACATGTAACTCTATGAGAAAATGACAAAATCAAAATGTTGACATTGCACACTACTTTGAATAAAAAGTTAGTAAGGAAACTTCCATCAATACTGGAAAGAGCAATAACTGCTACTGGACTTGAGAAACATATTTTCCTGAAAAAATATTTTAAGAGAAAGATTTTATAAATTTCTCTTGAAATTTGCACTGGCCATTTAGTCAATGAATGCCAAATGTTTCCATATAAGGAAATGGCTCATAGACAACTTTATTTCAAATAGTTAGATTCTTGTTTCACTCAGCTTTTATCTTCCAATTGGAGAACTCTTTTCTTTAATCACTTCACCCCAAACAAGGTGATAATGCCACTAAGACACAAGAGGCTACTGGGAGTCAAAGGGAATAAAAAAGACCTTAGAAGGAACCGGAAACCTAATCCTAAACAGATAAATGTCTATCCTCTTTGAAAAACTGGGGAAGCGTGTGAACCAGACAATTGGCAAACCTATCTACTCCTATTGAAAGAAGGAAAAAAAAAATAGTAAATAAAATTTCAGGGTTTAGGTGGAGGCATTGGAAGTATAGTGTTGCAATAGACTTTAGAAGGAATCCAGAAAACCCAATCCTAAACAAAATAAAGGATAAACCTTTACTTCTGTTCAAAAGATCAGGGTGGAGTGTGAATGGGATCACAGACACACCTATCTACTCATATTGGGAGGAAAAAAATAAAAGTAAATCATATTGTGTTGCACTCATTCTATTTTCACCTCAGTAGCAATTGGATGGTTTATATTGGAGGTCAAGTGACGAGACATGGTCAGGTTTTCAGCGATTCTCTTGTCCAGCTTGTTTATAATTTTCATCTTTTAGTCTGCTAGAATAGAAAAATCTCTAGTGTCACTTTTTCTCTTTGTGCTGTTGATTTGTTTTTTATTTAAAATTTTATTTTTTTTTATAATTCTTAAACTGAAGAATATCTCATACACTTTTTTTTATCTATACAATTTTGTGATTTAAAAAAAAAAAGAAGTAAATTCAGGAAATCAAAAGCAAAAATTTCTTAATGAATCCTGTTCATTGACAAATTTCTATAGAAAAATCATTTTTACTCTTATTCTATGCACTTTTGTTTATATTTTATAAATTCATTTTTTTATTTTATTAATCTTAGAAACAGAGATTGCAAGAATATTGTACTACATTAGAAATAGGTTTTCTTTATTTCATATAAAAAAAAAAATTGAAAAAGTTTTTGTCATTGTAGAAAATTATTTTTGTTGCTAAATTAGGTGTTAAACTCTATTTGGGGAGATTTAAACTCACCTTTATTTAGGGTGAGTTTTGTGACTCAACAAACACTCGTTGCTACTTTTGTTATGCCAACACCTACTCGTCACTTTCGTAATGCTTGTTGTTGTAGAGACTTTATAGTCGCAATTACAACTATATTAATGCTGTTGAACAACACTAGTGTCAGATGCCTTCGAATATCACTCGTACTAATAGTACTTGCTCAATAATACTCGCTCGAATAGTAATCCATATAGTGATCTGAATACAGAAATAGTACAGTGAATAGAGTAGAGAATAGCAATCTGTATAGTAATAGAGGATAGACTAGAAATAACAATCTATATAGTAACAGGATAGAATAGAAATGCGATCATTAGAAGTCAAGTGACTTCCTACTTATGTGTTTCCTCTATGGTCATGTGGTCTACTTAAATTCAATAATGGGATCGCCTGTGTTTGCTCACTTGCGATATATGTTCAAACTCAAGTGTCGGCAGCGACATTTTATTCATATATAAGAGGGATTTAAACCCTCCTTTATTTATGGGGTGGGTAAACTCTCCCTTATCTAGGAGGAGTTAAACTCTATTTTAGACTTTTTTTTTTTTTTTTTTTTTTTTTTAAGTTGTTATAACTGCCTAAAATCTTACCATAAGTGAGCTTTTTATTCTGGTGTTGCATTTTTCATTCTCTGTTAAAACACTTCTGAGATATTTAAATTGTTGTACTTGCTTGATTTTGGTTCCTCCAATTTGTAATTTGCATCTTGGACGGTTCCTTTTGCTGCCACCCATACATCCTTATCTTCTTACAGCTGATGGTTAACTCTTTCTTCTCACTTTCCTTTAAAAACTTCTGTAGGAGTGCCTGTAGTTTATTTATTGTGTCTGCTATCAACACTATGTCATCAGCGTATCTTGTATTGTAAAGGTTGAATAAATCTGGTGGAAAGACACATTACCTTTTCTATTTTTATGTATTTACTGAATCCATTCTCTATCCACATGCAGGGGGTTTGCTTCCAGTATAATTTCTGGATTGTTCTAATATCAGTCCTAAATAAATCAAGCTACCTTGCAGCTCAAAACAATTCATTGTTACATACCTTATCAATTGCTTTTGCAAAATCTATAAAACATAGACATACTTCCTTTTGCATTTGTATTGTTCTTTCAGATATCATTCTGAGCATAAATATCGCATTCATTGTTCTATAGAAGGATGCTGAAAATATCATGGTCCGAGCAAAGTTTTAGAGAAAATAGAAACAAAAAGGATGTTTAAGCTTAACATCAGAAAGACAGTTGAAATTTCTGGGGTACGTAATGAGGAAAGAGGGCTTGGAAAATGTAACACTCACAGGACATGTTGGAGGCAAGAGGGATGGAGGAAAGCTGAAAATACTACTTTCGGATAAAATTTATAAAATCTCTCTCTCTCTTAACTTCACTAATTTTTATCACTCTTTCCAGTATTGATGAGTGTTGCCTTCCTAACCTTTTGTTTGAAGTAGTGTGGAATATCATAATCTTGATTATGTCATTAGTTTCTCTTCAAGTTACATGTGATAGCCATTTTAGTTGTTGCTGTTGATAGTCTTCAAGTGATGTGGTTTCTATTATTTGGTACAGTTCTTTGTATGTGATTCTGTAGCACACTAAATTCTTTCTAGAATTCTCCCCTGAAACTGCATTTTTTTCTTTCTTTCTTTTTTTTTTTTTTTTTTTTTTTTTTTTTTTTTTTAGGTGCAAAAACATGAACACCTACTATTTTAAAATTTTTATAACTTTCTTTGTATTGTGTGTATAGATTTTATTTTTGTATACTAATAAAAAAGAATGGATGAGTAATATTTTGATGTAATGAATTAAGTTTTGCATCCATGTTTTGATGCTGAAAACAAAAAATTGAAACACAAAATAAAAACATTAACAATTTAACAGACTTTAACTTTTATTACAACTTGTGGAGTTCTTACGTGTAATAAATAGCAAAATGGCTAAGAAGGCTTTCATTTTATCAAAAGTGACGTCCTTCCTTGCGTTTACATCCAAGTAGACACCAGCATTTGCCCTTTCTTTCACCTGACTGGAATATTTGTCTCATTGACAAATAAAGTTATTATTTCATCGTTTATAAATAGACAAAATAATTCACCTTCAGAAAGGCTATCAGGTACATCCATGGGGCCAGTTATCATCTTCGACTACTTCACTGTCAATATCCACTTGAGTAAAGCCTTCAAAATCATCATTGGAGTTTGAATCAAAGAAAAACTCCTGAATAAAGGCTTCATTGGATGTTGATGTGGTCATTTTTGTTTACAAAAAATCACAGAAAAATTAATTGATGTTACACCTCATGTAGCATCTAGAAGAATTCAAAATGGTGTCGGAAAGCAGAAATTTAGCCTCGTTCCAAAGCAGTAGTAGGTGATTTCCAGCTTAAAATAACAGTTGACAAGTCTTTATTTATAGCAACTGTCTCAAGGCGACAGAATTTACCAACAGCTGCAAAGAGAGAGAATCCTACATCAACAATTTTTGCCTCCAGTGTGGTAAAGGTTTAAAGAAGGATGGTCCTCCTTAAGACCTACAGGCTACATTTGTTCAAAGCCATTTTTAACTATTGATCTGAAAAAGCAGTTGTATACAGTTGACAATTAAGATATTTCTGAAGTAGTTTGATGCCTTGCATGACATCAATACGACAGTCTGAATCCAATGATACTATTTAAGGACATGACTCGAGTTTTCATATTAATGTTTTGGTTTTGTAGCAATTTGCTGTGTTGTGCAAAACTATCCCAGGTGTATTGCATTTTATGTTCAGTTTCCTTAGAATTATTTATAAAGCTATATCAATCAGTTAATATTGGGTAACTTGTTAATTTTTTGAATGATATTTCTTTCATCTAGATTTTAATTATTTTTTTTTATTTTTTTTACAATCACTGAAGTTGAGGAACATCAGGCCTGGTCTGTACCTAGATGGGTGACCATTTGGAAATACCATCTGCTGTAAGTGTGGATGTGTGTATGGTGTAATGGGTAACATCTCAGAATTTGAATTCAGAGAACAAAATTCCAATTCCATTTGGTTTTGTCATATTCACTTATATGCAAATACCTTCCAGCTATGGGTTAATTAGTAGGACTTTTATCATTATTATCTCCAAAAAATTCTTACAATCTAAAAATATTTTCTGGCTTTAAATAACCTGCAAAAGGTTGATAAGCCATAAAAAAATCAAATTCAAAATTTATTTTTTTTTATTTTAGTTGTTAATAAGAGAAATAAGGACTAAATCTCCTGAGATATCCAAACTTGTTTCACTTTTCATTGGAGACTGTCTTACCAATTTATCAATTAGTCTTTCAAATCAAACTATATGGCTATATTTTTTTATTTCTCACACCTAATATGCTGCTATCTTTGTTTGCATAATAATAATAATAATAATATTAGCTATAATATTATTTGAATAATATCATTTGGTAATACCAAATGACAGCAATGGAGATTCAGAATAAAGAATAATCTTCCAGTGAGGTCTCAACTCATCTCCTATCTTCAGGATCCTCTCTCTCCCTTACCAATTAGGCTACAAAGGCTAACTGATAGCAGTCATTTAAATTCTGCAACATAGCTTTATTCATTGTTTTCTCCCAAGACCTTATGTCCTGCCATACTTTTTGTTCATATACAGTATTAGGAATAGTTGTGATATTTGAATTTCTTAAATGAAGCATTGCCAATTATGTTTTTATTTATCTATATTTTTTTTTCCATCTTAATTTCAATTGCTTTTTATTGCAACTACCACACAGTCATTCTATAATTGTTGTTAAGCAGCATGAATCGAAAATAATGAATAAAATTCCTATGAGAATCAAATGCATATCCCATTTTCCCCAGGAGTCTGCTTTCTGGAGCAGCTGTCTTACAAATTAGGCTACAAAAGCTAATTGACAGCAATCCTTTAAAACTAGCCATTTAGTTTTATTTTAACCAAACACCTTATACACTAGTAGTATTAGTAGTAATATTCTTTGAATTTCTTAAATGAAGCATTGTAATTTATAAAATTTTTTCCCCAGTATTTCCATTATTTTAATTTCAGTTGCTATTTAAACTAAATGTATATTTTTTTGTTTTTCAGGTTGATGTGGATTATACAGAGAGGTCTTATTCAATCAGTAGTTATCCACTTTCAGCTGCATTAACTTGTGCCAAGGTTTGCACTGCATTCGAACAGGGTTGGGGAATTGAGTGAAGAGGTTTTAATAAAATATACATTTTACATATCTCTTGTCTATTATCATCGTTACTTCAGTCTGCATGTATTTGTTTCGCTTAAACTTCTCAAAGTTGTCTTAATTTCTAACATCAAGCAATGTCATTATTAATTTTTAACTCTGTTTAATCTTATCTCTATTGGTATTGCCTCTAGTTGTAATTTTGTCGTCTGAATTTCTCACATTGAAACACAGATTCTCATACAATCAACGGAGTTAAGCAATGTCGAACCTGGTCAGTACCTAGATGTGTGACTGTTTTGAGAATATCAGGTGCTTGGACGTGTGGCTCAGAATTGGAAATCAAAGAGCTGAGTTCCAATACCAGCTATGTTCACTTGCATGCAGATATCCTTGGTAAAGGTATGAATCCACCATTTCTTTCTCCAGCTATGGGTTAATTAGTCAAACTTGTATCAGTAAATCTTTATCTTAAAAAATTTCTTACAATTTCAAAATATTTTTGGGCTTTAAAAAATAATCTGCAAAATGTTGATAAGCCATAAAAAAAAAAAATCAGTGTAATGGAATACTTGTTCATTTATGAACTTTTCATTTATATTCTCTTATTACTTTAAATAATGGCCTCGAGTCATATTGTAATATTTTTTTAAGCTCAAATATTTATTGATGCAGTTGGAGAATTTACATAGTTATTTAATAGTCATGGAATTTGCAAGGAGTTTATTCTGTCATTAACTTAGAATTAAGATTCATCCAGTGCTCCTATTTACCTGGAGCTCCTTGATAAGATCCAAAGATAATCGGCAATATTATTGGTCATGATCTGGCGGCCCAGCTTCAGTCATTTTCCCACCACCGTAAAGTTGCTTCTCTCTACCTTTTTTTATAAATACTTTCAAGGTAATTGTTCATATGAGCTCTTTGATATGATACCTAGACTGTATGAATTTAAGCGCAGTACTAAACTGACTGCAAGATCTCATCAATTTACAGTTGAACTTGCTAGATGTGGCTGTAACTTCGATGCTAACAGTTTCTTGTTTGTGGAATTCCCTCTTAGCTCCGTGCTTTCCATCCAACTTTAATCTGTAAAAATTTAAATGCAATGTCAATCGCTATCTACTGTCCTCTTGACTGCTCTTTTCTCTTTCTACACATTACTAATGTTTCTGTTCCTAATTCCTCCACACCGTGTAACACCTTACATCTTAGTAGCTTTACTGTTTTGCATGGGGTGATACTGATCAAAAATATCAGAAACTTCAAATAGCAAAACGGTCTATCAGAAACTTCAAATAGCAAAACAGTCAGATTTTTATGGCCGCTTTTAGTTATTCCCATTATAGTATTTGTGAAGGAATATTAGCTTGGATTGAGGAATCAGAGAGCCGAGTTTGAATTCCAGTCAAATCCATTACATTCACTTGCTAATACCCTTGGGAAAAGTATGAATCCTCTTCTCCCACAAGCTATGGGTAAATAGCAGGACAGACTGGGTTCTATAGCCTTGGATGGCAACTGGTCTACCACAGAAAGAAATGGCAACCATTTGTGGGGGAAAAAATGTGCCTCGTCAGTCATGTATCAAAATATACATAATTGCCTAAGCATGTATCACGCATGGTACATAACTGAGGGGATCAGTTTATTATTTAACAACAAAATAAAACTGTTCCTCCCAATTTGAGTTTATTGGCTATATTTTGTTAAGACCTTATTAGGTTTTCACATGTATGTCTTTAAATACTTCTTTCCCATTTGTTATTGTTGCGGTGTTTTTTGGGGGGTTTTTTGTGGGTGGGGTATGCGGTTTTGGTCATGGATTATATGAAAGTGACCTACACCCTTTTCATTTACATTCAAGTCGTCTGAAGATTGCATGAGCATGAAACTCTGGTTACGACTAGGGCCATCCTTTCACATGAATTAACATCAAGCATTTTTATTTGTCTAGGTAATCTAGGCATTGAGCACTTTAGTGAGTAGGTAGGTATTTGCTTTTGGGTCTTTTTCTTTTATCTTATTGCTGTCCTTGTTTGAGTTCTGATTTTTGTTGTTTGTTTTTTTATCTCGTTTAAGAGTGTTTAGGTAAGTTGTCCGTTAGTTACAACGGTTTTGATTTTTTTTTTATGAAAATGTCTAAAGATGTGCACAAAAGCTCTTGGGACAATGAAAATTATGGAAAATGTTTGCACTCCCTTACTCTTGCAAAACGTGGAAAAATTAAATAAAAATATTAATTCAATTTTCCTCGTCTGCCATATTTAACAAAAGAGATAGGTATACACAGCTTTGGAAAGATTTTAAGAGACTATCACATTGTCATAATGAGGAATCTACGATCTGGTGTCACCAGTGAGAGAAATAGAACTAATTATGTTCCTCCTTGCACTGAAAATATTAAAACCTTTACTGATGGATAAACTACGTCAACATCTCACCTTTACAGACAAGATATATACAAATACATTTGAAGTTTTGTGTATTTAAAACCACTTTCAAAGTTTAGAAAAAAAAAAACTTATCAAAAATTATTAAAAGTCCAATGTGAAATTTTATTTCTTCATTGAAAAAAATCTAATGATCCAGATGAAAAACTTTCTTCTAACATCTAAGTATCTCTTTTGCATTTCTCTTGGTCATATTCCACACCTGCTTCAACCAACCAAAAGCTGCCCAGGCCTTTGTCAGTCTGACATTGATATCTTTCATACCATTTGATATTGTTGCACCCATATAGGCAAAAAATGGTCAATGTTTTCCAGTTCTTCTTCATTTATTATGAGATCTTCTCGGGTGGAATGCAATAATATTAATGCTGATCATTAATCTCCTTGCTAAATATATTCTAATTCTGCATGTTCTTCTGTAAGTTATCATGTACATTATACCTTGACATTACTTCAGATAAATAATAGACCATTCCATTTCAATTGTGAAGAAAATTAGAAAAACTTTTCTTTTAGTGAGAAAAAGGAAGCATATATAATAAAAAAAAAAGTATGAGACTATCTCTTCTCCCCCAGCTATGGGTTGAATAGCAAGACAGCCTGCCAACCAGTTTACTGCAGAAAGAAATGGTCAAACATGACTCGAAACAGACATAATCATTCAAGCATGTATCACATATGGCATTTAACTGACTGATATAATAAGCTGGAGGAGGTGATAATTCTCATGCGTCTGCTTCATTGAAATGGAAAACCTTGTCAATTTTTAATCTTTTCATTTGTGCCCCCTTACTTCTTTAAATAATGACCTACATTCATATTTATGATTTGTACTATATAAAATTATTAAGCTCTTAATGTTTAACAATGTAATTTTGGTATTTTATAGTCACGGAACTTAGGAGGAGCTTATTTTATAGTCACAGAACTCAGGAGGAGCTTATTCAATCATTACTTTAAAAATTGATTCATCAGAAAATTCAAATAGGAAAACTGATATTTTCACAGGTACAATTAGGTTTAGCTATTGTTTCATTTCAACAGGATTTGTTTTTTCGTGTGTTCAAAAATGTGGCATTAATTTTCAGACAGCATCCTTCTGATTTAACAATATTGACGATGGCTTAAATTTGGTGATTATGCATGAAAAAATATTTTGAATCTACCATGGCTGTAAATTTTACTTTCAAATTTTTATGAGTCATGAAAAGAAAGAATAGCAGATTAATGAAGTTTCTTCGCAGATATTTAATTGATTCTCTACCATGATTGACATTACTTGTGGGTATTATTGCATTGTATGCCTACATTACAAAAAAAAAAGAACTTGGTCATTGTGTCACAAAACCTGAAAATTAAATAGCATTTCAGTTGAAGAAAACTTACCAAATACTCTGGTCGCAATTTTAGCATTGGTTAACCAGATAAATTTTTTTTTTATTGTCTTTTGTTTTGTTTAATCACTAACTGTATTAAAAAAAATTATTGCAAGAGTAAGATTTTCCATATAGAACATTTTTAGTAAGGTATTTATGACAGTTGTTTTTTTTCTTACTATGATTAAGTAAAGAATAGTATGTGTATTTTTTTTTCTTACTATGATTAAAGAATAGTGTGTATTTTTTTTTTTTTTTCTTACTAATTCAAACAGATAACTGAAATTTTAAAATTTCAGTTATCTGTTTGAATTAGTTGGGCTCTTATGTCCATCGTCTTTTGTGTTAAATTGTTATAAGTTATAATGTTAATTATGTTTAAATGAAAATGTCCATGAAGATGGTCTTAAATAGACCCAAAAACGTCCGACGTCGACTTTATTTTAACATTAATAATGCATATTCAGAATTTTGTTTTTTCTGTATTTTTCTTTCATACTGTCGGATTTATATCCATATATTTGCTTACATATATATATATATATATATGATAGATAGATAGCATGGATGAAAAGAACTGTGACAGTGAATAGAAAACATAAAATGTTTTAAAAGAAATAATTAGTTTCATCTTAGCAAGTTCCTCTCCCATTTTCTTAAGTGAAATTTCAGATCACTCTTGTATTTTTTTGAAAAGTTCATGTCCTTGTGAGCATATTCCCCCCACTAGTGTTTAAAAGTAATAAAGTGACTGAATTATATTAACCCGGTAACTGGGACAACAAATTTCCATCAATTGCAGTTAAATCAAATTCAATTGCAAATTTGCTTAGCATCATTTTTTTTTTTTTTTTTTTCTATAAAAGTAAGTTTTTGTTTAAAATGCATTCCCTCCCCTTTTCTACATTAGTAGGAAATGTGTGGATAGTGGAACAGTTAACAAAATTGAGAATGTGATTGACATAATGAATTCAAACTGGTTGGGGCAGTTTGTATTCATTTTGCACTAATGTCCTAGAGAAAGGCATAAAAGCTTATTTCTCCAGTTATTTGGCTTTTAGACAAGAAATAACTGAAGCAACATTGCTTGGTGTGGTTCTCTGTTCCACATACATAAATCTGTAGGAGTAATTCAGACTAGTCTCTTAAGCTGAGCACATAATGAGGATCAAATTTCTTGTAGCTATTTAGAATTGGCTGGTTTTTAATTCACTTTAAAAAAAAAAAAAAAAAAAAAGAGACAGACTCCTTTTTTCTGTTAGCATATATAACCCTTGATCAATACTTTATGCACGAGTAAAAAAAATAATAATATAAATTACATTGGATCGATTTTGGAATGATTAAAATATGAACTCTATTAAAACATTTAATATTTTTGTAATTTTTCTTCATACAGAGTTATCTCCCCACAAACAATTTTCAATGGCCACTAAATTTTAGGGTGAAGTACTGTATATTTCCACATATAAGGCGACCTGTGATAAGACAGTGTAAAAAAAAAAAAAATATAGCAAATTTTCATGAATTTATCTTATACCTGTAGTAAAAGATGGCTGCTTATTGATTATATAAAGATGTTATTGAAAATGTTGTTTCTTACTGTATCCTTAGAAATTCAAAATAGATTAAATAAAACCATTTTATATGTTTTTCCGATGCATATCCCCAAAAAGGGAAACCATTGTTTTGTTTACATTTCATTACATGATCTCTTGCAAATATTGATTCTTCTTCCTCTTTTTCTATATCTAAACAGTTACAAACAGCCTGGTGTACTAATGGCCATTTACTTCATTGACAATCACAAAATATCACTAATCATAGTACATTCTTTGATGTTTATATTTTCTCAGCTGAGTTTGCATGGATACAACTTAGTTTCATTGATATGGAATTATTCTTCAAATAGGCAATTTATTAGGAAGTTATGCCAGTAATATATAAAGTAGAAATATACACTATTTACATTATTCGGACTATTGTCCTCATCTTTGTTGCCATATTTATTACAACGTTTCGGCTGTTGTACGCTCCGGCCTTCTTCAGGTGGTTGGAATGTCGAACAGAACCCTTTTATTTCGCTCACTGGGATACACTGTACTAGTTCCATGTGCTATGTTTTTAATGGGTGTCAGTTATCAGTTATCTCCTGTTAATTCCCCTCTCCAAGTTCTCAACCGCCTTGAGGACACATGGCACAGTGGATAAAGGCGTTGGTTAGATCCAGTGACAGGACCCAAAGAGTGTGAGTTCAATACCCAGTTAAGGCAGTGGAGAACTTGCAGAGGGGAATTAACAGGAAATAACTGATAACTGACATCCATTAAACATAGCACATGGAACTAGAACAGTCTACCCCAGCAAGCGAAATAAAGGGTTCAGTTCAACATTCCAACCACCTGAAGAAGGCTAGAGCGTACAATGGCCGAAATGTTGTAATAAATATGGCGACAAATATGAGGACAATAGTCTGAATAATGTAAATAGTGTACATAATACCTCCCCTTGGAAATATGGACAGATACTGAAAGTAGAAATGTTTTTATCACTTTGATTATCAGTTTATTTGATAATGTGAATCTTTTCATGTATGTTATTGGTTATTGCACAGGGGTTAGCCAACTGATAAACATCATTCAGAATTTAAAGTTTTATTTTTTAGAATTGGAGTATAAGATAACCCCTAATTTTTAAGGGTGATTTTTGAGAATTAAAGGTTGTCTTATATGCAGAAATATACGATAGTGACAGCATCTTTGTAACAACAGTTTATAACTTCAGCTTAAAGCACAAACTAATTGGTTATCAAATTAATTGAGGCTAAAAAGGATCTTTGATTGATGTGAAGGAGGAGAATGAGCAAAGAGAATAGCTATCCATTAGAAAGACTAGTATCAACATCCTAGTCTTGAAACATTGCTGTTCATTTCAGAAAATTTTAAAATGAACTTAGATTGAAAGGAGAAGAGAAGTTGATGATGAATAATAAAGAGAAACTCTTAAAATCTACAATTCATATCTTTGCAATTCATCCTAAAATAAAGACAACAAATTAGATAACACTTATTTCGATTAATGTATTACTGAGAATGATTACTTTAAGTATGTGAATATATTTAAAAAAAAAAAGTGGGCAATAATATAAGTGTAAATTATTTTCAGATTGAGTGTATCTGTGAAGGAGCAAAATGAATAAAAAAAGACAAGTGGAAAAACTGTTCATTGCTGACATGGTCACATTGCCTTGATAAAGTCCCTCTGAGGTTGAAATGTGTTGTCTAAGAATAGTTTTTCCTAGTCTCTTTATTCAATAATATAAGTGACAGATGGCTATAAAAAGGCACTTGATTATTTAAAGCTAATCTGTTAAAATTATGTACTTGCTATTGTTTGCATAACGTGGCAATAACTGTAAGTAAAATGATGCACTAAAATAAGTAATTGTTTTAATTTTTCTGAATATCAGTGCCCGTTATAAATAACAGTACAAAAAGGAACTAGACATGAAATTGTGGTTTGTATTATTCACCTGACCAAAGCTGCCAAAATGAATAAGTTTTTATTTTTTTTAAATTAGTGAGCAGGGACAAAATCTGTCCAACCCACTTTGATATTACTGCACATTCATTGACATATCAACACATCTTTGTATGTGTATATTAGATACACAGTCATACTTCTTTTATTTTATATATATATATATATATATATATATATATATATATTGCACTTTGCTTTTATTATACTTTTTACAAATTGAAAGTTTGTGGCAACCATGCAGGAAGCAAGACCATTGGCACCATTTTGCCAACTGCATTTGTTCACTTCATGTCTCTGGTTTCTTGATTATCGTTGAAATTAGTCCAATAACTATTCGATTATCTCCCTTTAATTTAAGATTAATTTTTAAAAATATTTTTATAGCAAAAATTTTATTTTTTTTATTATAGCAAATTTTTTTTTTTTTTTTTTTTTGTTATAAAGGGTATGTACATTAAAAAAAAAAAAAGAGATCTAATGCTATTGCACACAATAAGCTACATTAATGTAAACATAACTTTCATATGTACTGAGAAACCAAAAGAAAATCATGTGACTAGCTTTATTGCGATATCCCCTTTCGGTAGGTGTTTTGGAACTCAACCTATAATAGCCTCATGTTGAGTTTGCATATGCACACACATTATGTGTGTTCCTGTGTTTGTCAACGAACACAACAGTTTCTTTGTAATAATATATGAAAATTTCTCTTGCTTTTCACTTTTAAGTGTTTTGGTTTAAGTATTCACCAAAATTAAAAAATATTCTTTCTTATTGACATTAATCATTAATAATCTTTGTACGAAATATTTAAATAATATGGTCGAAAAGTTTTTTGTTTTTTTTTCCCTTTTCTGCCCTAGAATTAAGAATAAAAAATATCCACCCCCACCTTTTACCTAAAAGTTTTCATCTTTGCTCCGAGGTAACATCCATGGTACTTCTGTTATAATTTATTCACAACCTATTTTTTTTTTTTTTTTGTCTTTTCTTAAAAAACTTTCTCTTCTGGGGAAAGCAGATAATTAGTCGTTAACAGTGATGCTTAAGTGAAATGATGAAATTCCAAATGTTTCTTTTAATTTGTTTTTACCCTCACGCAAGTCAGGTTCTGAATGGAAAGTCCGCATCGTGCCTTCGTCGGCTGCACCTTCTTCAGACGCAGATTTCTTCAAACGCCTCAGTTTTTCAATTCGTTTCTGATCCGGCTCAAAAGAAGCAAAAAGTTCGTGAAAGCTTCGACACCTCTCAGTACGGTCAATAACTACCTTGCCCGGTGCAGATGACGCATGCTCTGAAGACACAGAACTGTCGCTTGTGTTAACAAGTTCCCGTGCCGAGGATATGCTCCACCGATTTCGGCTTGCATTTGATAGCGTTGGAGATGACTTCTCTTTCGGATTACGTTCAGATTGCGACGACTCATGCGTCTCCGACTTGGTGCCTTCATCGGGTGCATTGTCTTCAGAGGAAGAAACGCATTTTTCAGAACTTTGCGATCTTTGCCTTCGAAGTGGTAATGGAGGTTTTGAAGCTGCAGAGCTGTCTTCTGTGGCTGGGGTCTCATCTGATACAGCTGCTGAGCAGGTATCTTGAGCTGTCTGTTGGGCTAATGCTGCTTTCTGTCTTTTCGCATCATGTCGCTGTTTGACAGATCTTGGTGTCATAATTTTGCCAGGAGGTTGGGCTTTTGGAGAAGATTTTGAATTACGTGAATCATCATCTTCACATATCTCAGTAATTGGCGGTTGTTCAGGTTTTGGACGAACCCTAGACTTCTTGTGTCGTTCTTCGTCGCTCGAACTAAACAAATCCACCATTTTGGCTATGCTTTTAGAGACAGCTCGTTTCTTTTGTTGTATAGTTTCGGCCGAGCTATCGCTTGAGCAGGAAAGCTCTTGTCGCTGTTGATGATGATGATGTACCATTTTTGGCATTTGTCGACTTTCTTCAGTAGGTTCTGTATAGCTGTTACTGCTCTGAGACAGGGCATCGTTATTGCCTTGTTTCAGATCAAAATCCGGAGGCGTTGATTTCCGCCGACTTCTCTCTTCTTCTCGTCCTGGCTTCCGGTGCAAGCTAGAAGATCGCGGCGGAGGTTTAGGACGCCGCGATCCGTTCGCCTGTCTTGATGATCCCCCGTCCAAGCCATCGGCCCGTACAGATGACTTGGACCTGGGGCTCCTTTCTACAGTAACAGACGTTATGTAAGCACGAGGCGCATCGTTATCATCTTTATTTATATTGCTTCGTGCTTTCCTACTTTCCTGAGTTGACTCATTCGCCATTGCCGCTCTCCGCTGGCGTCTAGTTCGTGACCGACGAGTTGGGACTTCATTATTGCTTGAAACAACTGAATCACCTGATGCATCCTCTGTTTTGGACCCCATCACAAGGGAAGATGTACTGATTTTTACTGGATATCCACTCCCGACATCTTTTACCGGAACTTGTGTGAGTTCTCCATAATGGTGGTTACTAGTAGCACCATGATCAGATGACAAGAAACGAATATCTGAATGAAAAGTGTCTGAGCTGGTCTGATGACTTTGGCTGGATTCATACAACTGGCTAAAAGATGACGATAGTCGGAAACCATGATTTTCTTGACCAGTTAGTGAAGTTGGGAATTCAGTTGACTTGGCATGCTCTAAATAGACTTCGCTGCCCAAATTCAACTTGTCGTAGATTTTCTCTAACTCAGAAATGGCATCATTCAGTTTTGCCTTTCTTGCAATGAAACTATCTCGCGATGTGACTTTCGTTGGTGTTTGTACGTTGGCCGACAACATGGCACTTGCAGACGGAGAGAAAGTTTTGAGGGTGGTTAACATCTTATCGAGATTGTTGTCGTCTGCTTTTAAGATTTTTGACTTGATTTCAGAAAGTTTGTCTTCCACTTGTCTGGCAAGTATTTTCAGTTCTTCAATGTTTTCTTCAACAGGTGGTTGAACAGTAGGCTTTTCTGCTTCCCTGACAGCAACAAGAATATTACCACCTGTGCTTTTAGAGTTCTTCAGCAGCAAAGCAAAATCGTCACCTGATGGTGAACGTTCCACTAATCCTGTATTTATTAACTTTTCTTTTAATACCGATGGATCCAGTTGGTAATTTCCATTAACGACATTGTCGTATTGTTTTTCTCCAAGATTGGTCATTGATTGATACGTCATACTAGAATGAGATGTATCTTGCAATTGTGTTATATTTGAGAATGTTGGGCAATCTTTCACTTCTGTGCACGATCCAAACATGGTTTTTAACCCTTGTGGGTTTGGAGCATCAGTTCTGTTTGTCGTATATCCAGATGAAAACGAAACAGGTCTTCGAGGAGAGCTGGTATTAGACAGCTCCGTGCTACTTCCGTATCGCCTGTTCTGAAGATTTGCAGTTGGTCTACTACCGAGAACTGGTTGCAAATCAAGAAGAACCTCGTCAAGGGCGTTCATTCCTTCACTTTTGAATGAAGTTTTCAAATTGGATGTCGAATAGGATTTTGAGGGTGCGGTGGCTTCGGTTAAGGAGGAAAGGAGAGAAGCTAGCGAGTAATTGTTAGAAGGCTGAGAGCTGACCATAGATACTTGATAACAGGAAGTTGTGCTCTCTGGTGGAGGGTAAACCTTGGTTCGAGATGTCGAAGGGGCAGGGGGAGGACTTTTAGGGTCGGAAGGCAGGTCTTTTGTAAGTTGATCAAAGTTGGTCAGTTCTTCGATCTCTTTCCAGAACGGGTCTTCAGAGAATGGTATGGTTTCTAACGTACGGGCAGTGACTCGTTCAATACTTACTGGTCCTTGATGACTGTCCATCTGCGGGGACCAGATCTCTGTGTCCTTAAGCTTCTCTTGCATGTCACCAATTAAGTTTTTCCAGCTGCTTTGGTCTGAGACTGCCATACTCCTGGGGCTCAGTTGGCTGTTGACACGGATTGCTTGTGTGTCACTTTTCCTTCGGAAATTATTCTCAGACATTTTGGTAATCTCAAACAAATCTGGTGTTGATTGATCAGGTCGAGATGCAGCCATTTTAGAGTCAGTGCTGTGTAGAGATGACATGCTTCGAGTTTGAGGGGAGAAGAATTCACTCTCTTTACTTGTAACAGGACTACGAGCAGGGACAATGATGTCGGAGGATGGGCTACTATTAGAAAGAATTCGGGTAGGAATGAATAGAGGGCTATCGAGAGATGAGGGCTTATTTGGTGCCCCTTCATGATAGCTGCGGCTGAGGGGGGCAAGGGAGCTTGTGTCTTGGATCGGTGTAACTTGGAGAAGACCTTTGGTGGGACCAAGTGAAGTTGTATATGGTGAATTACCTTTGTGCATATCACTGTCAGATATGGACCCCATTTGGGTAGTGTTCTTTTGCGGCAAATTTATTTTCCTCTGTGTTTCCAAAGAATTATTTCGAGGAGTGTTTAGGGCAGCTGTTTTGTTAAGTGACTTTGGTGTGTCGGTGGATGAAGGCTTAATGGCCGCACTGTCTTCCTCAATGACTGATAGATATTTTGACCACTCGTTGGCCATATCTTTTACGGTGGTGGCTAGATGATTATCCCCAGTCATATCTGCTGGCTTTGCCTCTGTTGGGGAGGTTTTGATGGGTGCCTTCATGTAATTCTCCCACTTCTTGACGCGTTCAGACACTTCAATGTCATATTCTACGTCAGAGAACATGCCGGCATCTATCAATGGAACGCTAAGCCCCAGCTGAGGTGACAAGTTCTGGATCTGATTTGACGATATTGAGGAACTAGAAAGACAGTTGTCACTGGCAGTTTTTCGTTCGTTATTGAATAATCTTTTGGTTTTGTTTGAATCAGAGACAAGTAGACTTTCAGAAATAGTGATAATTGGTTTGTAGTCAATAAAACCCAGTTCAGAAGCTTCGAAAGGCTTCGTTGGCGGATAGGTAGCAGTTTGTTTCATCTCTGGAGAAAAATTACTAGTAGATGTAGGTAATCGCGAAAAACCAATTGTTGAGGGAATTTTTATGTCCTGTATTTTAGATGCTGACTCGGGTGTCGATACTTTTGATGCAGACATTTGTGGTGCCGGTGATGTTGCTTGTTGGGTTTGGATGTTCGGTATTATAGGCGTTGGACGGTGGACGTTAGGTTGCTGGCTACTAGGTGTGACCGGTTGCGATGTCACGCAGATGGTATCAGTGATAGTTGTTGTCGTAGTGGCTCCATTAAAGCTCTTTTCGATCACTTTCAATGAGTGACGGTGTAATTGCAAGGTGTTTATATCACTGCTGGCTTCTAAATAGGGCATGTTGGATTCCAGGAGTTCATCTAAAGAATCTCCATCACTGTAACTCTTTGAAATGTGGCGGGCCGGAACATGAAGTAGCATCCCTCCATCGCTGTTAGTGGCACTGACACTGATTGGCTCTGCTCTTGAATGTCGCTTTTGGGAACCCAAAGGTTTGGATCTGTGCACTTTGGGATCTTGTTTCTCTGGTGTCTTGAATTCAGTCGGAGGAGGGCAGTGATCAAATCCGTTCTCAGCTTGATGAAGTGGTTGAAAGCTCACCGGTCGGTAAGGAGGGAGTGGACTTGAAGTTCCAAATGGTTTGATGTGACTGTTTGTACTTTCAACGTTATCAGGTTGAATGAATGGCGGTTGTGATGGTAACGGTAGCTGATGATGTTGTTGCCCCAACTGCATTGGTTGCTGGCGCTGGTGCACATTTTGTTCATGTTGCTGCAAAAATGAGTGTCGGTGTTGCACTGCAGGTTTTTGCAAAAAGGTGGGCTGCTGTTGTTGCACTGTTAACGGTTCCGGCTTTTGGGGCTGATGCAGAAATAGCGGTTCTGGTTGTGGCAGTGAGGGTTCTGGATGTGGCTGTAACATTGCCTGCTGCTGCTGTGTCAGAAATCGACGTGACTCCTGCTGTTGCACTGGCTGTTGCCTCGGGGGTAGCAATGGCGGTTGAGGCTGAAATTGCTGTTCGAGTGACTGCTTCTGAGAAGGAATGATACATTGAATGTTGTTACCAAAAGCAATAGCTGTTGAGTTCCTGTTCTGGTTCCTGCCCTCGCTTCGGAGATTGGACACTGAAGGGTTTGTGTCATATTTAGGGTCCAGCTTAAAACTGTTCGAAATACCGCCATTTTGTTGGTTCTTTCGTGGGTACTCAACGACAACCATTCTTGGCTTTGCTGGTTTTTCGGATTGACTGGGAGAAGCCATACTATCTCTCTTTGATGTCACTGTGGGTGAGAGCGACCCACTGCCTCCAGTAAAAGCAGCAGACATTGGTCTATAACTAGGAAAAGATGCAGTCATAGGAGCGGGGCTTGGCACTTCAGATTTGAGCTTTGGTTCTAGGATGATTTGATCCCCAGCGTTCTTTAAATAATTTGTGTATTCCGGCCCGGATTTATTATTAACTCCGTCATATTCTCCTAAGGATGATTTTCGTGCTTTGCCTCGACCCGCCTGTACTTGGGAAAGTCTTTGCCGGATTTGGTTGGATATTTCTGAATGTGGATTACCTTCCTCATCAGACGTTGGGTAAACCTCCATTCTCTGTTGTCTCAGCTCTTCCAGACGCTGAAACTTGCCTTTCGGTGAGGCTGAACTTATTCGATCCGGATTGCTCCATGTATTTGGAGTCAGCTGGCCTTGTCTGATGGTGGATGGTGAATCGAGGTTGCCACGACCAACTGACATTGGCATTGTTTGACTTTTATTCTCGTCGACTGGGACTGTTTTTTTCCAATCATTTGCTCGGGTTTTCTCCACCTTTTTCGTCTTTTTTATTAAAAGAGGATTCCGAGTCCATCGTTTTGGACCACTGTCGCCTGAGTCAGTGTCACTACCTGAATGGTTAACCTCTGGTATGTCATCATCGGAAAACTGGCGAAGACAAAGCGGGCGTGGACTCTTCCGCGGTTCGTGGCTCACAGCCCACTGGGGTCCATGGGAATCATTTTTCTCAAACATTCGTTGTCTCTCACCACGACGTGGACCCTCACTCCTTGAACGATGACGGGCTTTTGACTGTGAATCTGGGTTTACTATTTCTCTTCGTCCTAGTCTTTCAGGTGTTTCGATAGCAGGACCTGCAGCAGTGGGGGACACTTGGGTAGTTGGTCTTGACCCCTGACCTTTAGATAAACTTTTCAACTTTTCATCCGCACTCTGGAAAAAAAGAAAGAAAGAAATATGTAAATAGTTATTTATTGAGATTAGTCAAGGCTAGAAAATAAGTTTACAATTTACAATCAAACATTCTGGAATATGCAAATTGGTCCTTTGAGCATCTTGACCTAACCAAGAAGAGCTTACTCACAAAAAAATTCAGATGATTGGGCAATATATATATATATATATATATATATATATATATATATATATATGTGTATGTATGTATTTTTTATTTATTAATGTAATAGATTTTTATTATTTAAACATTGTTTTAGTGGATACTAGTAGTAAGTAGACACTATTTATTAAACAGTATATTTATTTTCATTTACTGAAAAAATATGTGCTTTCCGGTAGGATTTGAACCTGTATTCCCCTAAAAAAAACCATCATTAGATCTGACGTGCTTTGACCTCTCGGCTACAGAGTACATTGATGACGAAACAAAACTGAATAGTGCCTTTAAACAGTTTTTTCTTGGACTCTTATTTCTCAAATATTCAGGCTGTTAAATGAAAACAATTAAATATACTGTTAAATAAATAAACGGAGCGTCTACTCAAATATGAGTATCCACTAAAAGAAAAAAAGTAATAAAAATATATCAGATTAAAAAAAACATATCTTTTCTTTACAAATTGCTTTGTTTATGTTAGTATATTAAACTGAGTAGATATGTCTATTTCAAGAGTCTGAGAAAAATCTGTGTTTAAAGGCACTTTTCAACTTTGCTTGGTCATCGACACACTCTGTAACAAAGAGATCAGAGCATATCAGATCTAATGACAGTTTCCCATGTAACCAAGAGATCGGAGCATATCAGATCTAATGACAGTTTCCCATAGGGGACACAGGTTCAAATCCTGATAGAGAGTGCATATTTTTCTCTCATAAGATTTCTTGAATATTCAGGCCAGTAAACGAAAATAAATAAATAGAGCATCTACTCAAATATGTGTATCCACTAAAAATAATGTTTAAGTAATAAAAATATATAGATAGTATGAACATAAAAATCAACATATACATATATTAATACATACATATCCCTGACTACTGGAACAACTCAGTTTCATGCATGACGCAGTCTTCCGGTGCTGAGTATGAACCGCCGATCATTACACAATTTTAAATTATAATATATCTGGTTATCACAATGTTGGCGGAGTTATATATTATGCTGGGATTATAGTTTTGTAAATTTAAAATTATATTTGGCAATTAAAATAAGTGGGATTTATATATGCATGTTAAAAAAAAAAAAAAAAAAATTAAAAATTTATATATTTGTGTGGGGAATATACATATTTTAATTTTTAAAATATTTTTTAATTAAAAGGGAAATTGTTCTTTAAACAAAAAACAGATTTATATTCAAAATAAATAGTAATTTATTTTAAAAATAAACTGTAATTTATATTGAAAAATTAATCTGGATCAATATATTTAAGCAGACATTTTTTATGCCTACATGTAACCATCAATTCATTTCTCTAATAAGCTAGGATTACTTCAGTGTTTTAAGATAACCAATTTTTAATTGCATTTATTTCCTTTATCATTATAAGCCTTAGCCCTAAATATAATTTCTTGATTGATGGTGAGATGCCATCATCCTTTAATTGCCAGAAATATCTGGAGAGAGCAGTGCTGTTTTTATATTTTAAATTACTTAAGTCATTCGATGATGGTAGAAACAAAATTTCCAAGGATTTTTTTGTGGAACCAAAATAAAATTTAACATTATTTCTGGAATCTATGTTCACTCAGTATACAATATTATCAGTCATACATTGACCGTTTAAAGGACAGATCATATTTTTTTTGACAGTTGCAGTTATTTTTAGAAATTTTTTCATTGTCTTTGTTGTTAATATATGTTGAGATGAATGTGACTTTTAATTAATGCAGCTATAGCTGATCTTAACATTGTTTTTGTTAAAAAATCTTTTTTAGTGTTGGTGAATGGTTTATTTATGAATTAAATTTAGAAAAATTCTTACATTATAAGTTTGGACATTGGTTAAAAGATGGATTAAACTATATTGTTGTTTTTGGTGTTTCTGCTTATTTTTACTTTTTTTGTTTATTTCTAAATACTGTAAATTTATTTTATGATTGCTTAGTTATAAAGCCTTTATATATTTAATTTTAGACTTATCAAATATTTCGTTATTGCTGGAGTTGGTAGCTAATCTAACTTGGGCTGATTTATGTAAATTATCTATAATTTTGCGATGGTGGTTTGATTCCTTACTAACACATCTATGGTTATATAGAACCTTTGTGTATGGTTTATAATAACCATTATTTAGGTCTAAGGTTACATTGAGGCAGTTGATCACTTTAGCATTGGTGGTGGTAATATTTAGTTTTTGAGCTTTAAAAATTTTTTAGTTCCTTTCACAATTGCTCTATATTTTGTGGGCTAGTTTTTACGGAGGTGAATGACACCATCATCTCTGTAGAGTCCGGTGTCCTTGATGTCAAAAAAATAGTCACCATAATAATAGAATTCCAACTAGTTCACATGCTTTTGCTGAGTCATACGCTCAGATACCAACACTAAATTCTAAGTTACTTTTTTTGGTTCACAGATAACCATTATGAAATAGTATACATTTTTGTGCCAGCTTTATAATATTTATTTCATGATTGCTAATAGGACAGTAATTTTTGGTTAGATTTACAGCCGCCATTAGCAGATTCTCAGTGATGGACAGGTAAAAGTCACAAATATCGAATTGGATGAATTCTTTTTTATAAACCATTCTATGACTTCAGCTGTTTTGTGCCACTAGTTAATTCCTAGAGCATTTTTGGTGTATTTACATGCTCCTTCAAGGATGTTTTTGCTGATTTTACCAATGTTATGTTTTGGTTGGGACGAGTAATTAGGGGTTGTTTAGAAAATATGCCTTATGATCTTTAACTTTTTTGTATGCTTGTTGTTTGTGCAATTTGTGGATCCTATTATCAAATTTTTAGTTTCGTGGCTATTTTCTTGGCTTCACTATTGATGTTATTTTCTTAGTTATTGGGTGCCTTTTTTGTAAAAGTTATTAACTTCCTTGTTAAAGGCTTTATGGTACATATTCACATCAACTTTGTAATGGTTACCCGTCTCATCTGCTTTGATGATTATTTTGTCAGATATTTTGATTATAGCAATGTCCTTTAGCATTGTAATATTTGCAAATTTAATATGCTTAATAGCTCTGCTATATTACATCAAGCACTGTTTTATTAACACCTGCACTATATGCGTGTTTATATAATAAAAAAGTTAATGGTCGAGTTGAATTAGACCAGGAAACAGTGGTATTAAAAGGATAGAATCAATACATGTATAAAAAAAAAAAAAAAATTTAACATGTAGTGATTTTAGGTATAAAATTAGATCTGCCAATTCCGCTACCTTGGTTTCAACCTTTTGGTATCTTCAGGCAATATCAGTCAATTGATTTCTTAATGCTTATTTTTTTTTTTTTAAATTAATGAACACTTTATTATTTAAAAAATAAATGTATGATGTCAAATATGATAGAAGTGGAGGAGGAAAAAAAAATCAGAGTGGGGGGGGGATAAATGAAATGTACATACAAACACAAAGTTAACTTTTCAGTGTGTATGCAACTAGTCATAATTTCCGATCTCTCATTCAAAAGATCTTTTTGGTCTGGAAATGTTATGATTGCTAATTTTTCTTGTTGATGAAGGTTGCAGATATTACTATGTCTGTTGTAAGGTTATATATATATATATAGCAAACATTGTGGTCAGTATCGAGTGACAACAGTCTATTCCCTGCTTGAACAATATTCGGGCCATGTGTGTTGTATGGTGGCTCAACTATTTATGTATGCTGGTCAGTGGTGTATTATGGGTAGCAAGGTCAGGTATTTCCAGTTTATTGTATTATCCTAACAGTTATTATGTAAGTGGCAACAGTTATTTTTCAAATTATTCTAAAGGCTATTGACTAGAAATATAATAGAAACTATATTTTTATCATTTTGTGTGTGTATGTATATATATATATATATATATTTATTATTAAGAAATGGACAAAGTCCGACAATTTATTTATTAAAGACATTTTTATGTTTAACGTTCTTTTTTATAGATACAACTATTAAAGTAAATGCTCTGTTTATAATAAACAGTATTAAATAACATTTACCGGCCTGAATGTCCGAGAAATTTTCATAGAAAATATTCGTCCTTTGACAGGATTTGAACCTGCATCCTATACGGAACCGTCATTTACGCTGACGTGCCTTAACCAACTCGGCCACAAAGGAGTGTTTTAAGGAGTATATTATATATATATATATATATATATATATATATATATATATATATATATATATATATAGGAATCATATTGCATATATAGACTACAGACATTCTATCTCCCATATTGAGCAGTCTTCTATAAATATAGCAAATTCTAAACATATATAAAAAATCCTCGGAAACTGATTTATGACTTCATACTAGCATAACTATCAAAATGTCTACCCAGTTTCCCTCACATGTCATAGGTCAACTCATGGTATGCTTTTCTGGTACTTCTTAATAGAGCCACACACTCCCCAGTTCGATATCACCTCCTTGAAAGAGCGATCCTCATGGGATTTGAACCTGGGTCTCTTGTTCAGAATGCTAATGCTCTGACCACTAATAGTTAATTTCTTAGGATCTGACAAAATGTCAGACTCTTAAGGGCGGCTTTGTCAAGCTAAGAATTTTTCCACATCTCCCTCAATTACATACATTGGAAACATTTGAGAAAATTGTCTTGAAGTGTTTTGCCAGTAATCTGGCATCATCAGAAAAATAATTTTATTAAACAAGAATAAAATCTATGAAAAATGGTTCATGTTAATTGATTGAACACTTGGATTTTACTTTAATTTTAGTGTTACAAAAATTAGTAATTAGTTCAATTAATTTCAACATTTTATTTAAATATTCTGCATAATAAGAAAATGGCGATATATTGAAGTCAGTTATGTGCCATGCATGATACATACTTAGGTGATCATGTATCTTTCAATACATGACTAACAAGGCAGATTTTTCCTGTAGTAGGTTGCCATCCAAGGCTATAGAACCTGGTCTGTTTTGCTATTTACCCATAGCTGGTGGGAAAAGAAGATTCATATTTTTCTCAATGGTATTAGGACGAATGTGGACTCGTCTCTCCGATTCCTCAATCCGGGCTGCTATCCATTACTCCACCATTCTCTCTTTTCTTTCTCTCTCCCTTTTCTTCTGGTCATAGAGTGTAGAGGGTACAAAGATCAATGTATAAAAATTATATAAATTATATTAATTTTTTTTTATTAAATCTGCTTTTGATTGATTGATTCATTTTTTATGTCTTATCAACCTTTTGCAGGTTATTTAAAGCCAGAAAATATTTTTAGATTATTATCTCCAAAAAAAAAAAAAAATTTTTTTTAGTGATACATCTTACTAATTAACTAATAGCTGGCAGTGGAGAAAGGTGTAGATTCTTAATTTTTAACTGCTTTGCCTGGTAAACAGCTGTCAAACCAATTCTTATTGTGTTGTGATCTTTAGGACTTTTTTGAACAAAGCTCATCGGAGGGAGGGGTTCAAGAAATGTGGTCTTGTTTTTATTTTTCTGAAAGTTCTTATGTCTTGTGATTTACAAAGCCAAATGAAAAAAAGGAAGCTGAAGATTGTATTACGCCAGAGGTTTGCCTTCTTAGGTGAAAAGAATTTCTGAGGCGAAGATGGAAGCGATTTTGGGCATTATATTTATAAACAAAGATTACAACAAAAAACAAAAGAATTTCAAAGACCAGCTAGAAGAGAGGCTGATGCTGAACTTAATCTTTATATACAAAAAAATTATTTTTCAAATGGAGTAAAAATACCTCAGAATTGAAGTATTGTACACTAATTATAGCACAGTATTAATAACATTGCAATAACAGACAGGCACATATATATTTTTGGAAATGGGTCAGGCTGATAACATTTTAGCACCCACTTGTGTGTGTAATGTACTCTTTCATTTTATTATATATATATATATGTGTGTGTGTGTGTTTAGGCAGCAACTCTTTAAGACAAATAATAAATAAAAAAAAAACAGACATTTTGTGTTGATTAATTTTACTGAACAACTTTTTCAAATTACAAATACTCCTTCTCAGACAAAGAGTAAATTTTATCAGAAATTTTCCAAAGTTCATTTCAGAAGAAAAGTACAAGAAATATGGTCCTAGCTTTCGACTTTCTTAAGTCATCATCATCATCAGGGTAGATAGAGGCAGTTGGTGAGTTTCATAGAACTAGTGACTGTTGTGATGTAGGCAAGGTGTGTGTGCGTGTGTATGTTTTTGTTTTAAGCTGGAACCATATTTCTTGTACTTTTCTTCTGCAGTGAACTTTGAACAATTTCTAATGGAATTTCCTCCTTGTATGAGAAGGATTGCACATAATTTGGAAAAGTCGATCATTAAAATTAATTTGTGTACTATCCAAACGTTCATGCTTGTTTTCAGATTTATAACTTCACATCCTCCCTCTGTCTGTTCTACAAATACTTTCATGGAAATTGCTCCGAGGAGCTGCATTTGCTGGTTCCCAGACATTGTGAGTTCAAGCGCCATACAAGGCTGGCATCCTGCTCTCACCCCTTCACTGTCAAAACTCCTAAATGTATGTAGCCGTCTCTTCTACTCCAATAGCTTCATGTCTCGCACCTCTCACCTGTGGAACTCCCTTCCCTATTCCTGTTTCCCTGTGAGCTATAATCTCCAGCTATTGAAGTCTAATGTCAATCGACATCTCCAGTTGCCTTGATCTGTCCACTACCCTCATCCTTTCTTCTATCACTCTTATCTGATCTTGCTCTAAATTTTCTGTAACCCCTTGCGTCCTAGTGGCTTCCCGCCTTGCTTGGGGTGAAATGCTTAAAAAAAAAAAAAAAAGTACAAATGTGATGCACAGGTTTAACGCTATATGTCAGCGCATTCTATTTGCCAACCTTGCAGTAATTATAAATCTGAAAACAAGCAAGCGTCTTGTGGTCATATATGATGCCCAAAATATTAGTTTAGGCTTTTCTTCTGACATCCTGCTCAATAGGAGATGCTTTTTCTTAAGCATCCTTAGTTTTACCCCTCTTAAAATCATGGCTTGTGTTTATCACATATGTGCAAAGGGTTAATAATATTTTTTTTTTTTTTTTTTTTTTTTTTTTTTTTTTTATAGATTTTGGTTCATTTTTTTTCCTGGTTTTCGATGAAAATGTCAATATTCAGCTTTCATAAACAATTATCTGTTTTTAATTTTTGCCTTTTTTTAATCATTTCACCTTCAGCAGAGTGATAATGCCACTTGGACACAAGGGTTCACAGGGAGTGAAAGAATGAGGACAAAGGACAAAAGAACAGGGTTCAGGAAGACAGAAGGTCACAACTGGTATTGCATTTAAACTTTTGATAGAGAGGCAAGAAGTATATGGAAAGAAACTATTAGAATAGAACATACTGTTGTATTTAGCTAGTTTAGCAGTAAAACATTTGTTTTTATTAAGGATTTTAGTGAAATCTCATTTTTATATATATATATATATATATATATATATATATATATACACCCAAGTATAGGATTGGTGTATATGGAATAAATTCCAATAACTAACAAATACTATTCTTAAAAGAGTGCTCAATACAGTTATTTATTCGAAAATTATAACATAAATATGTTATAAAATCACTATAAAAATAGCCATTTTGTTTCAACACTTCTGGTGTCTTATCTTGATAAGACAACAGAAGTGTTGAAACAAAATGGTTATTTTTGTAGTGATTTTATAACATATATTTATGTTATAATTTTTGAATAAATAACTATATATATTGCGGACTCTCCCATCGTTAATCGACGTGGGCTGTTGACCTGCACTTACCAGGAAATCATTTCATCCCAAGCAAGGCAATAAAGACACAAGGGGGGTTACTAAATGTGAGGGAATATGAGAAAAAAGAAAACAATTAAGACAAAAGATAATGACTAGTTTTCAAAAATTTAAAGGCAAACTTTATTGTGAAGCAAAAACCCAGGAAAAGAGTTCCACAAGTAAGAAGTGGATACCCGTGTTTGAAATAGACACTCGTTATTTTTTTTTAATTCTTAAGCAGTGTGTATTACATCTATCATCCTGCACACTCAAGAAAACGTAATAAAGAAAATGTGCTCTCCGGAAGTTTTCTCAAGGGCACAGACCAATATACATAACACACACTATTTAAATAAAATAGAATAAAAAAAAAATGGAGCATCTATTTCAAACACAGGCAATCACTTTTAAAAAAAAAAAAAAAAAGAAAAGTTTGATGTTATAAAAATGTTAAATTAAAAATAAATACATTAATACTTCCGAAGTGTTGTATATACACTTCGGAAGTATTAATGAAAGACCAGACATGAAAATTATATTTTTGTATCATGTTATTGTCCCTTTTTTTTTTTGCCCCATATAGGTTAAAGTAAATAAGTATCATTAGAGACATATCAGCAATGGATATTTTTGGAACCTCTTTACAAAGTTTTCATGTTAAAAATGGACCAAAACATGGGTGTTTGATGATTATTTGTGAGTGAGTCAAGCTTTGATAAGAAGAAGCTGCCTATCTTTCATCTGCCCGACCGTCTGCTTTCATGCCGTCATGGGTCAGCAGAAATTTGGTCAGAAATACATGCCATTACTTACTGTAAATATTTGTTAAGCTTTACCTAATTGTGTTACTTTATTTGAATGTTCAGTTATATAAAAAAAAGAAAATTAAAAATTGCTCTCACTTGCAAAGATTAACTTGTACCCAATTGTTTTATAAACAGATGACCTGAATATTTTGTTGGAAAAAAACCAGTATTAGCAAAACCTGACAATCAGAGCTCCCAGTGAAGAAAGTACTCACAATTGTTCCCTTGGTGAATATACCTTATGGTAAGCACCAAATGGTCATATAAGATTAGACGAGAATGTTCACTTTCCTACCACGAGACCCAAGTTCAAATTTCACCTCAGTTAAAATTACATCATCATTGAGCAAACCATGAATTTTCACCTATCACAATGAACAGTGTTCTCTTGGGGAGGCTTTGAGCATTAATTAGGACTGAAACTCAACCCAGACCTCAAGTGGAAAACATACATACAATCCATTGCTAAAGATGCTGAGAAAATGGTCGGTTCCCTGTGATGGATGCTGAGAATACAATGGACCTAATATGTGAGCAATGACAAAGTTTTAGAGAAAATGGATGCAAAAAGGAAATTTATACTTAATATTTAGTAAGAGACAATTGAGATTTATGGAACACATAATGAGGAAAGGTCTTGGAAAATCTGATACTCATGGGACAGATAGAGGACAAGAGAGGGCAGAGGAAAAATAACACCTAACATATTTAATGAGCTTGACTAAATGGATGGCAAAATAAAGTTTAGGAGAAATAATAGAAAAACAAAGTTTATTAAGAGCTACAAGGAACAGAAAGTTGTGGAGAGCTATGATCGTTTACATCCTGAGGGGATATAACATATAAAAGAGAAGTACCTGACTCCTCCAGCTATCTACTGTTACTAAAGCCAGATCAGACTGAAAATGGAGTATTACTGGCATATATGGACAGGAGATATCCAGTCTTCACTTTCCAGTTTTGATAGAGTTCAAAAGTGTCTCCGCGTCCTTGTGGGTGATGACCTATTTTCCACCCAACAACCACTTTCTCCACAGATTAAATATGGCAAGCCTATTGCTGCTCAGTTGCTATTTCCATAGAAATAACATGTTCAAGTCTAGAGTTAACCGTTATCTTCCATACACATCCGCATAAGCTGGGCCTCTTATTGAGTGGCTCTCTGGCCTTGTACAGGATGAACCTCATTGTGAAAAATGTCATTTCTCCTCTTCAGCTCTTTGCATGCTAAGAATAGCTAAACTGCAGCTTGTGGGACATGTGACTCTTTGATATTTCATGTGCGGCTCATGAAAATGTGTTGGCAAAGTTTCTTCTCTCATCACAGTTAATTTATCTTTGACTCACACTGGATTAAAACCTAATCTTCATGGGTTTTAATAATATTTAAGAACTTAAATCCTAATTGTAATGCTTCATTCAAACAAATCATTCTTCTTCAATGCTGCAAGAAGGGATAGTGAAAAACAGACATTAATGAAATTTGTGGTAATCAATAAGAACTGCAGAAAATGTTGCATTTCATGTCTCTGGCTGCAATTCCTCAGGCCCCAACGCTGCATCAATGGCAGACAATTTCTTTTTCTCATCTCATTTTATTATATGAGGGACAGTAGTTGTAGCATCATTTCTAGGAGAAAGCGGAAGGGAGATGATCAAGAGGACGCATACCAACTCTGGATAGAATTTCATTGCCATGAACTGGTTGCCTCACTGGGAAATCTGAGTGTGGGGGGGGGGGTGTTGAGCCTTCAAATTCTTGCAGCCTTCTTTGTACCTTTTTTGTTTTATATAAAAACTTAGGCAATCAGAGTTTTCTGACCAGTAATTTGCTATTCTAGGCCAGTCTACGCATTCTGCAACAAAGAATGCTGTCACAGAGCTCTCAAACGTTATATCTTTATTCTATGCATCTCCTTATCAACCAAGTTTAATAGAATTTACAGGGATCTGCAAAGCCAATGCATGATGCCACATCAGAAAATCTCTCATCAGCAGCTTTAGGACAATAATTGTTTTTTAATTGCCCGACCCCAAGCAAAGCAATAAAGCCACTAAGACAAAAGTGAAAGCTCACACACACATATATATATATATATATATATATATACATACAATGTGTGTGTGTGTGTGTGTGTGTACAATTTAAAAGAAAAAAGAACAGGGATCCGATTGTAAGGTGGAAAAGTTTTAAAAAGGCAAAGCCTTACAACAATATTTGTAACATCTGCCAACAAGAAAAATTAGAAATTATAAAAATTCCGGATCCCCAAAACCTTTTAAACCATAAATCCAAAGTTTTAAGTCCTTGCTCACATATTAGAAAGTTCCTCTTAAGCACATATGAGGCTGGATAAAAAAAAAAGGTAATGTACATGCCAATTAACTCCACACCGATAAATTTATAATACCCTTGCCTTTCTTCTCTTCCCACTTTTTCTTCTACTTCCTTCTTCACATCCTCCTCCTATTACAGCCAACGTCGTCCGTTTGTTTATTTACTTTTGAAAATAATAATATAGTGTTTACTAGCTTGATTTTTTTTTTCAATAAAGCGTTAAGATATCATTTGATAAAAATCGCCTGAGGATACCGTAAGGTTGAAACCAAGGTAGCGGATTCAGCTGACCTCCTGATTTTTAATATATATATATATTTCAACCCAAGTAAGACAATAAAGCCACTATGAATGTGAAGGAATATGAGAAAAAAGAAAACATTATTAAGGAGGGAGAACAACAATAAAAAAAAAAAAAAAAAACAGGAATTAGGAAAAAGGAAGATAACACTTAAATTGCATTTAAATTTTTGACTAGAAAGCAAAAAGCCGGAAGCGCGAAAAAAGAAACTGTTAGCATAGAAAAGCAGAAACAAAAAGCTCCACTATTTTTGGTACAACCTAAATCTTTACAGGACATATCTTGTAATAAACTTCTTTGTCCAGGAAAACAAGATTTCTTGACAGACGGTTCTATGTCGTTTAAAAATTGTATGTTTGAAACTGGAATGGTACACTGTAGAATTTATGCAGTGTAAAATCAGTTGGTACGGAATAGCGTAAAGAAATTGTGTTGCATCAATCTTCCAAGTGAGTAGAGCCGAGTAAACTAAAACTTGAAATTCTTTTACCCCAGCTCAAACTCCGACTGTATCCAGTAAGTCTACTTTATGCAGAGCCTAACTGATTGTTTTTGCTGAAGGAAGGAAACTGGAGCTTTTAAGACAGGAAAGAAAGTGGAGTTCGTTTCTGTCAACCAATGTTCTGAAATTCTGATTAATTATTCATTCTTGAGTTCTCTACAAAGGAAACTAAGAAGCAATAAACATTGTTCAGTCAAAAATAAAAAATAACACAGAAAAAAAATGTCATTACACGTTCTATGATCCATGGTTTTAAAATTGTTTTTCAGCAAGTGGTTTTGCTTTGTATCAGACATATGACATGGGCAGTACAGTGAAAGATGTTTACTTTCATTAACTCATTTGCAGATTCTTCCTCTGAATGGACGAAGGCAGACGATCAGTTTCCAGCTATCCGATTGGTTGATTTTTAAAAAAAGCGCAACCAAATCTCCAGCGTCTTTATATCAACTACTTTTCATTACAGTTAACATTTTGTTTTTCTTCCACATGTTTAGGCTTCCTACCCGAAATTAGACGCATTTCTAACTTCATCTGCTACTAATTCAACCTCAATAACAACAGCCACTTGTAAAGCAAGATTCGCGTTAATCTCGTTAAAATGTTGGGTTTAACGAGCCAACAACGAGAAAAGCCGATTAAACCCAAAAGAGAAGTCAGACAGTGGCTAAGTTTTCTTACATCTGCAATTATAACATCTTAAATAGCACAAATGTTACAAGAATTTGAGAGGAAATGAGGAATAAAGTTCGTTCGGTAAATTTGTTCTTTAATGCGATATGAGGCAAGATTACATGATGTCTTGTATTCACAATGATTTAATGTTACGATTAAATCAAAAGGACCCGTTCCCGTCTGATCACCTAAGTTAAGCATCAGCAAATGTAATCAGTATTTAGATTGAACACCAGGTACTGCGATTGTGCCTTTAAATGCTAAACTACAATCAGGTGCATGCAATAGTTCCCAGCGTATTCAGACTCTAGTTTATAAAAGAGGTACCCTGGGAATTTTTGCACACATGTAATAAACTAAAACAAAGAATTTTACCGAATAACAAGCAGCAGATTAGTTGAAGTCTTCCAACAGCAAAAACAAAAATTGAGAACATGTGTAACTAGAAAGGAAAATGGCATAATCGAAATGTTAGCTTTCCACACATATTTAAACAAAAGGTTAGGGAGGAAACGCGCATCACTACCGGAAAGAGTGATAACAGTTAGTGGACTTGAGAAACCAAATTTTCCTGAAAAACTTTTTGTTTTATAAATTTTAGCTGTAACGTTATCTGTCGATGAATACTAATTTTTCCTGTATGGAAACAGTTAATCACACCATTATCATTGTAAAGTTTGTAAAAGTATTTTTGATACATTCTCTCTGTGTGTGTGTGTGTGTATACATATACATACATACATACATACAGGTAAGTTGAGAACGAATAGAGTACAATTACAACGTTCGTAACATTTAATTTAAAAGAGGGCTCAATACAAAGTATAGCAATATTCTTTATCTTAGGATATTAAATCAAAAACATAAATCGTTCACTTAAGTCATTTACAGACCGCCTGATGAGATTTGTAGATTTGCATCGAATTACAACTGCAATTGTGTAACTTTTTTTTTTACATGTTTTTGATGTAATATCCTAAAAAAAAGTATATATATATATATATATATATATATATGAAGAAATATACTCTTAAGGTGTGCTATATTTATGGGATAAAGTGCTCAATATCAGAGATAGAGCGTGTGTAAATATAAAAGTGAACTTTGAAGTCAACACTTAGAGGCGACAGGCTGTTTCATGCTAGACGCAATCGTCAGGACTGACGATTGCGTCTAGCATGAAACAGCCTGTCGCCTCTATTGTTTATATATATATATATATATATGAGGCCGTACCACGCAAAATGCCAGATTCACAATAATTCTCAGTTTGATGCAGTCAAGATAAACTAAAGTGTAAAATTCATTCATTCATGTTTGTCTCTCGGATCCGAAAAAGACTTTATCTTGGAATTCATCACTGGATCCGGAGGTGGCTATGCAAACATAAGTCTGGAGCAGTGGGGACACTGGAAGTCATTGATTATGACCAATGCTACAGTTCTCTGTGAAAAGAGACTTCTTCGCATCCATTTTGACGGGTACCATACTAGTATATATTTCTGTACATCGTTTTGAAAAGATATCTAAAACAAAGATTTTTTTTGTTGATGCCCGATTACTTTTTTTTTTTTTTTAAGTTTTCTAAATTTGCTTTCCCATATCTTAGGCTAAGAATAAATATTGATGCTGTAATAGTTTCAAGATAGGCTTTGGACTAATAGCATTGTCTACGTACAAACAGGACTGTAATCGCAAAGATTTTAGGAGAGCCATGCCGCCAGTGAGTCTCTCTCAAATACCGAATTCTTCAGTTTAACAAATTCTTAGACATGCACAAAAATCCATGTTTAGTTTTGGATTTCCGGTTCCTTCTAAGTTTACTTCAACTCTATACTTCTAACGTCTCCGCCTGAACTAAAATTTTATTATTTACCCTTCTCAGTAGGAGTAGATAGGTTCACTTACCTACTACTTACCCTTTTGAACAGGATAGAGGTTTATTCCTTGTTCTCTGTTTAGGATTGGGTTTCCGGTTCTAAATTTCTAAAGTTTATTCGTTCTCTTTTACCCCCAGTAACCCCTTGCATTATCGCCTTGTTTGGGGTGAATCGATTTCTAAAAATGTTTACTGACAAACTGTTTTACCAATGAAACAACCACTATGAAGCTTACGGCCACATCACGTCGAAACATTGGTTTCCATACAAACACCGAAGTTAAGCAACGTCGAATTTGGTGAGTACCTAGATGGGTGACTGCTTGGGAATACCAGGTGCTGTAACCTTAGATGTGCAGGTGGTGTAATGGATAATGGCTCAGAATTGTTAATCGGATAGTCGAATTCCAATTTCCGTTAGATTTAATGTATTGACTAACGCGCAAATATACTTAGGAAAAGTATAAATCCACTTCTTCTCCTCCAGACATCGGTTAATTAGTAAAACTTGTATCATTAAATCATTATTATGCAAAAAAATTCTTACAATCTAAAAATATTTTATGGCTTTAAATAACCTTGAAAGGGTTGATAAGCCGAAAAAAAAAAAGAATCAATCGACCACTAGGGATAAAATCATGCAAACGTTTATTTAATAGAAGCGATTTTTGAGTTTTGTGTCGTCTCTGTCATCAATTGTTTAGCCCCTAACGCTTCATCACAGAAGACTGAATCGACGAAGATCTACATTATTATATTTCTAATAAGAAATGATACTAAAAGAGGCTACTTCGACATGGTGTAATGGTTAGCGAGATTGTCTCGCTAGATCAATTACAACTGAGTAGTTAATTAGTTGTACCACATCTAAGCTACGCTTAGAAAAATCAATCTCTCATTTACTTCTCTCTCTTCGGGCAGAGTGCGGCTCATTTTTGGCTCTGGCCGGGCAGAGTGCGGCTCATTTGTGGCTCTGTCCGGGCAGAGTGCGGCTCATTTGTGGCTCTGTCCGGGCAGAGTGCGGCTCATTTGTGGCTCTGTCCGGGCAGAGACGCAGCCGAGGAAAATAAATACTGTGAGGATATGGGCAATTTTTGTCCTTAGCCTGGGTGTATGCACTCGTGTTCCCCCACGTTAAACCCAACCTTGTGTCACATCCCGGGAGAGACAAGGGTAAATAACCAATAGAAGATGATTTCTCATAGAAATATATCCTAACAATTTTAACAACAATGGTTGGTTAATAACAAATCCATTGTGATTATATTACATAATAATATCAGGAATAATTATCGTTGATTAATTTTGTCCAGCGACACAATACCTCTACGGGTTAATTAATGATGGAATCTAAATATTTTGAAGACAGTTTCATGGCTTCAACTTCAGATAAAATGCATTGTTGGTCATTTTGCTGTAAAATTTATTGTTTGTAATTCTACTATTAATATGTATCATTGGTAACTTTTTTATGTATAAAAATGTATTGCTGGTATTTTTACTATAGAAATATATTTTTACTACTTTCGTAGTGTGTGTAGGTTCACTATTTGCCTATAGCTGGGACCCTAACCGGTGCTATCACTCCCATAATATCGTAATTTGGAGATAGATCAATTTATTACTTAATAACAATAGAAAACTGATCACCCACTTTGAGACCATTAGATACTTCTGTTAATGTCTAACGTAAATATATCTTGGAAAATGTTCTCATCATTGGTTGGTTAATACCAATTTTATTGTGAAAAAATTGGCTTGCATAATAACATCTGACATAGTGTATACTCTGTGATGGCTAACAAGCTTGTCTCGTTTCGCAGTTGCATAATGGTTTAACTACAAAAATATTAATAATTTCGTTACTGAGTGTTAGAGAATATTGGGGGGGGGGAATGCTATTAAGGAGAGAGGACGATAAAAGAAGAGAAATGAAGAAGGCAGAAGATAGCGACTGACATTGCATTTGAGCTTTTGAAGATCAAAGTTGACTGGGAAACAAGAAGCCGGAAGAGGGTTCCACAAGCGAGAAGTGCGACAGAAGAAACTCTTAGCATAGAACGTACGGTTACATCTAGCCATTTCAACTTATGATGAGACCTTGCTGCCTATCTAGTACAGCGCTTAAATTCATAAAGTCTAGGTACCACTGAGGAAAGTTCATCAGAACATATTCAGGTTTATTCTTTAGAAACCCTCATTTCAATTTTAAACATTTTCTTGAATTTCATTGGTTGTTAAATAAAAATAAGCTTCGAGAAATTACTAAAACCAAACAATCAAAATTTGTGCAAAAATAGGCTCAACCGACATAAAATCTTTCATTCCTAATTTAAATGTTTCAAGAAATCCTATTGGCTAAAAAATACAACATTCGCCCACGCATTTCTCAGAAAAATTCGCAACAGCTACCAAGCCCCGTTGGAGCCGATTTCGCTGTTAAGAAAACTATAAATAGAAATAGCAAACGAATTTTCGTCGCATTTGAGACTCACACACGCGAAAGATACACACAGGAATTATGTGCCGCAAAAGAAACAAACTTCCTTTATGAGAGATTAGAAAAATTTACACAAACTTTTTCACTCAATATCTTTCATAGAAAAATCTTTTGTCTAAATTAAATTCAACCTTTTTAATCAAAGGCAGACAACTTTTTAGACATTGAACATTTCTGAAACAGCAAAGAACTTTTTCTCTATACCTTTGCACACATCATTACAAACAAAGAAATTGTAAATTGTGTATATAAAATTTAATCTGCTATTTCAAACATGTATTTTTTGTCGTGATTGAATATCGTTACCATTTGGCCATTTCTTATAATTTATGTTTGTAGATATTACATATTTTATTTACAGTACAATCTTAAATATTCACGCAACCTTCTTAGATTCATTACAATTCTAATTTCGGGAGTAGGGCAAAGGGTACGGTGTATGAATATTCATTTGTTTGAAGGATGCACGCCTCTTCAAATTGTATATTTTAATATCTATGATAAAGAAAAAAAAAATGTCATTTGGAAATAGAGACGCGCTCCAGCCATCACAGAAAATACGGTCGATCAGAACTAAACGTCACGTTTTGAAAGCTTTTAATGCCAGTAAGATTTGCGATGAAAGCTGTTTTTGCCATAAAACTCAGTTTACTATCCGGAGTTGGATCAACCTGTTTAAACTTGATACGGAGACGATAGGATGTTGATATTATTCATTTCTTTTCTAACATCCGTAAATCTCTCAGTGGGCCATAAAAATATAGCGAAATATGAATATATAGATAACTGAATCTGCGTCTTCATTTTTATAATCTACAGGTTTCTTTATTATTTATCTATCTCTGTAAACGAAATTAGTAGGAAAAAATGTGGGTCAAGATAAGTAGCTATATTAATAAAAAGATGCGTTCCTTCGTCTAAACTAAACAGAATAATAAAAATAAAAGACAGGATAAGGGAAAAGACGTCGAATGTCTGTTACCATAAAAAAAAGAGAAGAAACGATTACAGCCAAATATAGTTAAAAGTTTAGCAGTTACCTCGAATGAGTCAACTTTCACTTGTATGGATGGACATGACTGTAAGTCTTTTACTGGTTCAGGCCAATGATAATTCAGAGAATCGCTTTTAATACAAACGGGGTTTGTTCTGCCTCTGGTAGTTACCCTGAAATTCTTACGAGGATTTTATGCTAACATCCGAAGAATGAAGAGTATATCCTGAAATATGTATTGGGTGCCACCCGCCAAGATTTCTCACCTCACCAGTGTAAACTCTTTAATTGCTTAGGTTTATTTCATTGATTTTCATTTTATAATTCTATAATAGTGAGTTTCTACTTGGCTAGCCAGAGGCTGAATTTCACCATATTTATATGAAGGAATTTAAGTCATATGTATAAGGGTAAAAAAATTATCACAATTTAAAATGGGGGAGGAACTGAAAAAATTAGGATTGCAAGTTGAGGATCTTTATGTGGGATTCAGGATCAAAACATGCACAATTTATTCCAACCGAAAAAGATCATTTGCAATGCGTTCCCATACTAAAAATAATTTGCAATGAATTCATTAGTTTTACTGTTTGACTATTTGTCAACCTGCTGGCTGGCAAACTGCATTATATCTCTCAACTTGCGACTTTGTCTTCGTACAGAGCACAAAAAAAAAAAAATAAATAAAATAAAATAAATAAATAAATAAAATGAAAGGTACCTGACCCCGGAGATTCCAACCCTTCCTAAATTTTTTAACATGAAAAGATATTGAGCGATTTGTATAATATCAAGAGTAATCAATGATTCGTAGATACCGTTGAACGTCTAAAATATATAAAAGGAGCGGATTAATTAAATGGTTCATTGGCGACTATTTTAGTTGTGAATTTTTTTATCACCGTTTTATTGAATCTCAATACATTGTTTCAAGACTTTTGTTGCATTGTATCTCGTTATTAAAACTTTCTAACAATTGCCGTCATAGGAGCACTAGTTAAGATAGCAGTCTCATTTGTTCAAGCCTTTCATGTGAGGTACTCAGATACCTTTCTCTATTAAGTGACTGTCTTGTTTCATATTGGTTTTGAAATAGGCTTTTTCGTTCTGTTGCTAATTTTTTTTATCAGAGATATAATTCCATTTCACCTTTATATTAAACATAACATTTTTAATATGAAAAGATGATGAGGGTGAAAGGGTGAATCATAGATACCATTGAACATCTAAAAAATATAAAGTGAACAGATAAATTAAATGGTTCATTGGCGCCTATTTTAGTTGTAAATCCTTTATTCCTAGTTTATTGAATCTCAAGAGATTGTTTCAAGACTTTTGTTGCATTGTATTTCGCTATTAAAACTTTCTAATAATTATCGTCAATTTTGACGACACGATTACATTAGTTTTTGAATAAACCATTAAAAATACTATCTTATCTCGCAATGGTAGCAAAATCGAAAATTCTTTGACCCAACCCCAAATTTAATAAATTGTTTCTTGGCTTATGGTCTATGTTTCGACAAAATGCCATTGGAATAATTAGAGAACTTTTGGAGACACTGGGCAGTTTTGTCAACCTAATAATCTTAAAACCTGGAGATCTCGATATCTAGCTTCAGAAAAACAGGGAGATTTTACCAATCATGGTCCGAAACGGAGAACCGTTTTTTTTTTTTTTTTCAATATGGATTCAATAGGAAGTATCTACATGCGGCAGCACTTTTAGTGGAGAGGGTTCAAGAATTTATTTATACGGAATTTCTAGTGAGAATTGGTAACAACAAACAATTAACCGGAAGAACACGTTACGAACTGGGCGACCGGGATAAAAAGCTCAAAAGTACGAGTTTTTCTACGGTTCTGGGAGAGCTGACAGGTCTGCATTGCGTGAACAAATGCAAAAAAGAAAAACAGACAAACGTAACTTCGTCGGCGGAAGCGATGCAACTTTGAATAATGAAGGGCGTTTCGTGCTGGTGGTGATATTTGATTTGTGGAATGAATTTCGGGAGCCACTGTAATGTTTGCAGGGATTACCCCACTTCGTCCGCGAGGATGCTCGCTAGGTGACGTTCTATTCAGGACATAAACATTCTCTCTCTCTCTTTTTGTTCGGTGGGGTGTAGCAGCTACAACAACGTAACATGTCACGCCTTCCCCAGATAAATATCTTTTCCGGCAAGCTGACTTCTTAATTTCACTCAGCCCCGTGGAACACGCGCGTGCACATACACAATTCTACAGCTAAGCATATAAATGTTTTGTTTTTTTTTTTTAGCTATCTGTACACACGTAAAACTAATTTTCTTCTCTTCTTTTGTGGGGTATGTTATTCTTTACAAAATATATGCATAAAAATCCTCCACGTGTTGGATTCATTTGTAAATATTGAATTCATTTACTTCGAAAGTCTTCAACTTAAACTCCTCCCTACATGCTGTTAAATGCTAAACATTCGTATGGAAAAAAAAATAAAAAAAATCGTGAAGTGATCTGATGATATATGTGAATGAAAAAAAAATGTTTCTATTCTTGGATTTCCAACTGCTTTCTTGAAACCTCACGCCACCTGCGAAAAGGCATCTCTCCGCCCACTACAATACGCTACTGTAGATAACCGTATATCTTAGAAAAATAAACACAGACAAGTGTATGTATTTGCTCCCCCACATAAAACGAATATAAAATGTTACCCTGATAACAATATCAGTTATCCTGCATATAGCCTAAAATTATTAAATATAAAAGTCACCCACCTATTCTAATTTGACCACAAACACCAGACTCTTCCGACTGCAGACATCATTTTCTATTCGTCGTGTCCCTTTAGGACGTGAGCGATTATGGCTCTCTACAACTTCCTGTTCTTTTTAGCTCTTAGGAAGGACTGTCTTTTTGTTCACTCTGCTAATCGCTGCAATGGGCGCCTGACCGAATGGTTCGAAACAGGCGCGTGGCCGACTGATTGGAACGCTCGCTTTCCGATTATGAGACCCGGGTTCGAATCTCGCCATGGTCGATTTGTCAGGAAGGTGATATTTTGTAAAGAATAACATACCCCACAAAAGAAGAGAAGAAAATTAGTTTTACGTGCGTACAGATAGCTAAAAAAACAAAAAAAAAACAAAAAACAAACAAAAAAAAAAAAACATTTATATGCTTAGCTGTAGAATTAAACAGTTAACGGCCTGGAGAGGCGATCCCAGTGTACGGCACCGTTGGAATATGCCTGAAAAAATATATCATAAGGTCGCCCAAAGAATGTCGATGGTTGTGTTAGCACGAAGTCACAAGTCATCATGACCGAGGGTTTGTGCATACTAGACTTGATAAAACTGTTGATCATGACAGATGATGCTCTCTCTCCCAGAGACTGTAACTAAAGTCACCTCACCATTTTTGCAGTGTGCACTGTGGGTGTTGAACGAACACAAAATGCACCTGAGCAAGCGTCTACAAAAGGGATTGGCTATCTACCCTAGCGGCCAGTCATTATAATACTTGTTCTACTTGTTAGGTAGATTATTCACTGCTTCGTCTGTTCCTATAGATATATTGTAGAGTAATTGGGTATGGCTAAATGTAATTGGCAGAAATACCCAAGAAACATAATAGACAAAGTTTCCAATAAAAAATAACAAGAGAAAGAAAAGAACAGGGCAAAAATAATACTAAGCAAACAATATATGCAAGAAAAAAGTAGGCAAAATTTTCACAAACTACAAATAGTGTTAACACACAAAAGGGGATACAGACAAGCGATCGCAGCGTTCAGACTTCAAGACGAGAAAAATCAGAACTAAGTCTGGCCACTTCTCGGTCTCATCAATCTTATTGGCTAGGAAGAAATCCCAGCATGCTTCAGTATGATTTGTCTATAAATCCGAGGAGGTGGGGGTTGCAGTCATTCCTACTTGGATTGGAATCAACACGTATTTGTCATACCGTAATTATTCGTGTATAATACGCATTTCATTTTCAAAATTCTTAGGATGCGTATATAACAAAACATGAAAACTAAACATTAACTTTTTTTTCCTGGCGTTGCCATATTTGGGATGTTATGACCGAAATTAAATTAATATTTCCAACTCAAACCAACAAATGCGTAACAAAAAATTTAAATTATTAATAATAATGGTGATGATAAATGGTTAGCAATAACAACAGAAAGAGTTCAAAAATAGGCATGACTGGGTAGGAATGATAATCCTCTGGAAACAGTGCAAACGACATATAAACCAGTTGTATATACATAAATCAGACAAAGAGATTTTTAAAAATCATTTCAGCCCAAGCAATGCGGGAATGCCACTAGTACGCAGGGAGAGAGTGAAAGTGAGAGAAAAGACTAGGTATAGGGAGGATTGAAAAAAGTATAAAAGATGAGCGGGCTTCAAGAAGATCGAAAATGGCGATTGACGTTGAATTTAAATTTTTGAAGATTGTAGTTATCAGGGAAGCAAGTAAACGGAGTTTAGTTCCACAGGTGGGAAGTGCGGGAAAAGAAAATGTTGGAGTAAAAGTTTGCCGTGCACAGATATCAGGAGGGCATACTTGACTTGAATATCTTTCCAAAAGTCTCCCAACCACTTGTGAAAACGATACCGCATCGAATTGATAACTGATGCCATTCAACAGGCCAGGGGAAATCCGACATGATACTGGACAGCTATCCTAGGACTTTACATCTACGAGGGTGGGCTGAAAAGTTCATAGACTGACAATGAAGGAGTTATGCTAGGGCTGTGAAATAAGGCAAGAATTAATTACAACTCTTCTTATTCACAAATTTGTTCGTTATTCATAAGTCCTGAAAGTTTCATCCAAATTCAACAATTAATTTCTAGCGTCCTGGGTAAGACGATAAACTACATCCAACAGCAAGGCCTCTGATCTAGGGATTTTGAGGAGCGTGGAAACCTCTTAATTGCTGGTATTCCCAGGTTCACCCTGACTCGGGGTGGTATCACCTGTTAGGGTTCCAGCTATGGGCAAATACTTCAGCCACAAACTGGGGTCAAAACATGTAAAAATAGATTTTTCAGCAATAAATTTTCGAAGAAAAAATTATTACCAGCAAAATTGTTTTGAGAAAAAATATTGCCAGCAATAAAAATCTTGTCGGCCTTAAATAGCCCATTGAGGTTGATATACCGTAAAAAACCCAAACCAAACCAAACCAAGAATTTCTAAATCAATGTGTTTTTACACCGCAAAAAACACTCAGTCAAACTTCCCATGCTAATTTATGGACACCCACTGACGCACGAAAAACAATATAAACCAAACTTTCGAATGTTCTCTAAAAATATTAAATTTAATAAAAAAAAACACCTTTGGTCTTTCCTCTTAGTCTTAAGATTTTGTTTGACGATCATAAAACCAAAGTGATCGTGACAATTTACAACACATTTATCTACAGTAAAAAAAGTAACTTTTTTAACTGTAAAACTAAAAGGAAGCTGCAGAGAGCCGTGATCACTTATATATATCCTGAAGGAACGTGATGTTAAAAAAATGGAAGATATACCAAGTTTCATTATCGTTGGCTTATCTACAAATTCGAGTCATTTTAAAAAAAAAAAACTAAAAAAAAACACGATTATTACAGTCGTTAAAAAAACACGATTTGTCTTTGTTTAGTTTTTACACACATATGATTCGAAACTGATACCCGCCTCTATTTACTCTTCTACTCTCTTCCTCTATGAAATTATCTCTTCAGACACTCGTATTGTTAAAATAAAATAAGACTTAAAGAAAAAAAAATCAAGAGATCATGATACTGTTAATGTTTCGTCTCGAGTCGTTAAGATGTCGACGCGCATGCGCAGCCACTCAAACAAACGAAACGCTGCCTTCTATGGACGTGGAGTTTGTTAGGCAACAAACTTCGTTGCGCTTGGTTGCCAGCCACGTGTCTGAGGTGTAGTTGCGGCCGGGGCGGGGACAGACCGAGAGTGGCTAAGTACAACCTGGGGTCTGTGGCACGAAATGTTGGCACCAGGGTAAAGGAGAGAAAGAGAGGGTAGGAGAGATCCTTCCCTTTCGATGTGAAATGTTGTCGTATATACAGACAAGCGACCCTAAAGAAGGTCAGATGTTGCTCTCTTTCCTTTCAGGTTTTATTTTTCAAGTGGGGAAGAAGCGAACGCGTGTGTGTGTTGTTTCATTAATGTCTTTGGAATCGGTTGGAAAGTTTTGTTGACATTCTTAAGAATCGAGAGAACATGGGTAGAAGCTATACACATGAATAAATAACATGTAAGTAAAAAAAATACTTGTGTGTGCACACATAGGATGTAGGTATCTCCTCATAGGGAATAGATTTTTAGCAGAGCAAGTTTTTAGCAACACCGTTACTACTGCAGGAAGGTCGATCCTAACTGGGAGGCATATTCGATTTGAAACTAAATTGGATCTGTTGCTTCAAATTTGACCCCGTGTGATAATAATCTCATTTTGTTCCCCCCGCCCCAAACAAACAACAATACACGATCGTAGCAGCCGGGAGGGGTGGAGGTCTTGGCTCCCCCATATTTTTTTTAACCAATTGCAGTATTTTTTTTTTTTTTTTACAACGTTTTAAGTTTTATTTTAACGAAATACAAGAAAGAAAAAACTATCAAAGCAAGGAAGAATATAACTTTCATTATAAAAAAACCAATGAAAGAATTCTTCTTTAAAATGTACGATGATGGTAATAATTTTTTTTTATCATGTGGGTGCATTTTCATTTTAATTTAGAATTGTGGTGAGTCCAATAAAATAAAGTATGAAAATAAAAATGTAGAAAAAGAAAATAATCCAAATTAAAACAAAGCATTTGCTTTCCCTTAAAATCCTCATCTCCTTTTCTGTCTTTGTTGCTGCTAAAACCATGATGGCGGCCTTTGATAACTTAAGTTTTAAACTCTAAATTTTTTGCACCCCCCCCCATTTTAATCTCTACTACGGCTATGAAACAACAACAAATTGAATGTTTTACAGAAAACACCACTGAATTAAGATGTGGAATTATTGATGTATCTACTTAGTAGTCATATTTTGTTCATAGAAAACTTTGGATTAAGTGCATTGACATGAAAGACGTCTGTGTCTTAAAATAAATATTTGTTGCGTCCAGTAATGTGCAGAGGTTTGGTGATGCCCAGGGCCAGCTCGTTGATTGTAAGCCCCTAAGATTCAAGTAAGGGGGGGGGGGGCTACAGAGCCTAGTACTGAGAAATGTGAGAAAAGAAGACATTTTAACTATGTAAAAACAGTTAAAGCATAAAATAAACACCCCCTTCTGCATACTACTGCCCCCTCTGTTCCCCTTCTGTACACAACTGCTTGGGTCAAATAAATGCTTCTTTATTATTAGGCTAAGGAATTATTGATAAAAACAAATATACACTTACTCTATCTACACACACACACATATATATATATATATATATATATATATATATATATATATATATATATATATATATATATATATTTATTGTATATTTATTATTTGTATTTGAAATAGGCACCCCCATATTTAGTTTTGACTTTAAACAGTATGTATTACATCTATGACTTTGCACATTCAAGATATCTCAATAAAGAAACTGTGCTCTCCAGCAGGAATCCTCCTTTTGTAGAAGAAACCACCATTTGATCTGGTGTGCATTAACCTCTCAGCCATGAAGAGTGTCACAGTTAAGCAAGGCTTTATTTTCCCTTTTAAGGAAAGTACACTTTCTCACTAAGGTAGTTTTTCTTGAAAACTTATATCTGCTCAGTTTTGTATCTGAAATGTAAACAAAGCAACATCTGAAGAATTAATGGATTTATTTTTTTAATCTTATATATTTTTATTACTTCAGATGTTATTATTTAGTGGATACTCGTAGCTGAAATAGAAGCCCCATTTTTATTTATAATCAAAGTACACCGGTGGTTTTTCCTATGTTTCCTGACTGAGAACACATTTCTACAGGGTGATTGAAAAGTAACTTCCTATTTTATGTATGATGGACTTTTCCATCTTGTAAAAATTATAGTTAGACAAGAGAGTTCATCATATATAAAATAGGGAGTTACTTTTCAATCATCCTGTATATTAAGATTTCTCAAATACATAGCCTGATAGACGTAATACTCACTGTTTAAAATAAAATAAAAACGGGGCGTCTATTTAAAATACGAGTAGATACTAAATAATAATGTTTAAAATAATAAAACTGTCAGATTAAAAATAAATCCATTCTTATATATATGCGTATTTCGGCAGCAATTTCTCATTTATACAAGTTTGGATAAAGAGCAAGTTCTTTGCTAAGAATTTTAAAAAAAATATCTTTTCCATATTTCGGACTATTTTCCTGGTTTCCGATGAAAGTTTAAATATAAACTTAAATTATTCCTCTTTCTAATATATGAAATGACATTCAGCAGGCGTATTTTTAATGTCCCTACCAAACATGACACAGGGCCAACGTTTAAAGTAGGTTTACCAACAATACCATGGAAAAATTACCCAAATCTCCTTGGCATTTCCCTTTTTGAGGACGTCTCAGGCGATGGGCACTAAACCCAGACTGAAGGAGAGGTACTGCCTGGTAGGAGAGACACCAGGGCTTGGGCTTAATATTTTTTAAACTTATCCAGCACATGCCAGGTAAGTATGGGTATTTATCTTGTCCCTACACTGAGACATGATGTGACATAAGGTCGGGTTTACTATAGAGAACCCGAGCACGTACACCCAGACCAAGGGTAAAAATTGCCCAAGCCCCTGCAACCATCAGTTGTGCTAGCCTCGGTGGCAAGTACTGATCGCTCTCTCTAGTGCCATAAAAGAGTGTAGCCTCAGGCAGCTGTTTCCCAGGGCTGGATACCTCACAGTATTATTTTCCTCAGTTGTGCCTCTGTCCTCCGATGGAGCTGCAACTAAGTCGCACTCTGCCTGAAGACAAAGACGCAACTGAGAGATGATAAACCTACCCGGCATGTGCCAGGTAAGTATGGGTATTTACCCAAGGACGTAAATTAAATCTACAATACAGGGTTTTGTTTCATTACTAAGTGATTTTAAGAATTTAAATTTTAAGATTCTTAAAATCGCTTGAAAGTTGAACAAAATTCTGTATTGTAGATTTAATTTTTAAAATTAATCTAGATTTGAAGTTTTCCATTTTGAAACATGATGTTCTGTGTCATGATGGAATCATATTTTCGCAGATGCGAAGTGAGTCACTGTCGGTCACTGGGCGTGTTTCTAAAAATAAATATGCTAAAAAAATCCACTTTCATCCCTACCATGCGCTGACGGCTTAATGGTTAGAATCTCCGACTGACACAAATTTAGTCGGGTTTCGATCCTAGCTAGAGGCAACCGGATGTCTAGCCACACTGATGAGCTGTGAAACAGTGAAACAGTCTGTCTGTGGATGACGTTTATATATATATATATATATATATATATATATATATATATATTATAGTAAAAAAGAAAGAACAGTAAGATATGTAATCCGGTGTTCTTATTGATATTTTTATTTTTACAAAACAGTGCTCAATGTAAATTTACAGAGCATAAATATTATAAATTAACTTTTTTTATTTAAAATATGGTTTCATTGCTACACAGGATTACCAATGTTTCAAAAACAGAAAATGGTTGAACTACAAATTCAATTATATTAAATTAAAAACATTAGTTCTGTTTCATCTTCAAGCGAATTTTGGATTTTAGATTCCAAAATGCGCTTAAAGATGAACGAATGCTTTTAATTTAATATAATTGAATTTGTAGTTTTTTTTCTGTTTTTGAAACATGGTAATTTGCACCTGTGTAGTGATGAAACCATATTTTTAAATCAGTTATTTATATATATATATATATATATATATATATATATATATATATAAGGGGTGTGGTTTTTTTAGTCTGCAAATATAGAAAAATAAGAAAGAACTGTTAGGTTAATAATCCAAAATTCTTTAGTATTTTTGTTTTATCAATATCGTAACTAATATGTTGATCAATATGTTCACCCTTACACCTCTTATTACAATAACTGGTTTCACTATCTCCATGTAATTAATATTACAAATGTATATGCTTATAAAGTTCTGTAAATTTCAAGATTAGTTATTCCAAAATTTGCTTGAGGATGAAACAGAGCTGTTTTTTAGCTTATGTAGCAATGGAATCATATTTTTTAAAATAATTATATATATATATATATATATATATATATATATACACCATAACACTGCCCGCTACTTGTTGAAAGGAACATCACTACATATAATAAAAGCTATGGCCTCGACACCAAAATAGAATTACAACTGAGTATGTATGTATGCCTGCCTGAATGCATGGATGTGTATCTGCATCTAGCCTCGGATTGTTTATATAAATGTGTTTTTTGTGAACTAAAATGTGTACACCTGTATGTATGTGTCTATGTGTATGATAGTGCCACCGCAAACCAACACAGAAGTAGATCACCCCTCCCACCACCAAATATAGTCAAACAAGTATAAATAATAGATCCAATTTTAAAAAATAAACCAGTTTGTCTAATGATTGTAAAAGCGTGAAACCCAGGGTCACAAACTCATATCCAGACAACTGAATATGTTAGCTCTATCACTGATATTGAGTGCTTTCCACTAAGTACTGTACATACAAAATAATATATATATATATATATATATATATATATACACACATTACATGTTTATGAGTTTATCAATGCCATAAAATGAGAGTATATATTAAATTGATATTTTGTTAATTTGTTTTCTAATGATTATTTTTGTAGTTTGCTCTTTCATATAGTTGGTCTTTTTACCTCATGGCTTCATAAAAATCTTGGGACAGTGTCATTTTCCAGACAGAGATACTGCCATCTGGCATCACCAATCCAAAAGAGCCAACTCTTTGACAGCAAAACGTTACAGGTAAAAAAATAAATAAATAAAAAAATACAAACACACATGGCGAATAGCATATAGATAACTAGTCACATTCCAGACATAAATCAAGTGTGATTAGCCAATTTGTCTAAATCTTGAAATGGTAAATGAGAAATGATAGTGAGTTCCTCTCTGGAGGAAACTGCTGATAGTGATGCTTCAAAATCAGTGCAGGGTGTGGGGGGGGGCATCCAATGGTGTCAGAGTTAGGTTGATTTTTTTTTGTTTGTTTTATCTCCAGCAGCCTAGGAGTGATATGCCTGTAGATTGGGAACCAGATGTTGACTTGATATGAGAAGAGATCATGTGGCAACATATTCTGCCACTTGCGCAGATAACATGAGCAAATCATCATCAGAGCAAACTTTGAAAGTATGTCAAATCCTGAGATATACATTGAGAGCAAGAGTTGATGATTTGGGAATTCTCTCAAATCAAAATATATAGAATATCTCCCTAATATATACTACATATTTTCTACAACTCCAAACATTATTTTGTCAATGCCCATATTTGAGCAAACTCCATACTTTTTTGAGAATTATGTCTACTGGCCTTGCGCATTCTAGAGACTTAAGGAAAAGGTGCTCTTTGGCAGGGTTCAAGCCAGTGTTCATCCTTTGTAGGAGAAACCATTGTTTGATCTGGTATGCTTTATTGCCAAGCCATGAAGAACATAACAGTAAGAAAGGCTATATTTTCCCTTTCTAAAGAAAGCACATACTTTTCACCCCCAAAAGGTACACAGGTTCGACCTTGGATAGAGAATACCTTTTCTTTACTAAGATTTTTTGAATGTGCAGGCTGAAGGACCTCCAATCGATTGTGAACTGGGGCATGAATTGGCTGGTCAACTTCAACGCTATCTGACAAAACTGCTCTCTATTAATCACCACAGAGAGCCTTCCTTCTCTCCATTAGAATGCCTGACGCTCAACTTCTCGAGAGCAACTCTCTGCGGCTTCTCGGTCTCACGTTGACTGCTGACCTGAGATGGAATAAATACATCGAGTCAATTGCCTCGTCCACTGCGAGGAAAGTTGGCTCCCTGAGCCGAATAATAGGAAGTTTTTTCTCCCCTGAGTCGATCCTCCAGATCTACAAATCCACAATTCGCCCCTTGCATGGAGTATTGCTGCCATATATGGTCTGGCGCCCCTTCTGTTTGCCTCGGGGGTTCTTGATAGGCTCCAGAGGCGGATATGCAATATGGTTGGCCCTGCCCTGGCGTCTCGTCTACAGTCACTTTCTCACAGACGCACCGTCGCCTCCCTCTGTCTGTTCTACAAATACTTTCATGGAAATTGCTCCGAGGAGCTGCATTTGCTGGTTCCCAGACTTCATGAGTTCAAAGCGCCCTACGAGGCTGGCATCCCGCTCTCACCCCTTCACTGTCGAAACTCCTAAATGTAGCCGTCTCTTCTACTCTAATAGCTTCATGTCTCGCACCTCTCGCCTGTGGAACTCTCTTCCCTTCTCCTGTTTCCCTGTGAGTTATAATCTCCAGCTATTCAAGTGTAATGTCAATCGACATCTCCAGTTGCCTTTCTATCTACTACCCTCATCCTTTCTTCTATCACTCCTATCTGATCTTCCTATTTTCTGTAACCCCTTGCGTCCTAGTGGCTTCCCCGCTTGCTTGGGGTGAAATGCTTAAAAAAAAAAAAAAAAAAAAAAAAAGATGTAATAAATAAAAATGAGGCATCTATTTTAAATACTAAGTGTTCACTATAATAACATTTGAAGTAATATATATGCCAGAAAAAGAAACCCATTAATTCTTTTATATATATATATATATGTGTGTGTGTGTGTGTATGTATGTATGTTATGGTCCATAATGATGAGATTTCATCATTCAAAAATAGCCATGCCATCAGTGATAATACAAAAATTAAGGATATTTCATAATTCTAAAAATAACCTTATCATCAGTGATGTTAGAAAAGAAGGATATTTCATCAACCTAATCTCTGTGATTATAAAAACGACTTTTCCACCACCTGGAGAGACCAGTGGACAAGTAATAGTAGTAGTAGAAACACACGTCTGCCAGCATTCCGGAAGACATAAAACAGACAATTTCAAATGCATCCTCACAAACTTGGAACCAAACCAAGTAAGCACTGACTTTTAAACAAAAGAAACACTAAGAACATTTTTACACACACCATACCAATATTCTGTAATTCACATCACAAAAAATACAAATTCTTGCTATTTGTGTCAACACGTGTCTCAAGTTTTTATTGTTTACATTATTGTTGTACTTTTTAATTCATTTTGTTTTCAATATAAGAAAAAGAGAAAAGGATTCCTGCTACACTACAAATGCATATAGCAATGGGGTAATTATTTTAACAACAGTCAAATAATATCAAATTTAGGATTACTACAACATCAACATCCAACTTATCTACCCCGTTACATATATAAGCGGTCGTTGAGGACAACACCAAGAGCTTGAATGCAATCTTTCAGGCTACATATATATATATATATATATATATATATATATATATATATATATATATGATAAAGGTCATCTTTCAAGATATTTTTGTGTAATTTTGGTAAATATCTCTGTTAAAATGAGATGTCAGTGTTATTTTCATTTTTGCGTAATTCAGATGACAACTTATTCATTGCACCCTATACATATAAAAACAATGATACTAATCGATAGTAACACTGGTGTTATTAATGATAACAAACTTACTACCATATTGCATTGTTTAAAAAAAAACAGCGCTCACTGTCAAGCAGACTGAACTATTATAATAATAAAAACTAATTAAGAAGAAATATAAGCATAACTGCCAGCATCAGGTGCATAGAATAAAAAGATAGAGCCCAACCATTTCAAACATGATACTTCATTGAAACTCCCCACGGTGACATCAAAGCTATGACGATTGCCTTTCTTTATCCACATGGTCTCTTGTACTTGTTTTTTCTATCTAATCATTTATACATACAGTTTGGCTACATCTATGTCTTTATTAATCCATATCCTCCAAGCATCAATTTAAACTAATGTCTTTTTCTATATACTGTGACCATTTTGCTTAAAGACCACATTTTCTTGATTTTGCATGAATATTTAAAAATTTTCCAACATATTAAATTAAATTTTCACTTTCTAAATTATAGTTTCAATGTACAGAAAAAGAAGGCACCAGTTAAAACTGACACCAGGCACACAGGAGTGAAATGTTTCTTCACTGACTGAAAGATAGAATCTTTTGATATCAAACTGTATCAATGATCACTTCTTATCAGAGCATGAAATCAATCAATGGCAGTTTTTATGGATCAATTTGCAACAGTTAATGTGATAAAACAAGTAATTTTCTTCTTTTCCTAAAAGACTTTGTTTGAAGCCTACATGGAGGCTTCATGTTAAAATTCTGATTGTAATCTTTTATCATTATAAATGTGTGTAGTTCCTCTATACAACTTGACAGTTAACCACTTTCAGCACAGCAGTTAATATTGTGGCCGCCAAGTTGATATTATGCTCCACATCACAGTTGGACCAATGTCTTCTTTTTTTTTGATACTATTACAACTTTGTAGCCCTGACCTTCCTTGGATTGATTCATTTTCTATGGCTTATCAACCCATTGCAGGTTATTTAAAGCCAGAAAATATTTTTAGATCGTAATAATTTTTTTTGGTTGGTTATTTTTGTTTTAGTGGCATATCAACTTCTATGTTATTTAATGCTGAAATCTAAATATTTTGTATGCAATTTTGTTTTTGAGATAATAATGGTTTTAATGATACAAATTTTACTAATTAACCCATAGCTGGGGGTGGAGAAGAGGTAGATTCATACCTTTCCCAACTCTTCCGACGAATTTTTTTTTTTGGTTTTTTTTCAAATATTGATCGTTTCTTGGCCTATGGCTGATATTTGATCAAAGGCTTCAATCTAGCTTGGACTGGCTCCGGCCTGGACCTGTTAGGACAAGTCATGACCAACTTTGACTAGGCTCTGACCAGCTTGGACAAGCTATGACCAATTTTGACCAGTGGCCTTTGAGTGGAAACACTCGGGTCTCCCACATTAAACGACCTTGTGTCACATCTTGACTTAGTGGGAGTCAAGTAAATACCATTCATACCTTTTCCAAGGGTATTTGCCCTTAAGTGAATATAGTGAATGCAACTGGAATTAGAACTTGGCTCTCCGATTAACAATTTAAGCCATTATTCATTATGCCATCTGCACATCCAAACTTACAAAACCTGGTATTCCCAAGTGATTATGTATGTATTGACCAAGCTCAACGTTGCTTAACTTTAGTGATCAAACAGGAACCGTATTTCAATGTGATGTGTTCATAAGCTCTCTTTTTTTTTGGGGGGGGATAATAATGGCTTAGTGATACAAGTCTTATCTTTGATGACTAATTTGACTTATAATAAGAAATAGACGGAGACTAATGCAGTGATACACCAGATACAGCCCACTATAGAACCATGATCATAGTTGCCAAACACTATTTTGAGCCACTTAGTCAAAACATCATATATGGTTAAGTATGTCAAATATGTACACATATTTACATACATATACATTGATACTCACTAAACATGACGCAAGGTAAATGAAGATTGAGTTTTTAATTGTTGTCTCTGGGGAGAGATGTTTTCAAGCCTTTGTCAACAACCTAAGTATAGAGTGAACACAAACTACCGAAGCTGGAATTTGAACTCAGTTTACTGATGCCATTTTCTGTATTGATAACTGTCAGGCTACATTGCACTACGGCCAAACTGACATCGTTCCTCTAGATCTACTTTTTCTTTGGTGAAATTAGTATGTTAAGTTCAAATTCCAACTAAGCTCCTTGCATTCACTTTCACACAAATACCCTTGGAAAAAGTATAAATCAATCTATTCTCTACTTCCCAGTTATGGATTAAATAGCAGGTCAAACTTGTCTCTTTAGACTTGTTTGGTAACCAGTCTAGAAGAACAACTCTGAATTAAAAATCTTTAAAAAAATATGAATCCATTTCTTGTCTTCTTATGGGTTAAATAGTAAGTAACCTAAAACCTTGGAAAAGGTATGAATATATCTCTTGCCCTCCTCTCAGCCAAGAGTTAAATAGTAGGGCAGACTGGGTTCTCTAGCCTCGGTTGGCGACAAGTCTAAGAGAAGGGTAACTTTGAATTCAAAACCAGTTGAGCATGGGGTGACTTGCTACAAAAACTGTAGCAGCAACACTAGAGTGTTGAAACTGTGGATTTGTACTACACATAGTGTGAGAAGCACTCATCACTCTTTCTTTGGTAGGTGAAAGACGGTAGAATTTTTAGGTGGTATAGGTTTTTTAAAATCGTTCATGAAGCTGGTGTTTGAGTCAGTTCATTTTTACAAAGTGTTCTTTCTTATCGGCTGCTTTCTTCCAGTTCGATTGTGAGCACAAATGATTTATTTGAAGAGAGAAAAAATACTGGAAAACATCTGATAAGGAACCATAGACACCTTGTCTTTAAAAAAAAAAAATGAAAAAAAAAAGAGCAACCATTTACTTGCAGTTTAGGTTCTGAACAAAAACGTGTGTATAAAGAGCAAATCTGCGTAAAGAGATGTTCAAACTGGTACCCTTGAGAAATGAACAACTCCTGACAGGAAGATAAATAAACAGTGTCAAACATTTTCCCTCCTTAGGTGACAGAAGCAAAAAGTCTAGGGTCAGGAGAATCCTGAATAAAATAAATGAATAAAAGTAGCAAATATTTTTTTCTTCATCTAATAAGACATTACTTTTCATTTCTTATTTTATAACCAGTTATTTATTTAATCTGTCAAATACCAGAGTTTGATTTATTCAAAGCAAATACATAAAACCTTTCATTCACACTCATGATTATATATATATATATATATATATATATATATATATAAAAAGAGAGAGAGGTACACACAACAAATACTGAAAGCATATCAAGAAGTGTTTACAGTTGGACTAATAAACTGACCTTTGTTGTTACTAAAACAAACTTTTGGACGTTATGACTTGTTTTCTTTCCCTGTTGATCCTGTTAACCTTCATGAAATTTTAAACTGAACCATTTATCCAGTATTTGAGATAAAGCATTTATAGATATAGACAGTGATTGATCTGAAGAAAAATTCATAAAATTGATTTCCCTATAGAAATGCATTGTAAAGGATTTCCCTATAGGAATGCATTGGAAATGATTTTATTATAGGAATGCATTGGAAATGATTTTGCTATAGGAATGCATTGGAAGTGAATTTACTATATGAATGCATTGGAAATGATTTCACTATAGGAATGCATTGGAAATGATTTTACTATAGGAATGCATTGGAAGTGAATTTACTATATGAATTCAGTGGAAGTGAATTTACTATAGGAATGCATTGGAAATGATTTTGCTATAGGAATGCATTGGAAATGATTAGCTAGTGATATCACTGATTGAATTTTCTAAACAATTTTATCTTATAACAAATGTTAATTATATTATGCAGTAAAATTAACCACTAAGTGAAATATTAAAACAATAATCATGATTGTATTTTAGCATCAACCATGTTTGAAGCAGTTATATGTAGGTAATATCTCAACTCTTCTTATCACTGCCCACTTAATTTCCTCCCCGTCTACATACAAACTGAGATTTGCTGTTAGTATGTACAAAATAGGCTTCAGTAAATTTTCACCCACACTTTGATTTTTAATCTGACAATGTACAAACAAGAAGTAGTTGTTTTTGGTTAGTAACCAAGATAAGTGTTTCTGACAAATATAGGCTTACGATACGTGTGTAAGTTGGCGGTTTAAGTAATCTTTACTCTCACAGGTAAGATTCAGTAAATGAATGTCTTATTTATTCTAACAATTTATATAAGATGCAGAAAGCATACAAAGTAAAATCCTGTCATTATTTTTTTTATATACTACTGTTAATCCAATACAAGACCCACTCAAGGTAGAGCATAACTGAATAAGGTTGTTGTAAGGGCATGCAAAAGTGGGGGAGTAAAAGGTGTATATTATGTAGGATGGATAATGGCTGACCCTAGATTTGAGATGATTGTAGTGATTAGGGAAGCATTCTATCAGAAGTCTGTTCCACAATGTCACAGTTTTGGGGGAGAAGCTGTCTGGGTGGAACTTCTCTTTTTTTGCCCATGGAATATGAAGGGAATAAGTTGACTGTGTACATGGTAAAGTGGGGCTTAGCTGGGAAGGTCTGAACTGGCAGAAGTAGAAAATGTAGTTCAGTTGAACATTGGCCATGAAAATAGCAACAACAAGTGATATGAACACAAAAGATGCAAATCAATCCAGGTCATGAATGTTGAATCCAAATAGAATGAAATATTACCATCTAAATCAAATAGAAGATTTTCTACAACATATACACTAGCATATATTTTTATCATATATAATAATGAATACAGATCCTTAAAAAAATCCATCTGGTTATAAATTTATTTCATGGACCTCACATCCATCTCTTCAGATTAGTTTGTCATTAATAAATGGAGTTAAATTTATACAAACACAAGGAAAAGGAAAAAAGAACAAAAAAATAGAAAAGAGAAAGAAAAACTTTTTGCTCTCTTTTTTTCTTTTCCTTGTGTCTGGTTATATTGAACTCTATTGATTAATGACACACTGATCTGAAGAGATGGACATGAGGTCGATGAAATAAATTTATAACCAAATAGATTTTTAAGGATTTTTATTTATTATTATATTGCTCTGTTTTTACATTGATCTCTCTTTGGATTTATATCCTCCTTGGAATTATCCCTACTAATCATCAATTGATATATATATATATATATATGTTAAAATGAAATTGGCTAGACTATATATCCAAAGACATTAAAAAAAAAATTTTAATTTAAAAAGTTTAAAATGTCAACGTCCCCTCACTTTGATGTGTCTGTGTAGTTACAGCAATATTAAACATCACTTTATTTTGATGAAATCTTAAAGGACGAAATGCATCAGACAAACATTTTTTACACTTTGTCATTAATTTTCCAAACATTGTTTTGGTATATAAAAACTTATATAGCATTTTCTCCTACAAAAGGGAACATAAATTCAGTTCCTGCTGGAGATTACATTTTCTTTATTAAAATTTCTTGATTAACTTGAAAAAATGGTGTGTATGTCAAATACAACTATTCACTATAATAACATTTGAAGTAATATATATATATATATATATATATATACACACACACACTACAGTTCAAACGTTTGAGGCCACCCCTAATAATTGTTTAAATTAGTCCCAAAAGTAGCTGTTTTGTACTTTAAATAAGAGAAAATTATTATACATAGTTAAAAAAAAAAGTGAGGCATGATTTTCTTATTAGAAATTTTATTATGACAAAAAGCAAAAAGCATTTTATAATTAAATTTTGCTCTTTCAAAATATCCTTCTTTAGCCTTGATTATTGCAGCACAAACTTTTGGCATTTGTTGTATAACTTTCATAATTGATTCCATTCTTTTTTTCAATGATTCTAAGAGCTTTTTTCATTTTTTTTTTCCACTCTTCTGACAAGTTCATCCCATGCTAATTCTGGAGGTGGCTTCAAACTTTTGAACTGTAGAGTGTATGTGTACACACACATATATATATATATATATATATATATATATATATATATATATGAATGAATAATTCTTTTTTATTCTCATGTAAAATAGACTATTGGCAGACAATGAAAGTGATTGGCTGTCTTTTTCACATCAGGTTGAAAAGACAGATGACCACTTTCATCATATGCCAAAATAGTCTATTCCCCACATGAGCTAAAAAGATTTTTTTCATTATTCTTTCATATTGCTCCTGTATAAATAAAATACATCAAACTCTCTTTTGTGGATCAGTTTTAATATTTTTATATTACTAGTATCCACAGATTATATACCCACGGATTTATTTTACCCTTACTATATATATATATGAGTGCTGAAAAGTTTTTAGCTTTATCTGTTTCCAAAAGTTTGGCCAGTTTTTTGGGGAGGAAGGGTTTTTGTTTGGCCTGGTGGGCCGAGAACTTTTCAGCCACCTGTCATATATAATAGTAATAATACTTAGTTTCAAAGATTTACACATGAAATTATTTAAAAAAAACTATATTAACACCTGTTATGCCTTCGGGCCTTTTTCAGACAAAGAAGCCTGGAGAGCACATCATCCAAAATGTGATAACAACAAAGATGATGACAATAGTCCCAATGTAATGTAATTAATGATCATTTCTCATCCGTGAAAAAATCAGAAAATTTTTTTTTACTTTAAAATGTATCTTACATATCTATAAGTCTACCATTCATCCATGCTTAGAATATTGCTGCCACATATGATCTGGTGCCTCTGCTATTTACTGTGAGCTTCAGTCACTTTCTCATCACCATTAGGTTGTCTCTGTTTCTTTTCTATAAATACTTTCATGGTAATTGTTTGAATGAGCTCTTCACTAGCTTTTTATAAAGACTTTTTCAAATTTAAACACCATACAAGACTGGAGAAAGATCTCAATTTACAGTTGAGCTAGCTAGATGTAACCATAAATTCTATACTAACAGTTTCTTTTCTCACACTTCTCGCTTGTGGAACTCCCTTCCGGTTCCAAGGTTTCCAGCCAACTTTAATCTGCAAAAATTTAAATGCAATGTCAATCACTATCTACTGTCCTCCCGATTACTCTTTTCTTTTCACACTTATTATTAATGTTTCTGTTCCCAATTCTTTCACACCCTGTAACCCCTTGTGTTTTAGTGGCTTTACTACCTTGCATGGGGTGAATTCAATTAAAAAACAAAATTATATTATTGATGGTAGAGATTTTAAATATGGAAAACACATTTCAAAATGATTGACATCACTTTTTTTATGATGTATATACTTAGATTACTTAATAAGTTTTAGCATTATAATCTATGTTTTAATTATTTTCAGATTTTTTCCCTTTCTTATTAAGAAAAAGAAGAAGAATTTGGTATAGACAAATTCCCCCAAAACGAAATCCTTATCCCCCACCCCCATGTCAAAGAATGGTGACTGATGTTTGCCAGAACCTATACTGACTTGACCATTTCCTGGGAACAGAATGACTCAAATTCCAACCTGCTTATCTCTGTCCCAACAGCTGTACGTGTAAATATGTACCACAGGGTGATTTATGCAAACATTATGTGTGTTGTGTATAGCAGTATGGCTTCTAATACACATGTATGATATGTGAAATGATAAATGTAAATATGTCTGTATTGAACTATGTTCTTCTGGCTAAACAAGAACATCCATATCAGTAGCCCAAGTTA
>CAHIKZ030003347.1:0-35000 GCA_903632075.3 Acanthosepion pharaonis | reverse complement strand
GTATCTCTTCAGTATGTAGATGATCATGGCCTTCCACATCTTCCTGTCCCTTGTAGCTCTTAAGTTTTATCTTTGTGCTATCTCTTGCAAGCCCTGCTCTACCATCCATTTACTCAAGTTTATCAAGTATGTTTTGCACTGATTTCTTTTGTCCCTCAATCTGCCCTGTGAGTACCAGGTTTTCCAAACTTTCTTTCCTCATTACACGTGCCAGAAATTTCAACTGCCTCTTCCTGATGTTTCCTTTTTGTTTCCATTTTTTTCTAAAACCTTGTTGTTGCTCACATGTTTGTGCCATGGTAAAGAAGTCTAAATCAGTTAAATACAAGATTTAAGCTTTTTTGAGAATTTAGACTCTTCACTGTAGACAAGAGTTCCTAGACCTAAATCCCTATTTTTTTTTAATTAGAAATGAAAAAGCTTTACTTCATTTTCCTCTGAAGTACATATAACATAATTACAGCTCCATAATTGAGCGGAAAATTATTTATTATGTCTGCTTGGCTTTATTGAGCGAGTCCACTGCATATAACATGAGGGAGAAAAGACTTTAGCAACATATTTACAAAACATAGAATTAGACAATTATTTTTTTCATGCAGTAAACTTAACACATATTAGACAACAGAGAAAAGAGTATTGAAATAAGATCTTACTGGGAAGTTGGCTTGGTCGTACATTGTGTCAGAGGTGCAGCCTTGTCAGTATAAAGTAAGAGAAAATGGATGTCCATAGTAGATGTGATGTTGTTCTGATGAAGTCTCGAGCCAGACTGTCATATGACACATTTCTTACCTTTTGACAAGGGCATAAATTATTGTTAAGTTCAGGGCAGATAATTAAGTTTTTTAGGGCTACATATTCATAAACAGCTATACTTATGTAGACAGACACACATACATATGATACAAATATAAATTAATCAATATTCCATACTTTCTTAACCCCTGGGAATTGAAAATTTAAGACCAAGCACCGTTTTCTCAACACTAAGCCAAAGTTAATTAGAGAGAATTTATTTTAAAGTGATTTAACATCAACTAGTTGATGGAAATATGGACTCAATAGTTAATTTCTGGATTATATATTTGAAATTTAATCCTTCAGACTTCTTTTGAAAGATGTGTCTGCAAACACTGGAACATATATATATATATATATATATATATATATATACATATATATGTATATACACACACACACACACATATATATATATATATATACACATACATATATATATATACACACACACATATATATATATATATATATATACACATATATATATACACATATACATATATATATATATACACACATATATATATATATATATATATATATATATATATATATATATATATATATATACATACATATATATATATATATATAAATATTATATTACATATATATATCTGTGTTTGAACAGATATATATATTATTTTTATATATGTATATACATCTATCAACCTACACATATATATATATATATATATATATATTTGAACTTGTGTATATATATATATAAAACATCACCATTTATCTACATATATATATACACACACATATATAATTATAGTCATATACATACACACACACAAATATATGGTATGTCCAAGAAGTACATTTCTATACAAAATGCTGATGTATATCATTTGGTCACATCATGAGAACTTATATATATATATATATATATTTTTATATATCACAAATTTTATATATACATATGTATATTGTCCTTTATGAGTTAATAAGAATATTGTGATCCACAATCTTTCAAGTATATAAGTTATTTGTCAAATATTGGTATTTTATTTTATTTTCAGAAATGTATATTTATATGTTCTGCTTTGTAAACATTAACATGTTTATTTACAGCAAAGAGGACCTATAAACTTACCGTAACTACTTTAGCCACCAAGTATCAAACTTAACTATATTTTGGGGATGTTGCATGTTTCTCTAATTTTTTTTTAAAAGATAAAAAGTAATAAATTAATATATGAACTCGTGCGTGTCATTTGACCAAACACACACATTCGTTACACTATTATATACTCGTGTAAAGTAAACACTTCCTCCCTAAATCTTTTATTAAACAATATATATATATATAAAAATATTTATATATATAAACACAGCTCAAACAAAAATTTTTACAAATTCCTGAAAATGTAAGAAAAATTTGCCTATATATATATATATCCACACATGTAAAAACACTTGTCCATAAATTTTTTGTAAAATCACACTCATCCGAAAATGTAGCAACAAGCATTTACCTGTGTTACCTCCAAAATATTAAAAGGATATCAATTTGGTTTATTGGTGTCAGCCTTCCAAGCACTTGAATGTCAAGAGCATTTTTAGTGGATGTATGTGTATGTGTGTACTATTGCTCGCTCAGAAACTAGTGTGATATCTTTTGTTTAGAAAATTTCACAAATAGACTACTGCAGACTTCACGTGAATATGTATATTTTTCTACTTAATCTCTATGCTATATTTTTACAGGAGTCAGATCAGAGATTGATACTGGAGTACTGCTGTGATACCTGGGTTGGTGCTGTCCAGTTCTCTCTATCCATTCTTGATAGAGTTTGTTGCAGCATACCTATAGATGATAATGGGTATATCCCCATTCACATAAAAGCATAGGAGGTAAAAAATGTGCATCATTTATCTTTCAGTTGGATATTCTCTTGAAAATTTTGACTTGTTTCTTTGGAATGTTTGTTTCTACATGCTTGCTGGCAAATTTATAAATATTGTTCTTGTCCTAAAAAAAATCGTTCATTACCAACCTTTGTGGTCCTTATTTATAAAACACATTGCCTATGTTACAACAGAGTTCAAAAAATTTATGTGGCCTTTCCTTTTTGAATTATTTTAATTTATGCAATGTTTATTCCAAGATGAAATGTTGCTAACTTTTATAAAGGAACCACTATTACTAAAAACTTTTGATTGTCAAATCATTTGTTTCCTTTAAGTTTTTTAGCTTTGGTAAGGAAAGAAATAAAAAAAGTTTCTTTCCAAGAACTGTTAAAGAAAATAAAATAAAATTAACTGATGATGATTCTTCTTTTACAGTCTTAACCTAAACAAAGCCAGGGTCAAACGATATCTATTTATTTTTTTGACACATACTTGAATGTTCCATGGTCTGTCTTCTTCTTAAGCATGAAACAGACTTTTTATTTTATGAAACTTTTTTTTTTTTTGTCCAACTTTTTTATTTGCATTACAAGATCTATCCAATGTAATGAACCAAGTTCTAAATGTTTTTTATAGTATTCATAAAAAACTTTTTTTTTTTCAAAAAAACATATTTTTCCCAAACTGTTCAACCTATTTTTATTTATTTTTAATTTTTTTTTTTTTTTTTTTTTTCTAATCAAAAAAACCTTTGCTTTTAGCAAAGATGAACTGAATTCAAAAATTATGGCAAATACACCAACTTAAACAAGGAGACCATCCAGAAGAGTTTGGGAAAAATCCAAAAAAAAAGTCATCAGGAGGTTGTGGTTGAAATCAATTTTTATTTTATTGAATAAATTTACTTTTTGTATCTCAAGATATTTTTATCTAATTTTTGGTAAATATATTTTAAAATTTTTCGATTTTAAAATTTATTTTCCATTTTTCCATTTTAGCTAATTCATTCATTGCAAATGCAGGAATAATATATATTTTTTTTCTTTTGGTTTATTTTATTTTTATTTTATTTTTCTTAATAGAAATTTTTCCATTTGTGAGTAGATCCATTTTCCAAAACTTTGCATAAAAGTTGTTCCGTTCAAAAGGTTCGTCTTTTATTATTTTTTTCTTTTTAGTTTTATCGAATTAGGTAAAAAAAAAAAACGTTAGTTGTTTAACTAGTCATAAAGTTTTTTTTTTTTAAACATTTGAAAATTTGAATGGAAAGCAATTTTTTGAACTTTGAAAGTTTCATAGCTCTTTTCTTTTTAAAACTTTTTTTTTTTTTTAAATGATTTGAAATAAAATTAAATCAAAAAAAAAAAATTATTTTCAAAAAGTTTAATTATTCTTGATTTATATATATATATATATATAAAATATTAAATATTCTAAAACAAGCTCATCTATTTGTTCAATTTTTATTTCATTAGAGAAAAAAAAATCAAATTTTTTTTTTTTTTTCCAAAATAGATTACTTCTTCTATGTGACATATCCCTTTAAGATGTTGGAAATCATGACATTCTACAGTTTTGTCTTTTCTGCTATCTCTACTCATCTAAAGATATCTAAACTTTATTTCATAAGCTTTTTGAATGCATTTTTTAGGAAATGTTTTATTAATAAAAAAAAATTTGTTCATTACCACAAAACAAACCAACTGTTATTGAAAATTTTTTTTTGGTCTGTGTTATTGTAGGTACTGGAATTGAAAAATTTTGGTACCATCCCATAACTAAAGTTTTTGTTTGTGGGTGGGGTTTTGATAAAAAGTATGTGTGTGTATGTATAAAAAAAAAAAGAGAAAAACCTATATTAGATGATTTTGATTTGTCCTCTGCCTGACTTTAAAAAAAAAAGAAATATTTAATTTACAATACCGATGGAGAAATATTTTCGTTATTGAAACTATTTTCCACACAAAAATTTTATCTATATATTGCGTTGAAAATTACGACAAATAAGTGAAAAAATTTTTGAAAAGTATTCTGGAAGCTTTGGCTAAACAACTTTATTCAGTCAAAATTGATGATTTTATTGATGTAATAATACATGTTCATGAAGGGAGGGGGGCTAAAAATTTTTTTTTTTTTTTTTTTTTTTAAAAAAAAAGCTCATTATGATGTTGAATTAAATTTATCAAAGTAGGAAGGCACTATAGTTTTTTTTTAATAAAGTAATTTTGATCTTTCTAAAATCATCTCCAAAAAAAAATTTAAAGACAAACATGCTATTGTAATGCAATAAAATCAAATTTCATTGTCATATTTTTTTTTAAACAAAAAAATGTTTTTTATTTATTATTTTTAAATTTATCTGTTGTAGTTATGGAACTTTTTTTTACAAAACAAAATTTTTAATATAAGGTAGCAGACCAGGAATTGGTAGAACTGCAAAATGGCATTAGTATATAAATGTTATATGCATAATAATATGTTGTTTCCATATTTGTAATAAATTTTGTTCAGTGTTGATTGGTTGTTAAGGAAAACATTGGAACTTCAGCCAGCATATTATCCTCTGATAGACTTTTTTTCCCCTATTAATTATTCAAATTTCTTTTTAAATAAATAAATATTTACATCCTGCTGATTTTTTACAAATATTTCCTTTCCTAAAAGAAATACTCCTTCACAAGTCAATATACATGACTATAAAAAAATTTAAAATTAAAAGAAATCTGTTAGATGCAAAACCTTCTATTGTTTAATATATAATACATAAATTAATCTCAAGCTAAAATAATAATTACATTATAAAAAATCAACAGCAACGATAACAACATTTTTTTCACTTTCGTTTATTGGTCATTAAATTATATCACATCATTAGATTTAAAAAATTCTGAAAAACTAACAACATTTTTATTTCTGTTTAAAAATATTTGCTGCAAAAAATCTTTACATTTATTTTGCTAAAGTCTGTCAGTAGACAAAATATATGAACAAAGATAAGTTTTTCTTTAGTCTTTATTCATATTGTCTTTTTTACAGATGTATTTTTTTGTTATATCTGAATTTTTATACACACATTATATACAGGTTGTCCCAAAAATGTACTCACTTTTTGACTGTTATCAGTTTGACTATTTATAAGCATGCATTTAATTTCACTTAATATTTAATTTATTTAAATATTTAATCTTCTTTAAGTCTCTGTGCTATTATTTATTGTTTTTAAAGAACTGAATGCATTTTTTTTTTTTGGCACTAAAATGAATATATATATTTGGTTTTTATATATATAAAAGAAACCTCCACTAAATTTTCGATACCTAAAGTTTTAAAAATTTTAATTTTTTTAATAAAAATTCTTGAAGCTTTCTTTTTAGCTTTAATTGAAAGCTAAATGATTGAATTTACTATTTCCAGTACGGAAAATACTCTGTTTCAAACAGAAATTATATTGATTGGGATCTCAATTTTTAGATCGCTTTCAGAAAATTGATAAAAATCAATAATATCAGCCATTTTGATGGATCTGTAAACAAAAGTTAATTCTCATTTTTAAAAATTTTCCAAAAGTAAAATATATATTTATGACACGTTATTTGAGGTAAATTAGCAAATTTAAAGTTAAATTAATCTGATTTGAAACAAATATTACTTACTATTAGCATAACACATAGTATTCAAGCATTTCTTAACCCAAAATCTTGTTTTCTAATAGTTAAAGGAAAGTTTAAGGTTTTGAAGAAATTGACCAGAAATTGCCATAATTTTACAAAATCTAAGTGAATAGTTTGTTTTTGGTTTTTAACTACCCAGTAATTTTTTTTTAAATTAACATAATATTTTCAGCAATTCTCTAATATTTTATTGAATTTTAGTTACTTATGTATTTGTTTTAACAAAATAACTCACAAAAAGAATAAATTTAAAAAAAAAAGTAAAATACTAAAAAAAAAAAATTATTACTTAATTGAAGTATGACCCACTCTAAAATAAATAAAGTAAAAATATTTAGTGAAATAGGAATTAAAAATAGTAAAAATTACTTTTTAAAGTTTAAAATTTTGAAGGGATGATTTGCAAAAATAAAAATAAATGTTAACATGATGAAACACAGAAATGAAAATGACGGAATTGCAGATGGCCAGATTTTTCAGGGAGGACAACTCTTAAAACATGTGACGGGCATCCATACTTACAAAAATGGGGATGTTTCTACACGAATAAAAAATAAATTTTTGAACATGCTAGAAAGGATTAAAAATTAAAAAAAAAAAATGTGATGGATCATTGTCATGCATAAAAATCATCATCTTAACCATTAGCCAACCAACCGTTGCTATATCCATCTGGCCCTGTTGAGAGCTGTACAGTTGATAAAACAGATTAAAAAATCAGTCTTCCTGTATTCTATTTCCTATTTCATTCTATGTCTGTTGGGACTCCATTTCACTTATGACCTCAACTGGAACTTGTGCATACAATTTGAAAAATGGTTAGCATATAAATCTAAAAATCAACCATTTACCCTTGCATGGAGTATTGCTGCCATATATGGTCTGGAGCCCCTTCTGTTTGTCTCAAGGTCTTTGATAAAATCCAAAGATGAATATGCAATGTAATTGGCCCTGATCTGGCATCTCATCTGCAGTCGCTCTCTCACAAATGTACCATTGCTGCCCTCTGTCTTTTTTACAAATACTTTCACGGTAACTGCTCCCAGACTTTATGAATTTAAGTGTTCAACTAGGCTGGTATCTCGCTCTCACCCTTTCACTGTCGAAACTGTTAAATGTAGCTGTCTCTTCTACTCCAATAACTTCATGTCTTGCACTTCTCGCCTGTGGAACTCCCTCCTCATTTCTTGTTTCCCTGATAGCTATAATCTCCAACTATTCAAATGTAATGTCAATCGACATCTCTACATACCTTGATCTATCCCCTATCCTTCTCTTCATCCTTTCCTCTATCACTCCTCTTTGCTCTCGCTCCAACTCTCTGTAACCCCTTGCATGCTAGTGGCTTCCCACATTGCTTGGGGTGAAATGCTTAAAAATATATATATATATATATATATCCTATCACTCAATGAATTACTTGATTTCCTTCTTCCATACTTTATCTTTACAAAAATCAGATGAGACCAAAAATGGAGCTGCTCATTCCACACTTTCAAGTCTTGATAGAGCTCAGAAATTGCTTATGCAGTCTTATAGGGGATGACTTATTTTCAGATCTACAGTTTCTTTCCTTGCAGATGCAACATTGCAAGCCTGTCACTCTTTCCATGGCAAATGTCCAGATGAGCTTCAGTTTAGACCTTTACAGCCAGGACTCTCTGTGCTACATCCACAGAGTTGAATGATACATGTTTCTTCTGTATTCCAATTGTAAGGAGGAAGCTCCACTCAGCTTTTTCCTGAGAACAGCTACAAAATCCCATATGGATGCTTCTCTGAATGCTACAATCTTAACTACTTCAAGTCAAAGGTCAGTTGCGATCTATCCTCCTTACTCTCATAATCTTCACTTTCTCTACCAACAACCCTTTCTCCAAAGATGAAACATCACAAATATATTGCTATTTCCATGGAAATATCACAAGCCTATCACTTACTTGAATGTCACTATTTCTACAGAAGATGTTCTTATGAGCTACATTCCTTAGTTCTACCAGTTCAATCCTTTAAAGCTAATACCTGCCATGCCTGCTTCAAATCAAAGATCAATTACCCTCATAATTTTCACTTTCTTCTGCCTACAACCCTTTCGCCAAAGACAAAACGTCACAAGCCTGCCACTTACTCTTTTTTTCTTACAGAAAATGTTCTAAAGAGCTACTGTTGTATCCTAGAAAGGGTTACTGAATGAGGAATAAGCAAACGGAGGTTGGAAATGAAATGGTAAACTTTATAACATCAGCAAAATACAATACTTGCCAGCGTCATGAAGTAGGTAAACCACTGCTAGTGGTGAACTACTTAGACAGCATATTACTCCCCACTTACAATAGTGTCCAACATATTTATGAGGATTGCGACATACACATTAGTGTTCATAGGTACAGTATATAACAGCAACATTCCTGATTTCCACCAGTTCAGACCTTTACAGATAAGACCCACCATGACACGTACACAGAGGTGAACCATTCTCATTCCTTTGTATTCCATTGGTAAGGAGGAAGTTCCATTTAGATAGGTTCTTCCTAATGGCAACTGCTTTGGGGAACAGACTCCCAAGAGGAGGCATCCCTGACCACTATTAATCTTAAATTCTTCAAGTCTAGGATCAGCTGTTGTCTATCTTATATATTCTCATAATCTACAATTCTTACAACCATAAAACAATGCCATTTATTAAACCTCTACTTTGAGTGGATCTTGGGCCTTCTATTGGATGAAGAACAGAGGAATAAATAATAAAAAAACAAACCTCTTTAATTCATATCACATGACTCATTTGGTAACTCTTTATGAGAGGCTCTTGAGCCTTGTATTGAGTAAACTTTAGTGTTAAAAAAAAAATTAATTCAATTTTCCATATGGATATCTTTTAAAGGAGGCTTTGTTATCAGTTTCACATGTTTTGCCACTTGATTTAGGACCCAACATCTTGTGATTTTCAACACTTCCTTGCTGCCACATCACCTAAATGTTTCATTGCTTAACTCAGATATAAAAAAAAAAAAAAATTCTAAGTTCTCTCTTGATGTGGGACACAGATCAGCAAGATAAAGTCTTCGACTTGCCCTTATCAGAACTGCACTGGAGTCATCCAGGATTTTCAAAGAACTTGTTCACAGTTTGATGGAACTTGCTGATTATTTTTGCAATTTCAAGTGTTGTTTTACCTTTTACAAGTGCCGGAGTTATTAAAAATATCATTTTATCCATGAGATGAGCCATTACATCCTATTTTAAAGCTCCAAACTTGTAACATGGCTATGAAATCGAACAAGCTTTCACCCTAACTATAGAGAAATATAGATATTGTAATCATTCAGAAAGCAAAACTTTAGATTCAAATAAGTATTTATTTTATAAATATTTATTTTATTTCACAATAACATGACATTTTTCCAAATCCTCTGCACTGTCCTCAGATCGACACCCATACACTCTGAATGTTTGTATTGGAGCTTCTGGCATGAATGCCAAGCAGTACAGCAAGCTGTTTCCAAATGGTTCCGTATAGGATACAGGTTCGATTCCTGTCATACCATTTAATGAACAAAAATGGGGCATCTATTTCATATATGGAGTATTTGCAATAATAATGTTTGAAGTTATAAAAATGATGGATTCCAAATAAAATCATTAATTCTTTGTTAATTCTTTTAAATATATATCGGAGGACGAATATTTTCTTTGAAAATTTCTTGAACATTCAGGCCAGTCAATGTCATTAATACTGTTTATTATAAACAGATCATTTACTTAAGCATTTCTATCTATAAAAAGAACATATAAACATAAAAAATGTCTTAAAACAATTGTCGGACTTTGTCCATTTCATTATATATATTTGCCATGAATGAGTGGTAAAGTACACTGGATTACACAATGGTTTCCCCATACAAAGGGAATGCATTTTTCTTTACTAAGATTTCTTGATTGTGCAGCTGGATAGATGTAATACACACCATTTAATGAACAAAAATGGGGCATCTATTTCATATACGGTGTATTTGCTATAATAATGTTTGAAGTTATTAAAATGATGGATTCAAAATAAATTCATCAACTCTTTGTTAATTCTTTAAATATATGAAAGCATTTATTTTACATTACAAATAATAAAAATAGGATAATTATAACAATATATTGTAATAGAAGGAAAGTGATGAATAAAAAAATTAATTTTTTTGTTAGATTTCAAACCCTCAGTATCTTTTCACTTTAAAGAAACACTTTATGGATTCTCTAAATTGCCAAAATCACTGCTCTTGCCTAAATAGATTCATGGATCATAATAATTCCCAGAAGATTACCAAATATGGCAGACATCTGAAGAAGGCTTGAGGATATGGTGGACCTTATCGTGACTATAAAAATCTTTAAAAATAGAACATTTTGGTTGGAATAGATAAATGAGGATAAAGCATCAGACGTTTAGTCAGACACGGTAGAAGGCAAGAATTATAGAATTCTTAAGATTTATGCTAATATGAGGATATGCAGAAGATTCTTAGTTAAACCCACTTTCCAAAATCAGTATTCCAATGATGAAATATTAGAAAATTGATTTTGAGAAGTGGGTCAAGCCAAGAAATTGTCAACACCCTATCCAATATGTACTTTTTTCCAATACATATTTACCTATTAGAAAGTTTAAATTACAAAAAGAAATTAACAATAAAATAGGATAATTATGACAGTATATTACAATAAAAGGGAAGTGATGAATAAAAAAAATTCATTTTTACTGTAGATCTTACCAACCCCAGCATATGATCTTTTTTTTTTTTATTAAATCAAGAACTTTCACCTTCTTTTCACTTGAAGGAAGCACTTTATGGATTCTCTTTGACATATCTGAATTGTCAACATCAATATTCTTGTATTCTGGGATGATTATTAAATCAGACTTATGAAACATTAATTTCTGGGGTTAATCTGAGGCAAATAAAACTGTAGAAAGCAAAACTTTTAAATTAATTTTTTCCTATGTATTCAATATTAGATACATATATTGGGATACAATTCCTTTAATGAAAATAAAATGAACAAAAGAAGGTTTATAAGTAAATTCCTACAACTAAAATCTTGTCATTTTAAAAAAATGTATTATTTAAAAAAATAGTTTAAAAAAAAATACAATTTAATAGTTTCCAAAGTTTTTTGAGAACTACTAAATTAATATTTTTCAAAAAAAAAAAACAAAAAAAAAAAATATAATAAATCCCAAATTTAAATTTTTTAGCAAAAGAAAATATTTTCTAAATATAAAAAATATTTATAAAATTTTTTTTTAAAAAATTTTTGTTCTTAATTTTCATCAATGACTTTCCTGACGTCATCAGTTTTCAACTCAGCATCTCTGCTGGTGATACAACTATTTAATAGCAAGTATGCTTGGTTTCATAATGTCAAATTGGCAGGTGACCTCAAAAATGATCTACAATCTGTTGTTAAATGGGGCAAGGAGTGGCTTGTTAATTTTAATGCCTTCAAAACAAAACTGCTCTCTTTTAATCATCTTAGAGAACCCTTTTACCTTCCATCAACATGGCTGACACTAACCTACAGGAGAGTGACCCATTGTGCCTTCACAGACTCGTGTTTTCAGCTGACATGAAGTGGAAAGAGTATATTGTGTCAATCGCAAAGTCTGCAGCTAAAAAGTTGGTTCACTATGTTGTGTTAGATTCTGTCAAGAAAAATTGGCTATCTTAGATAAGTCTACCATTCATCCTTGCTTTGAATATTGCTGCTACATCTGGTCTGGTATTTAGAGATTCTTGATAAAATCCAAAGAAGAATCTACAATGTTATTAGTCCTGACCTGGCATCATGGCTTCAGTCACATTCCCACCACCGTAACGTAGCTTCCCTGTAATTATTTTTTATAAATATTTTCATGGTAATTGTTCTGAATTTAAGCACAGTACTAGATTGGTGCCAAGGTCTCATAATTTTGCAGTTGAATTCACTAGACGTAACTGTACATTCTATATGCTAACAGTTTCTTCTCTTGCACTTCTCACTTGTGAAACTCTCTTTCAGCTTCTTGCTTTCCAGTCAACTTTGATCTTCAAAAATTTTAATGCAATGTCAATTGTTATCATCTGTCTTAATTCCTGTTCTTTTATTGTCCTCTTTCCTTAATAGTATATTTTTCTCATATTGTCTAATACTCACTAACCCCTTGTGTCTTAGGGGCTTTATTGCCTGGCTTGGGATAAAAATGATAAAAAATATTAACAGTTTTAGAAAATAATTCTAACAGTTTTTAAAACATGATCCAGGGAAGGTAGCTTTTGCAAGAATAAACTCACTCTCACGTCAAAGATGTAGCTGATAAAAAAATAACTTAAAAACTTTTATGACTCATATCTAAGATGCAATAAAATTCTTACTCTCTTCTTTAAATAACTAATTGCAAGATGACTCAGGGGACCCTGGAAAATCTAGGAGCCAGGGTGGTAAAAACATTCTACCTTCAAAATATGTTAGTTGATTTTGGCATGTGTGTGTGTGAATGGTTATTTTCTAAGCATAGCTTAGATGTGGCACAAGGCTGAAAGTATGTGGCATACAGTGAATAATTTGAAAGATCACTAATTCAGTCGTAATTGTTCTATTAAGAAAAATTTTGCAAACATTACACCATGCCAGGATGCCCTGTGTTCATGAATGTGGTAAAAAAATAAATAGAAGTGAATAAATAAAATAAATAGAAGTGAATAAATAAAAAAAAAAAACATAAATTTAAAAAAAAAATCCTATTATAATTGTGCTTGTCCCTCCCTTTGTTAGTTTGCACGACCGTTACTCCCTGCCAATACCTCGTAAATAATGGACTATTAAGGTTTTGATCACATAGAGAGGGCGAAAGACACTACTTGGTTTCAGTGAGAAAATGAAAGAAAGAAAGAATAGAAGATAGAAGTGTTTAATGCCTGTTTCAGTGAAATGGAAAAAGTTGTCAATTTCAGATCTTTTCATTTGTACCCCCTTACTTTTTAAAATAACAACCAACATTCATATTTATGATTGTTATTGCAATATTTTCTTAAAGTCGTTAAGCTCAAATATTTAACGATGCAATAGGGAAATTTCTAAAGATATTTTATTGCCATAGAACTCGCAATGAGCTTAATCAATCATTAACTTAAGAATTAAGATTCATCAGTCTATTAAAATTGGAAAACCATGAAAATTGCACAGGTTCAAAGTACACACTATCAAAAGTTCAAAGTTTGTATAAGATATGTGCAAAAGTCACAAATATTTTTCATTTTTCAAATTACTAAACATTTTCAAACCACTAAAAAATATATGCATATAATTGAATCCTGTGTGCTTAAAAATATTTAAGTATATCAATTTAGACAGTTGTGCATGTGTGTGAATATATGTGTGATATCTAAAATAAATGTATATCAATTGAGACAAGTTCATCATATAATATATGTGTATAGGTGCTGAAAGATGTTATTCAGAAAAATTTCTGATATTTGCTCATTTAATCATTTTTTAGGAATTGATAATGAAAATTTTTTGCACCCCTGTATATATGTTAATATATTTGTAAAAATTAACTTTCATATAAGTAATTTTCCATTTTAGGGAGCCAATTTATTAAATTATGATAAATGTATCATCCTGACTACTAACCAAACATGGCAGATAAATGGCATAAACTAACATAAATAGACAGATAGATATGAACAGAAACTAATAGATAGATAAATATTAGGTTTAGTCATAAGTAATTTCCGTTTTGGGGAACCAATTGTAATGAATTTTTATCATCCAAATTTAACTACTTATAAAAAAACATGAATCTTAATTTAAATAAAAATTGAAATCTGTTAAAAATATATAAGATTAAATATGAACATATTGATAAAAAGATACACCATTCTAAATATTTTGAATAACATATTTACTTAAGTAATATAAGATCCAGATAGATCTATAGAAAAATGGAAATAGATTTTCAATCAATTCATATGAACAGATTGGAATCTGTAGATTGTTTACATTGAAATTGTCATATAACATGATCGAGATAGATAGATAGAACATTAAATTTTTTTTTTACAGATAGATGAAAAATAAACAGAACAATTGATTTTAGATAGATATTTAAAAGAAAGAAATAATTTTTAAATTTTTTTTTTAGATAGATAGATAGATAGATATTTTATTTAATATTAATATGATGAATTTAAAAAATTTGGGAAAAATTGAAAATAACAAAAGTGGGGTTTTTAAAACAAAATTTAGCATTGTAAAAAAATTTTCAGAATAAAATTTTACCTGATTTTAAAAATTTAAAATTTACTGAAACAGTGAGTTTTGCATGACAATGGCAGCATACACAAAGGAGTAAAGAATGAATTTCTTAACACCATAAATAGAGGGATTGAAAGTTTTAAAAATATCTCAATAATTCATGTACTGTAGATGTTCAGGCAGAGAGACATCTTTTAAAAATATGTTGTAGAAGATCAATCTTTTTTAACTTGGCAAAGACAAACAAATTGGTTGGCAAAGATTTGTTCTGGAAAAATGTCCTTTTTTTTCTGAATTTAGACTTAGCATTTGAAAATTTTTGATGATGCTTAAAAATTCAATAATTTTAAGCAATCAAAAAAAAAATTTTCCAAATTTGCAAAGATGCTAAACACATCAGAATCAACTATATGCTGACACTTAGAAAAGATAGGAAAAATCAGCAAGCTGTGTGTTTGGGTTTTTTTCATGCTCTTAGCAGAAAGAATGCAATGAAACACTAAACTAACTGCACATATTTTTTTTTTTACTTCAGAACCTGTGGAATTTTATTCAAAGGGTATCAATATAATGAGTGTGAAATAATTCCTTTCAAACACTTCCTTCAAATTTGTAAGATTTAAGGATTAGAAGAAAAAAGAAATTTATCTAAGCCTATGTGAGATTTTGAAAGACAGAAATTAATCTGGTGAGCCAAAAGAAAAAGAAATAAATTTTTAAAAAGTTCCAAATTTTCTGTTTTAGACCAATGAAAACCTTATCTTCACAGAAATTAGCTGGTTTAGCCAAGAAGAAGAAGGAAAAAAAATGTAAAAAAAAATGTAGCAAAATTTTATGCAAAATTCTTTTTGATATAAAATGAGGAGAGAAATTAAATTAATCAGAAAATTTTAAAAGAATGTGAAAGGTTTTTTTCAGTTCCTTTTATACCAGCGCTTAAACTTTTCAGTGTAAAAATACTCATAATTATATTTTAGCTTTTTTTAAAACATGCAGCACTTCAAAAATTTTTCAATTTCAACACTCCAAAAAAGCTAAATATTTCAAAAATATTTATTTTTTTTAACTTTTGAATATATGCAAACCATATATCTCTTCAGTGAGTAACAAATAAAAAATGCTCTAAATTGATTAAACATTTGACTTAATATTTATTTTGTGTCAATTATTTAATCTAAATATGAACAATTCCTTAAAATCATAATATGTTAAAACTACAGCTCAAATGAATTTTGAATTTTTCCTAAAAATCTATACACTATTTAAGCATGTAAATTCCAAATGTGTTTTTAATCTTTGTTTTTTAAAATTACTGTGTTTCCTAGGATTTTATCTGTTTTCATTAAATATTGTTTCTTGTTTTTGGTAAATGAATTGTTCATTTTAAAAATTTTGATTAAATATATCAAAATCTTTGGAAAGAATGAAATAAATTCTACAAAGAAAATTTTTTTTTCTGTTTAAGAATAACAGTTGCAAAAAAAAAAAAAAGAAATTATTTATTAAATTATTCTTTATTATGATAATTCACAGAAAGTCTATATTAGAATACATTGAGCTATCTGTCTATAATTTTTGAGATGAGGTTATTATATATATTATTTACATTTCATGGACTATTATCCTAATTTTTGTTTTATGAATTTTCCAAAATGTTTCGCCATTGTAATTTTAATTGGCCTTGTTCATTGGAAATGGTTGGAATGTTGAACTGAACCCTTTATTTTGCTATCACTAGGGTAGAATAATTCTAGTTCCATTATTATATATCTAATTGGATGTCCTGTTAATGAATGTTCTCCACTGCCTTAACCAGGTATTGAACTTTCTATTGGATCTAAATTAATGCCTTTATCCACTGTGACATAATGTGTCCTTGGGGACATCTGTGTATGAATTTCTGGTATTATAAAACCTAATGTCCTCATTTAACCATTTTTTCCAGTGCTCATATTGCAATTTTTTTTTTTTTTTTTTATTGCATGTAATATAAATTTGGTAAAAACATTGAGCTAAGATGATATCAATGGTGAAATTTTGTATTTGAATTGTTCCTTAAAAAAAATTTAAAAAAAAAATTTACTAAATAAATTTTTTTAATTTATGCCAACTCTGCATGGAAAAAAATCTTACTTTTTTGAATTTGTTTTGAAAATTTTTTTGACTTTGTGCCAAACGATTATTTTTGGAAATCATTGCAAAAAAATTTCTTAAGATTTAACAAAAATTATATAAAAAGAGTTTGTTGAAAAAAAGCTTTTGGAAAGTGCGGATTTTTTTCAAAAGGTATCAAAGAACTGCCTGATATCTGGCAAGAAGTTAAAGGGTTTATTTTTTGAAATAAACAGGGGATAACAAATGTGCCTTATAAGGTAATAAATTCTTTTTAAAAATCCTGTTTTTTTTCTTTGTTTTGTTACTGATCAAATTATTTTTTTCTAGACATTTTATTTCAGCAGTGGTCGTTTTTTAAATAAAATTTATTTTCAAAATAGTTTCATTTTCATTCAAAAATTTTTTTCCTTATGGTGCTAAGTTAATATCAAAATTTTTTAAAAATTAATCAAGTCCATTAATTTTTTTTAAATAAAAAACAAATGGTGAAAAATGTTAAATTTTATTTTTGATCAACCTAATATATTTTGAAATTCTTCAGAACTTTGATAATAAAAGACTGATTGATAACAGAAGAATTAAAGAAAGAAAACTGATTGTTATTTTATGTTTAAAAATTCCTAAAAGGATTGTTAGATTTTTTCAATTTTAAATATTTTTTTTTCTGGATTTTAAATTTTAAAAAATTTTTAAGTCTCAAAAGGAGAGTTTTCCAAAAAACATTTAAATTATTTTTATTCACCTATTCAATGTTTTTTTTTTAAGCAATGATTAGAATTGTAATAAAACCTAAACATATGATGAAAGTGAATTATTTTTTTTTTTTCTAAAAAATTTACAAAAAAATGTTATTAGATGCAATTTATTAGATTGTTTATTTACAAAGAAATTTAATTTTAAGAAAAAAATACATTTATTTTTTTAAACATATTTAAATATTTAAAATTCCTTCTTAAAATGTATAATAATAAAAAGTATTAACGATTTTACTTTTTTGATGTTCTCATGAAATTTTAATATAAAATTAATTTTTATTTAAATATTTGTATTATAAAAATTAACATATAAACATAAGAAATGATCTTTTAAAACTGTCAAAAAACATTTGTTTACATTTGGATATGCATAAAAATATGAATGTACAAGAGAAAAATTTTTTAAAATTTGTAATTTAAAAACAATAAAATTTTACCAAACCAAAATATTTAAAAAATGTGGCAAAAAAAAAAAGTTTTGAAAAAAATTTTTTTGGTTCCTATTATTTTACAGGTACAAATCAATTTCCTCAGGAAATGTTTATTTTTAAAAAAATGAATAGGAATTTTAATTAAAATTTAAATATTATGAAAAATTTTTATATTTTTTTTTTTTGAGAATTTAAAAACAAAATTATTAAACACTTGGATTTATTTATTTGTTTTTTATTTAAGAATAATTTTATATTTACAACATTCTAAAAACTAATACAATTAAAACTAATGCAATGCAATATTTATCATTTACCAATTTATAAAGAAATAAATATGAAAACAATTTTTATTCATAAATTTATAAACATTTACTAAATTATTAAAATATGTGAACCAACTAATAAGGAAATCCTTATTATTTACCATTTTATAAAGTTTGAATCAATTGGCAATTAGCCAATGTTTTACCAACCATTCCAAATAAATAATCTAAAAATAAAAATAAACAATTATTGTTTATTTTTTGTTGTAAATTCTCAAGAACAAAGAAAATTATATAAATTCACTTTTCATATGTTTAGGTTTTATTAAAATTCTAATCATTTTTTTTAAAAACAATAAACATTGCTGAAAAGTGAAGATAGTTAAAATAATAATGGTGTCAATGGAAAAAAATCCTTTTTGATTACATTTTTTTCTTATTTTTTTTTTCCATCAAAGGTCCAAATTTTTTAAATATTTCATCAAATTTTTATAAATAGTTAATCTTTTTTTATATAGAATGTAAAGATTTTCACAGGATAATGAATATATAGAAATTACATCAAGTCTTGTAACAATTTTATGAAAATTTTTAAAAAAATTTAATTTAAAATTTTAAAATTATTTAATTAATAATCATTACAGGATGGAAAAATGAGAAATTTGAAAAATAAATATGCATTAGATTATCAAAAATATTTTTTTAAAAAAATTAACAAAAAATTCAATAAAAATTCAGGCCTTTTTATTTTTGAAACAAAGAAAAAGATTTAATACTGAATTATCATTTTTTTCTTCAAACCTATTTGTAAAATTTAAAATTAGTGAATGCATTGTGGTTATTGACAATTTGTTAATCAAGACTTTTTTTTGGGTATGCATTAAATAAGCAAAAACATTTTAAGGTTTTAGAATATGAAGAAATATTATAAAATATTTTGCCAAATAATTGAATTTCTAATTTTAAAACAGCTATAGAAGATATACTATTAAATGGGTTTCATATTTTGTTATTTTTTATAGGAAATGGCATAAATATATTTATTTAATTAAATAACAAAATATATCCATAATTATTATGTATACTTAATTAAAAAATGAACTGAGCAGTTTTTTAAAATTGGAAACAACGTGAGTTCCATTATCTTTAAAAAAATTATCATATTTTGAAAGTTCAAATTCAATCTAAAAGGCCATGGACTACCTTGCCTACGTACATTGAATTTTTTTTTTTTTTAAAGTTAAAAAATAAAGATATTTAAAAATGAAAACTAAATATATTTTAACATTGCATAATAAATAAAAATAAAAAAATAATTTCAATAAAAAAAAATTAACACAAATTTAATGTAAAAGATTTATAAAAAATTTATTTTGACTAGCAAGCTAAGTGTAAAACAAAAAATTTTATTTAAACTAAGAAAAAAATATATTAAATTTCTATTCAAACCTTATGTAGTGAATAAAACATTTATACACCTTCACGGAATATCATTAAAACTGATTATTTCCAATTCTGAAAAATTATTTCAGAAAAAAAATACTAAAACATCATCAATGGAGACAATCAATGTTATGAAAACAGTAAGTCTTAAAGAAAATACCCTTAAAACATTTATGAAATGTCCTTATAATAAGGAAAAAAACTTTAATCTATAAAACTTAAAACTTAATGGTTCTCAGAAAAGAGATATTTAAAAAAACAATGGGCCTGTGCCTAGATGATGTTTGTGTGAAATGCATAGTAGAAAAAAAAAAATAACAAACCCAATTTGGAAAATGAAAAAAGCAGTTTTTGTATTTTAGATATGTTAAATTTTTGTCATGCCATAAGTTTCTTTTAATAAAAAATGTCATGGTTTTTTTATTAAAAAAAAATTAAAAATCCCAACAATTAGATTTTAATGTTTTGTTTATATTTTAAAAGGGCAATACATTTTGTAAATAAATTTAATATATGTTGCATTTGAGGCTCTCCCTGAAAACTATTATGAATCATATAGGATATTTATTGAATTATATCTCATGAATGTTTGTTTATTTCATCTACATATATAGGAATGACTATATATTTTAATTTATATACATGATTCACCCTGGTGTCTATGCCTGTTTCTTATTCTTATGCTCAATAACAGTATGTCAGGAGTTTATGAACCGATAAAGAAAGCAGATTTGTTGAACTTTTTTCCATTCTAGTGATAAGTTTTTTGTTATTTCTCAGTTCATTTTTTTGCACCCCTGTAAAATCAAATGTGTGTGTATATATAGAAAAGATTCAATCATTTGAAACATTCATTTACATACAGGCAAGGTTATGTTTTAACTTTATGATCAAGTTCTGGCCTGAAAGTATTTTTCATTTTTTATTTCATTTTTAATCTATCTCAATTTTAAATTCATTAAAAATCTAAAGAAAATGTTTCCAGTTTTTTATTTAAACTTGAAATGATTTAAAAAACAAAGAATTTAAAAAATTTTAAATAAAAAATTTTAAATAAAATTTTGATTTTTATATTTTTTTGATTTATTTTTTTGTAAAATTAATTTTGTTTTTTTTTATTCCTAAAATTGTTTAAATTCACTTGTACAAAAAATGAAATTTGGATGTTAAATGGTTAAAAACAAAATGAAAAAAAAAAAAATGTTTATAAATGAGGATGGAAATAAAAAAACATTGTTTCTTTAATGAACTGGTTAGTCAAATGAATAAATGTTTTTTCAAATTTTAAATTACCAAAAAAGAAAATTAGTTCAATATCCATTAAAACACATAATGAGTGGATTTTTCTTAATGAGTAATTAAAATTAAAATTTTAAATAAATAATATTTCCAGTATAATTTTAAATATATGAATCATGGAATTATAAAGTATTATATTTACGATGAAATTTAGGGTTCAGTTTGATAAAAATCTGAACATCTTAAGACAGGCTCAAATTCTTTTTAAAGGTGAAAATTTTTAATTTTTTTTTTGAAGAAATTAAATTTGTTTCAATTAATATGTGAATATTGCAACAAAATGTAAATACCTGAAATCTAAAAATCTAAATTTGATGCTAAAGAAATCAATGAGAAATTAATAAATTTAAAAACAAAAAAATATTCCCAAAATATGTTTTTCCCAATGAAAATTTCACAACGAAAATTTTCCATGAAGAGACACAATGAAAAATTCAATCATTTGTCATTTTTATACCATTATGCAGACAAAAAAAAAAAAATATGTTCAAGAAATTGGATCTCAATTTTATTTTTAAATTTTTGGTTTTTGATTTTAGTTTTTAGATTATCCTTCAATTTCTTCAAAAGCATTTGTTTTAATTTTATTCAAAATTTTTTTCAAAATATTTGGGAAATTCTAATTCATTTCTTTGATGTTTTATAATGCAATTTTTCAAAAAAATAATATCAAAAAATGGAAATTTTTATTTTGTATGAAGAAAAATTTTCTCTAGAATTTATCTTACATATCTATAATTACCATTTGTCCATGCTTTTCAATATTGCTTGTATATGGTCTGGTGCCCTGCTAAATATTTTTCTTTTTGATAAAAAAAAAAAAGAATCAGCAATATTATTGGTCCTGATCTGGCATCTTGAGTTCAATCACTTTCCCATAACCATAAGTTGCCTCTGTGCTTTTTTTTATAAATATTTTCATTTTGTTTGGATGAGCTCTTTATATGGTACCTAGAATTTTGAATTTAAGCACAGTACTAGATTATTATCTGTAAAGGTTTCATCAATTTACAGTTGAGTTGGTTAGATGTTTTAAGTTTCTATTGAAAAATTTGATTCAGTTTTTTTTATGGAAATCTTCTAAAAGGCATGCTTTCCAGCCAATTTTAATGTTCAAATTTTTAAATGCAATATCAAAATGTCTTCCTATATTATTAAAAATTCCATGAAATAAAATGTTTGGTTTGGTTTGTTTACTTGCAACAATATAACCTCAATTTTAGTTATTTAATGCCTTTGCAAAATTTTATTGATTAAAATATTTTTTTTTCAAAAATTTAAAATTATAAAAATTTTTTCAATCCATTTTCTATTCTGGTCAATTTTTTTTCAAAAGATGTGTTTAGCTTTTTTATATTTTTTATTTTTTTTTTTTTTTTTAAAGCTGATAATAATTTTTCCTTCAAAAATTAATTGCTTTTATAATAATTTTTTTATTACAAAGTATTTTTGGTATTAAAACCTATTTTTACAATAAGTTTGGATGTTTAATATTGCCCATAGCAACTTGGCTAAGGGAAGGCAAGAGTCAGGTGGTACAGTTTGGTAACCTAGAACCCCATGAGTTATGGCTCTACTGAAGGGCAGAGTCTGATTTGGGGTGGTTGACTCATAACAGGAACCTGTTTATGGGAGTTCAAACTGTTTGTCCAAATTTTTGGGCTACCCTATACATATTTTAAAATTGTTAAAATAAATTTATATACAATAAAATGTAAAAAAACACGTTGGGGGAAATAAGGGGTATAACTATTTGCCCATAGCTGGGGCTATAACAGGTGCTTTTGCCCTTTTCAGGGTAACCTGGCTAAAGATAAATTAAAAAATGTTCCATGCTCCTCAAATTTTCTGATCAGAAAGAACTAAAATGCTGAATATCTTTTCTTTAAAACAGGACACAACTGTAAATTGGCTCGTTTTAGTAATTTTGTCATGCTAGCATTAATGTAAATGTTGACTTGTTTCATTCCACTGTTAAGAGTTAATATATTTTTAATAATAATTTGTAAACCCTTGCATAAAATGAATGTGATATAAAACAAATAAAATGTTGGATCAACATACACCTTTCCACTTCTGTAATTTTACAGATAAAGAAACATACATGAACATTTTACATTAAAAAAAAAAAATACAGAATTTAGCATAGTTAGCATGTGATTAATGGTCCCAAGAAGAATATGAGGAGGAGAACAGAAAAGATCTTTCATACACATTCTCAAATATGATCTTCCAAACTAAATTGGAGTAAAAAGATGAGAGGATTCTGAAGCATCTGATGAAGACATGACATTAAAAAGAATACACTTAGGAAAATTTTAAGATGAAAAAGAAAATGATTTCCCAGAGAAATTCTTTAATAGAAAGGAAGAAATGAGCAAAGACATCCTGAATAGAAAATAAATGTATAAAAAAAAGCACAAGTCATAACAGTTGCAAAACCACCAATGAAACAAATGAAAGCATGATTTTTATTTGATCAATAGGGCTAAGAGGATTCTGAAACATCTGATGAAAAACATGACAATGGAAGAAGAATCATATTTAGTACAATATAAAGATGAACAAACTGAAATTTCCAAGAGGAAGAAATATTCCAATATTCAGGAAGAGAAGGTAAGCAAAGGCATCCTGAATAGAAAACAATGTATAAAAGAAGCACAAGTTATAAACTTGCAAACCACCAATGAAATATGACCTTAGAGAATGAAACAAAGGAAAACACGATTTCTGTTGATCAGTAGGGACAAGAGGATTCGGAAACATCATGACAATGGAAGAAGAATACATTTAGTATAATATAGGATGAGCAAGATTGAAATCGCCAAGAGAAAGAAATACTTTAAGATCTCAATAGAAGGGGAGAGAAGGAAAGCAAAGAAATCATCCCAAAAAACAATTTATAGAAGCAGCAGAATCTCTACAAGGGGCATGAAATGCCCACATTTCCAGGAGGTATATTTTTGCTGCCTGAATTACATATCCAAAGAAGGAGAATATAAAAAAAAGAGTAGCTGTTAACAGATTCAATAAAACACTGGTGAATGCCATTGATACAATTCCACACGTCTTAACAGTCTAGTGTCGTCGGTCAGTAAGTACATGAAATAGCCAATCTGGCCCTGCAGGCAGATTGGTAAGCACTTTAAAGCAAGTGATGCCACTTAGAGAGAGCCTAATTTGAAAGAACATGATTTCTTCCTAATGATATAATTGGGAAGAATATGCCAGTGCTAAGTGCTTCTGGAAATGCTTAAGACTCACAGAAAAAGGAAAAAACAAATATTTGACAAAAAAAAAAAAAAATAATATAATTAAGCTTTCTAGAAAAGTGCTTAGAATTAAGTTAGACAGAAAATACCATTTTTTATGTTCCTTCATAAACAAACCTTATATATATATATATATATATATATATTTATATATATATATATATATATTGTTGTTTACTAATGTTCAAATAATAATAAGGCAAAAGATCCACTTATAGTGTAGGGTTACTGAATTTTTATGGTATAGATGCAACTGGTGGAAGTAGGAAATGAAGATTATGAGGATAGATAATTACTGACCCTGCATTTGAAGAAGTTATAAATTGTCATGTTCAAGGAAGAAACCTGAAACAGTTCCATTTTGAAAGAACTTTTCCCAAGAAATTTCCCAAGGATTGACATTACAAATAAAAATTGAAAAAACAATGTGGTGCAATGGTTATTTAAGAATTCTTGACTAGATTAGTTAGAACTGAGTGGTTGGTGCTCCACCTCTGACCATGTGCCAAATCTTTCATTATTAAATTAAAATAAATAAAATTTGATTCAACTCTGTCTTGGCTCTAAAAGTCTGAATGGTGGAATTAAGGAAAACTACTTACGGCGAACATTTTGCCATGTTTATAGGTAATATTTTTGTGATACATATGATATTGCACATGTGGGAAAAGGGGTTATATGAAAACACATTTCTTCCATCATTCCATGTAAATGATTTTAAATTTTTTCAATGCTAGAAAATGATGATTGGGAAGCTCCAACCCAGATATGGCAGCAATACTCCATTTTGGGTCTGATCTTCTGTAAAGATAAAGCATTACAGTTTTGATTAATTCATTTTTATGCCTTAACTCTTTACAGGTTATTTAAAGCCAGAAAATATTTTTAGATTTAACAATTTTTTTTGGTGGGGGAGATAATAATGATTTAGTGATACAAGTCTTACTAATTAACCAATAGCTGGTGGGGAGAAGAGATGGATTCATACCTAATTAGAATTTAATAAACAAACAAGAAATTGTGGATATAAAGTAGGGAATCAATTCTATATTATAATCGATACATAAACTGATCCCTCACTATGTGGCTATGGTAATTTCTCTACATTTATATTCCAGAGAATGTAAATAAATCTAAAAACATAATTGTGCAGCTAATCAGTATTTTATTGATTGATCGATTTATTCATTCATTTTCCACAGCTTATCAACCATTTGCAGGTTATTTAAAGCCTGGAAATATTTTCAGATTGTAAGACTATATGGATGGGGGGAGATTATGATGATTTAATGATAGAAGTCTTACTAATTAATCCAAAGAAGGTGGGAGAAGAACTGGATTCATACCTTTTTCCAATTATTTGTACAAGTGAAATATAACAAAGTCAATAAATTGGAACTCAGATCTCTGATTAACAATCCCGTTGAATTATCCATTACAGTTTCCACAATCAAGCTTGCAGCACCGGTATTTTTAAACATATCGTTATATAAATACTGACCAAGCTCAACCTTTTAACTCTGGTGATCATTATATTAGAATATAGTTTTTGTTTACCATGGACGATAAAACAAGGGTCCTATTCACATAAATAGAGTAGTAACTACTGTACATTGGTCTGTGGTTGGGTCTTCATTCCCAGCGTACTGGTCAAAGAAATCCCCAGACAAAGCTATGTCAAAGGCAGATTTAATGTTGAAATAAAATATACAAAAGAATTTTGACCTCTAGATTTATATGGTTTTTAGATACCCCATTAAATTCAATGGTTTTGACCGGTGGCCACATAAATACAGTAATTGGTAGATATCCTGCAGTTGAAGATTCATTGTGGAATTCACTTGACTCACTTCTAGCAGTTGACTACTTCTGCGTATCACTGGCAAATCTTATATGAGTTGTTCATGTCTTAAGTATTATTGTTCATTACCAACCTTCGTTTGATTATTGTATTCAGTAACCTTCCCTAGGTTACAACCCTAGTAAAACTCTTGAATTCATGTAGTCAAGGCAACAGGGAAAAAAAGGCTCATCAGAACAGTTGCCATGAAAATATTTGCAGATGGTGACAGGAGGAAGCCATGTTATGAGAAGTCTCCAAGAGAAAGAAATATTTCAAGGTCTCAGGAGAGAAGAAAAGCAAAGAAATTCCCCCAAAAAACAATGCGTAGAAGCAGCAGAATCTCAACAAGGGGTATGAAAAAGCTACATTTCACAAGTCAGGTACTTTTTTGAGGGGTACAATGAGCCGACCATTTTGCCATCATCTTTAGCAATGGGTCATATATATGAGTTTCATTTGAGGGTTGGGATGTTAGACATTCAAAACAAGTTTCAAGGCTTAACATTGTTTGGTACAAATTCAGAATAAGAAGACTGAAAACCCTACCAAATGCTTGTAAATTCAGCTTGTTAACCATCACATTGCTAAATTCTAGGCACTCTGCTTATTTCATAAGTACAGCTGAATGTGGCATGTTTCTAAAATAGTGGTTCAAAAATAATGATCAGACTCACTGGACTGTGGTTCAAATCTTGTTAGCCATTAATTCTATATTTTTCAGTCCATGCTGCTTATATAGAATATAAGATATAACTTAGGCATTTGATAAAAAGCAACACAAACCATATTAAAAGAATACAGACATAGTAAAAGTTACCTTCCAGAAACCTGTCCTGGGTATGATGATAAACTACAGCCATGTCCAATGCGATAAACTCAGCCATTGTCCTGGGTAAAGATTATTTTATTAATGTCCAAGACGATAAACTATTCCAACAGCAAGGCCTCTGATCAGAAGGTTTTGAGGAAGAAATTTCCTCCTAATTGTTGGTGTTGCCAGGTCAGAAACTGACCAAAATAGCACCTGAAGGTCCCAGCTAAATGGGCAAATAAAACCCCCTCAACTGAGGTCAAAACATTTAAAAAAGTTTAAAAATAAGTTTAATACCAGAAATACTTTGTAAAAAATTATTACCAGCAATAAATTTTGAAAAAAAAATTACTTGAAATACATTTTTTTTTTTTTTTTTTTTATTCAGAAAAAAAAATATTACTAGTAACAAAGATTTTTTAGATGGTTTTCAGCTAATCCATTAATAAATGAATGTTAAAAACTTTCATCCGTTCGAACATATTGGGATGGCCCAAGGAAAAGCAATCAAAAGCATGAGACAGGAGGTTTCTATATAACAAAAAAAAAAGAATATGTCATGTTCCATGACATCTATGTTCCCTTCTTTATGGCAGGAATGTTGAACAATATTCCAGGGTAAAAATGAAGAAAAACTCTTAAAAAAAGATGTGGTTTTACAGAAGGATGCTTTTTCGATATCATGGACTGAACATGTGAGCAATGATGAGGTCTTAGAGAAAATGCAAACAAAAAGGAGTTTTATACTTAACATCAGGAAGAGGCAGGAAGTTTCTGGGACACATAATGAGGAAGGAGGCTTGGAGAATCTGATACTCACAGGTCGAATAGATGAAACAGAAAACAAAAGTAAAACATACCTAGGTCTTAAGAAAGTGGATGATACAGAAACAATGGTCTGGAGATGGAAGCAGAAAAAAATTTTTGTTTAGAGCTGCAAGGGAATAGGAGGTGGATAGAATGATTGCCTATGTCCTGAAAAAATTGTTTTCAAAAACATAAAGAAAAAACCAAAAAAAAGATATATGATTTGTTTTTTCTTTTTCATGAAAATATTTATCAACCTGAAATGAAAATAAAAAAATAACAATCTAATTTTTTAATGTTTTAGACATTTTAAAATATATTTTTCATAAGAAATCCGTTTCATTAATAGAGAATATCAAAAATTTTGTTTTGGATATCTGATACCAATTAAAGAAATTATTAAATAAAATTAGGATTTTGAAAAAAATAATGATCCAGAGTCGAATTTATTGATTTCTTTTTTTTGGAAATTTTGTAATGGAAATTCAAAAAAGAGGAGTAATTTAACCATTGATTATTATTCCTGAAAATTTACACGGTACATAAAAAATTGGAAAAGAATTTAAATCAACATTAAAATTTCCTAAATATTCTCGATAAAGATTAATTTTCAAATTGCTTTTTTTTACAATTATTCATTTGATATTTTTCTTAGATATAAAATTCCAAGAAAAACCTGGAAGAATTTTTCATATTAATCAGAAGAATTTCTTTTTTATTATAGATTTGTGCAAATTTTTTGGAGATTGCAATTATTATTAACAAAAATTAATTTAAAATTAAATTTGTTTTTACATCATCCATTTACAATTCCATCTTTTTAGGGAAAAAAAAAAAAAAAAGAAAATGCACATCCAAAAATATGTTTTTTCTCCCACAAATTATTTTCTTTAAAATTTTAATGTTTGATTATAAAATAACTAGATGAAATGGTTTTTTTTGTTAATTTTAAATGGGAGAAAAATGTTTTGAAAAATTTAACAGAAAATTTAAAATTTATCATTGGTACTAATTGTAGATCATTTGTTGAATGCATTTATTTTGTTCATTTCAAAATAAAGTTTCTATTTTAAACAAGACTCTCCAAGAAGTTGGTCCTTTAATTATTATTTGTTTAAAAGCATTTGTTTAAACAAGATCTATTTTCCAGCTAAATTCATCATTTTTTTATGGGAAATATTCAATTAATTGCTTCATTAATTTGAGTTTTCATCCATGTTCTTTTTTTTTTTCATTTCAGTTGTTATGAATATTAATTTTTCCACCCAGATATTTTTCTTGAATTTTTTCATATATAATTTTTTTAATATAACCAAATTATATATATATATATATTATTTATATAAATATAACTTATATACTTAATTTGATATTATTGAGTCTTGGTCATTGTTATATATGAAATAAAATATCTATTAAAGGATTTTAAAAAATTAAAAAGACTCAATGGACCAATAATTTTTAGAACAGACATTGTTTCCCAAATGAAATGAAATCACTAGGGAAATTTTTAAATTTTCTCTGAATAATAGAATGTTTGTCCGGCACTAGGTGTTTAAAACAAATCTTTTAATGTTGTAAAAGTTTTTCTGTTAGACGTTTGACACAACTCGGATATTTTCTTTTTTGGCTGTAAAACAACATTGATACAATTTTTTTGTGATCAGAATTGGACGTTTCAAAAAAATTTTTAAAAAAAATAACTCCTTTGAAAAAATTTTTTGAAAATTCTATTCAACAACAAAAAGTAAAATTTAGATTAATATAGTAAATTGAATTTTATCATTATTTATGTATATATAGGCATTTTTTATATTAAAATGTTTCTATCTCAATTTATATATTAAAATATTTGAATTTGTTTAATAAAAACCAAACAATCCATTCTCCCAATTTTTCATTTCTAGAACCTTATACAAAATATCACATATATCCTGTGCGCCCATTTTCAAAGTTTGTTCATATAATATTTCTTGACAGTGGTTTTCGATAGGTATTGGATATTTAAGTTTCATTTCAATACGATTGTTAACAGAATATTTTCCTTTAAAATGATAATTCATTTATTTTTTTTTAAAAATTAAATAAATTGTTTAATGAAATTAAAAGAAAAAAAAATAGTGTACAATGCATTTTCTCCCCTTATCGAAAAATTACCAATTTAAAATTGTGTGATTACATTTTAATACAACTTGAGAAAGAATCACCATTTAACAAAATAACTTTTTTTTTTGTTTTTCTAAAGTTGTTTTTTAAGTTCACCTTTTTTTTTATTTTTTTCTTTTCTTGTTATTTAAGATTTTTTATTTGGTTAATGTACAAATTATTGTAGTATTGTGTCATCAGCCAAACTAATGAAAAACTGTAATTAAGTCTTTTCTGTATTTCTCTTTTTGTTTTGAAAAAAAAATTTTCTTTTCTTTATTTTGAGGGAAAAAAAATAAAAAAAATATCTTTTTTTTTTATAAATATGAATATTGATTCAAATGATCATTCATTGTTTCATTAATTTTCTTCTATAAAAATTTTTGAAGATCTAGAAATTCTTTTTTTAAAATTTTCTTTCCACTTAATGTTGAATTTTAATTAATTTTTCTGTTAAAAATAAGATTTTTATTTATCATATATATATATATATATTATATAGAGAGAGAAATTCTTGCGTTTTTTATTTTTTTAAAATTATTTAATTTTTTAAATTATTGCCAAATTATTATTTTTTATATAAAGGTTTGAAAGTTAAAATTTTCTTGTTTTATTTTCGAGTATTAAAAGATTGTTGTTAATGCAAATTTGTGTATGTAAAATTAGTTTGTTCTGCTAAAAATTCTTTTTTGAAAAGATCTTCATGAAAATATTTATATGGAAATATCTTTGATTTAGCCACCATTTTTTAAAAATTTGAAAATGTATAACAAAAAATCAATTAAAAAAAGGCTGAGATTTCTAAAAAAAAATGTTTGTATTGGACAAATATTTTATTGACCAAGAAATTTATAATCTAAGATAACAACTTTAACAATATTTGATTCTGTTTGACAGAATGAGTTATCTAATCATTTTAAAAATTACCAACAACATTTTTTTTTATTCTTATACATAAATGTACAATATTTAATTTTCGAAATATTAATCCAGAAAGGTTTAAAACCTTTCATTTTAAAAGTTGAATCTTAAAAGTAGGTTTTTTATTAATTAAAACAATTTTTTTCTTTTTTTTTTTTCAGAAAAGAAATAGCATTGGATTTTTTAGAAAATCAAAGGACATAATTTTCAGCAATGGAATATTAATTTTAAAAAATAATTTTATTAGTTTAAAATATAATATATATAATAAATACATAACATAACAGTGCCTGGTCAATTGATTAATAAAGAAAGGAAAATTCCAATAGAAAAATCATCCAAAAAATTTAAATTGAAAACGTGAAGATCAAGGTTTTGGAAAGAAAATATGTTTAAAAGAAAAAACAAAAAAATGATTTTTCAGAATTTAAGTTTAGATAGAAAAGAAAATTAAATCTGTTTTGAAAGAACTTACATGGAAAGAAGGTTAATTTTAAATAATAAAAATAAATAGTCTAAAAATTGGCATTAAGAAAATTAAAAGGGATTTTTTAACTTTGAAAAATGAGGTAAAATAAATTTGTTCTTAATTTTCAAGAAAAAAGAAATCTATTAATCACAACAAATTTAAAAAATTAAAGCAAAATTAAAGAATATGAAAATAAAAGGAAGAAGAACAATTTCAAAAAGAAAATTAAATTTTAATAAAACGAAAATATCATATATTTATAAGAATTATATCGAAATATTTTTGCAAAAAATGGAAATAAATAATGGATTTTTGATATCATTTCAAAAAGAAGTCTCATTGAATATATAAAATATATATATAAAATATATAATTTATATAAATATTAAAAAATGGATAAACTGCAATAAGATTTTTAAAAATTTCTGTTTATTTACCAAATTTATTTTGGAGGCAATATAATTATTTGTTTAAATGTTAAAAAAAATTTTCAAATTAAATTTAAAACTGTGAAATTGATAATATACAAAAAATAAGATTTTTTTTAAATATTTTTTATTTATAATAGAATATAATTTATAAATAAATCTTCATTATTTAATATAATATATATATATTTTACTAGCAGCATGGCCTGGCGTTGCCCATGCTTGATTCAAAAATCGTACGACTCATACAGCAATCGCTATCACTTGACTTAAAATATTTTTTTCCTTGCCTTTTAAAGGAGTGCCCTTTTTGCCGTGCTGATGTTGCTACATGCCTTACTTCTTGCCTATCTCACACTGCAAATTTTTCTAAGCTCTATACTAAACATTAAATCTGTTACGAAAAAAAGAACTAAACAAAATGAACACAAAACGATCAGCTTTAAAAAGGACTCGTAACTGGAAAAACTGAATGAAAAAAGAATGTTAACAACAAATACTTTTTTTTTACACCCAACCCAGTTCTGCGGAATCAGAATCAACGTTGAGTTTAAGCAAGCGAATGAGCCAATTGGAGTAAAGTGCCATGCAGATTTAAATTTTTCCCACTTGTGACGAATGCAGCTATCGATTTTTTTTTTGCTAGCATGCTAGTTAACATTCGTGTCAGTCAGCTGTTGGCTCTCACGCTGGCCAATAGAATCTTCCTGCCTATTCGTGGCAGCCAGCTATAGGCTCTCACTCTGGCCAGTAGAAAATGGCCGCAAACTACATGAAAACTGCCGTAAAAGCATGAAAAATCGATTATTTCCACTATCGATGGGAGTTATCCTGTTTTTATATAAATAAAAAAAACACACATCCGCCTTTAATGACAGAGATAGGAATCTCGACCTTTTATTAGTTTTTGAAACACACAGTTGTCTACTTACCATGGCAATGATTTAACAAAGTTGAAATGGATCTTATCTTCTGAAAAAAGAACCATTTCTTCACAAAATTTTCTAATTCCCTGATTGAGGATTATTCATAATTTCCTCAGCTTCAATCAATAAATTTTTAAGACAAAATGGCCTGCTGTTTTTAATAATATTTTTAAGGACCCCACAAATTCTACTTAAGGTTTTCCACTAGTCTTAATTTCATTGAAATAAAAATAGATTGTTTCTGACTTGAGTGTTGACCTCAGTATTCATTTTAATTTACATATCCCTATCCCTCTGGGCCTTTTACCCATAAACAAGCATACCTTAATTATATTTTTACCATATATACATATTTATATATATTTTAAAATATTATGGAATTATATAACTTTAAACATTATTTTTAGGCCAGTCATGTTTAGTAAATGCTCTGTTTATTTATTAAACAGTATTTTATTTATTCAAATAAATAAATATGAATATTTATTTAAATATATTGTATAATAAATAAATGGGGCATCTATTCAAATATGAGTATAAAAGTCTATTGGATTGATAAATAAAAATCTATTACTTTAGAAAATTACTTTGTTTATGTTTTGATATGAAACTGAGAAGACATGAAAATTTTGAGGAATTTATGACAATAAGGATTTTGTTTAAAAACATTGATTAAACTTTGATTGGCTGGAACTGGTTATAGCACAGATAACAATCAGATCTATTCTGCAGATTTTCCTCTGCCCTGAGGGATGCCGGTTCAAATCCTCCTTTAATAAGATTTTTTAAATATTCAGGCTGTAGACAAAAATAAATAAATATATTGTTTAATAAATGAACCGAGCATCTACTCAAATATGTGTATCACTAAATATAATGTTTAAAGTGATAACATTATAGAGAGGGAGAGAGAGAGAGAATTAATATAAGTAAAAAGTTTGTCACTTAGCGGATTGACTAAAATAAATTTATTACTAAATCAGTGTAAATAAGCTCCTAGTGAGTGTAAAACAGAAAAAAAAATGTTCTTTTGCTCACTACCACCCATAAGACACAGAACAAAGTTCTCCTTCTGCCTATACAAAATCGGTTGCTGAAGCTATATATATAAGACATTTTTTTATTTTTATACAGTCTTTTTTTAGATACAAATATTTAAGTAAATGCTCTGTTGATAATTAAAAGTATTAACAACATTTACTGGCCTGAATATCTGAGAAATTTTCATAGAAAATATGTCTTCCAACAGGAATCAAACCTGTATCCTATACGGAACCGTCATTTTGCTTAACGTGCTTTACCACTTTAGCCACAGAGGAGAGTTTTGGTTAGCAAGGTCGATTTTACTGGAGAATTGTAGTTTTAAAAATAATAAAATCGAAGAGATATTTTAAGTAAGCAGTAAAATAAAAGTAAAAAAATAAAAACATTTAAATGGTATAACAATGTATTAGCAGTTATAACTGAAACACTCCTCTGTGGCTAAATTGGTGGTAAGCACATCAGGCAAAATAGCGGTTCCATATCTGGATACCTATTCATTATCGGAGAGACATATTCTATGAAAATTTCTAAAATTCAGGCCGGTAAATATTGTTAATTGTTAATATAAATGAGCATTTACTAAATATCTATAAAAACGATAAAAAATGTCTTAAAATAGTGTCAAACTTTGTCCATTTCATAATATTTCATATATATATATATATATATATATAAAAATATGGAAGAGTAGCCTTAGGTAGCTGGTAACACTTTGTATCTAACAGAATAATCTGTTAAAAGATGTTTTTTTCTCATTGAGACTTCTAGGTCTATATTTGCTAGCATCAATTTTGTACCAATTTGTGACCCAATTAGAAACCTTTTTGTGGGAACTCCAGGTTTGCAACCAATGTCTATACACAGTCTTAGGAATGCAAATAAAGTTTATTATATATATATATATATATAACAGCAGCTAATGTGTGTGTGTGTGTGTGTGTGTGTGTATTTCAATATAAAGGTTGAAAATTAAAATGACTGCTTTTAGAACATTAGTGCTAAATGCAATAAAATAATTTCAAAATATGTTCATATTTTGAAATTATTTTGACATTGACATTTTTAGAATTCAGAAGAATATTGAAATTATTGTTGTTTTCTGCCAAAATCTTCAAAGTGTATGAAGTGAGAGAACTAAAAAGTTCTTGAGCAGATCCATCTTCTAAACTCTGACCAAACATCAAAATTTTTAAGAGGTGTCTTTTTATAATCAGGCCAAAATTGTTCAACACTACCTCACATGCTGTAATATGTTATCATGCATATTTGACAAGACTAGAGTAAATTAATAGGAGTAGATATGTTCACCTACCGTCCGGTTCACACTCCTCCTATGTCCTTGGAACAGGAGTAAAGTTTTATCCCTTGTTTACTGTTTAGGATTGGGTTTCTGATTCTTTC
>CAHIKZ030003346.1:0-108216 GCA_903632075.3 Acanthosepion pharaonis | reverse complement strand
CAAATAAATACCTTTTTCAGTCTTCTAGAAAATTTAAGTTTTATTTATTTACTTTTCATATTCATTTGAAGGTGTAATTTTTGGGGAATACAATAGATGGGTGAAAATTTGCCAACTAAGTTTTAACAATTGTTTGGTGACCAAAGAAAATCTGGTGTTATTCTAATGGAATATTAAATGCTTTCTTCCTTAACTAATTCTATCAGATGCTTTTCATCAATTAATGCCTTCATTTATTCTAATTATGAGGAGCACTTGTTTGAATAAATTGTTTGGAAGTAGCTCTCGTAGAGGACATCCTTCCAATCCCACCATAACAGAACCTTCTTTGAATAATTCTTTGCTTAAGTTAGCAGTGGTTCATTTTGTTAGCCTCATGAACTCTTGTACCTCATGTTATTGTAAAGTATCCATTTTTCATTGCCTTTCACTTCATTTAAAATATAGTCAAGGAGGTTTACATATCCACACAGCAAAATGACTATTATAACCAAACTGGTGAAAATGATTTTTAACATTTCATTTGGGTGTGTTGGCTATCTTCTGTATCCATTTTATATTGTTTCTGGTAAACCAGATTGTGAAGCATTGGGAAACTTCACAAACCATCTTTGACATATTTGATTATTTCCAGTACTATCTCAAGAAACAGCACAAATCATTTTTTTCTGTTTGAATTCATAAACAAAAACATAAAATGCCAAAACTGTTGCTTATTTCTTTCCATCTTCAATATTAGAATCAATAAATAAAACACCAATTTTGAATTTTAAAAAATGTGTAATGATATAACAGCAGTCAGAAGAGAATCTTTTTTAATGTACTTAGTTAAAATAATTGTTTCTAATGTTCTTATAACAACGAAAAATAGAAAAAAAAAAAAACTACTAAACTAATATATATATATATATATATATATATATATATATATATATATATATATATATATATATATATATATATTTATATAAAAAGGATACCTAGAAGATCTCTGAATAATAGTTTATTATTGATAATTTATTGATATTTTTCAGCCATCTTATGGAAAATAATTTTTTATTCAATCTTTAAAAAATAAACTTCATTGTTTTTTTTGGTTTGTTACAAAATAACTAAAGTTAGTAAAATACCACACTACCAATACCACACTCGATGGGGTGGGGGTCTTAGGGGGCTGAGCATCCCTATATTTTTATTCAGAAAGACACTTTATTTTTCAATTTAAATACTAACATAAATACTCTGTCAATGTTGTTTTCAAACAAATCAAACTTAGATAAAATTTCATTAACCTTTTTTCAAATTAGTATAATAAAAAAAGTAAATAAACATAAAGATATATTTAAACATTTAACTTAATCAATTTTTCAAGCAAAAACTATAGGAAGCATTACTTCTTCAAAAAATAATTATTTACTATTTATTTTGGAGGGGAATTTAGATTTTTTAAGTAAAGTTTTACTTTTAAGCAATAGCAAACATTTTTCTGAAAATGAATTTAATTACCATTTTGAAAGAGTAGAAGCAAGCAAGATACATTGAGAATTTAGTTTTAAAAGTGATTGTTTAATTTTCATGTTGTATTTGAAAACAAAAACTTTAGTTAAATAAAAATTAGGAGAGACAGACATGACTTACATGCCAACATTAGTCATGTTGAATATTTGTTTTATGAATTTAACTATATTTTATTTAAATTAATTTTTAGAAAAATAAGGCTCACTATAGTTTTTTGCTTTAATAAAATTTAATTTAAAATTATTTACCTTTTTTATGTTAGTTACAAACCAAAAAAGCAAAAATGTTTATTTTTTAAAGATTGAATAAAAAAATCATTTTCCATAAGATGGCCAAAAAATATTAATAAGTCAATAATACACACACACACACACACACACACACACACACACACACACACACACATAACTGCCCTTTAGGATGATACTAAGTCAAACCACTCATCAATGGACTAATAGGAGTCTGTTAAAGCCCATCATCCATAGATGGGAAGGGATTATTTTTGAGTTATAAAACCACTATAGTAACTACCAGTAGTTAAGATCATAATGTAAATACTATAAACATGCATATATGGCGTAAATAAATATATACTTAATATAGATAAGATATATTAAGTAAAATAACAAAAATAATAGATTTCTCACAGCTACTTAATCAGTCATGCTAATGTATCATACTTTCCGTTTTTGTCTACAATAGAAAGGCCCGCCACTGCTACCAAGCAGTCACTTTGAGAACTAATATGACTCATTCTGCTAAGCCCGCGATTTTTTAAATACATTGCTGATAATTTGGAAGTTTTTTGTCTGCAGATTATTTTTTGTTTTGCCTGCAGATTTTGTCCATTGCATCCAAAGTCCGTTGATGAGTGGTTTGTCTGTGTATTTATTTTGTAGTTGGACACACACACACACACACAATTGAATAAGTAAATATTAAACTTTTTGTCAAATAACAAAGTAAATTTAAAAGAAGAATAATATTAAATACAAATTTAATATTCTTCTTCTTTTAAATTTACTTTGTTGTTTTAATATTCATTTTTTTTAAATTATGCTTTTATTTACTATAGATGTGAAAATAAATTCAAGATAATAGAAATTTTAAAAATACATAATTGGATACCATTTAGCAGAATAAAAAAGTAAAAAAAAAACAGTAATCCGATTTGAAAATAAGAATTCTTACCATTCATTTTTACTTTTTAATTCTGGGAATTTCGAATGCATTCTAATTTTAAAATATCTTCATAAATGCAAATCATACGATGACGATTTTTTACAAAAAGGTGGCATAGATGATAATGAGTCTGTATACATTGACTTTGTCATGAAGTATTGTGGTTTTTAGTTTTAGTTGGACACACACAGAACTGCCTATTTTATTTATATTTTTATATATATATATATATATATATATAATGAAGTTTTAATTTTAAAAAAAATATCAATATGTTTTTTGTTTAATTTATTAATACTACATTTTTTTCTGAAACTTAGTAATAAACTTTATTCATTTTTTTCCATATATTTAGGCAAAAAATTCTTTTAAAAATGGTGCATATAATTCCTAATATTTACATTATGTAAATGTTCTATTGTTGCATAGTATATTGATTTATGAATAATATTGTTCTAATAATTTTTGCTTAAAATATTCTCAAAAGTGATGATTTTTGGCAAAGTTATTTTTTTATTTCAGCTGATCTTCAATGTTTTGGAAGTGACTGCTATGCAGTGGCCTTTGGTGTTCCAGCAGTTCTTATGTTGCTGTCCTTGAGTAAGTTTGTTTTATATTTCCTAACACCACATAATATCAGCATATTTGAAATAAATGAGTAAAAGAAAAAATGCAGTATTACATTTTCAAAACTTTTAATTATGTATCATCTCAACTCATTATTCTAACCATTTGATTTACTGGTAATTTTTCATCTTTGAAAGAATGCTTGTAGGAAAAATGTAACCATATATTTGCTTCAAATTAAGTCTGTTTGTCAACAATGACTTAATCCATGGATTTTTTTCCTATGCTATGTCTTCCATGTTCCCAATCAGTTGTTTTCTCTGTTAGACTAGCATGAACATTAGGGTACTGCATAAAGACTTCTCTTATGTTTTGTCTTTTCTTAAGTCTTCAGTTTTTGGAATGCAATTCATATTTACTACAAGAGAAAAGGCATATATAAATTATGATATAAACATAATTTCTTTACAGAGGTGAAAATATGGCAAGCAATTATTTTTAAGAATTTTTTTTTTTAATATATTGTTATATATTAAATATAATTTTTATTTTAATTAAATGATGATTTTTTTTTTTTTTTTTTTTTTTTTTTTTAATTTAAAAATTTTTCAGCAATTTTTCTTGCTGGACGAAAACAGTATAAAAAAAATCCACCAACTGGTAATCTGTTTGCCAAAGTTTGTGGCTGCATTTTTGTAAGTTTTTTCTTTTTATTTTCATACCAATTGTAAATGTTTCAGTATCGTTATACAAAAACATTTTTTTTTTTTTAATTACTTATTGATTTAGTGACTTCACAGCTTTTGAAAACAGATTTAAATTCTCATTGATCAAGAATGCTTCCTTTTTTTACACACACACACACACACAAATGTATGTGCGTGTAATATATATATATATATATATATATATATAATTTGTCTTGGCATTTTTAATAATTACTATTCAGTTGTGAATACACAAATACATTTTAATCATGCAGTTAAGATTACACTTAATCTTTTTATATTTGTTATTTCTTTAATAAAAGGAACATTTAAGTTTTTAGTTTAATAATGACAATATAAAAAACATTAATATTAAATGCCTTTCAATTGTATTTAAATTTTAAAAAGTCATAACTTCAAAAACTGAGAAGTGAAAACAAAAAAAACAGATTTAGAAGTGTGTATGTATAATCTACCTACAGCAATTTAACAAATATTTAGAATATTTTGTATAAACTATATACATATGAGTGAATTTTTAAATATTTCTTTTATAGATGCAATGGATTAAGATGCTAGGAAAGAGAATTTATAATTTGTAACTTCTAAATGTATTACTGAAGAGAATAACATGTTGGCAATATTTCTTGAAGATTCATTGAGCACACACACACACACACACACTTTTAACTTTGTTCAAAAAGTATTGCAATTAAATATCTATAATCATACAGAGGTGGGTGCTGAAAAGTTCTTGACTTGACCCACTTCCCAAAATTAGTATTCTGATGTTTGGTCATTGAAATACTGATTTTGGAGTTAGACCAAGAACTTTTCACTATCCCCTTGTATATTATTAATGAATTTCAGAATGCTTAAAATATTAAAATCTTGCTAAATATTATGGTAATAATGGGAAAACATAAGCATAAACAAATATCACTTTAACTTTTGTATGTTAATACATTTTTATGTTAATATATTAATACATTTTTTTATATATATATATATAGTACTCTTTAAAACAGTGCTGGGTGCAACGACATAACAAAATGCATTCCCATTGGTTAAACTTGGCACTGGATAAATATGATGTAAGTAATTGCTTATTCATATTATTTATTAATATATATTACCTTATTTAGAAATTACTTTTTTTTTTTTTTTTTTTAATATGTGTAGAAAGGCCTTGGTGCTTTGATTTTTGTCACAATAATAGTCAACTGTAGAGAAAATCTTATATTCTGACCTAAATTCAAGAAATCTTCTTTTTTTTTTTTTTTTTTTTTTTTTTTTTTTTTTTTTTTTTTGACTCTGATAATTGTAAGAGTAAAGGTTTTCCCAAATGTAAGTTCTGTATATACAATCATGTAAATTACCTAGTGCCTTAGGACTAATCAAATGCCTGTAGGTGGGTATGAAAAAATCTGCATAACTGACTGAGGCACACATAAAAGCTGGCAGATTTTGTCTGAGAGAGAAAAGGATTATGTTCAAGGACAAAGCCGTAGCAGTGAAGAATATGAAACAGATTATTACAAATATATTATTACACTTAGGAAGACAAAAGTTAACAATAGTTACTATAATTGTTTTTTTAATGACACAATTGATCATGAGCTATTGCCTTGTTGCAAAAGATGTAAAATTTTAAGATAATAAAAATATTAACACTATCTCATGCCAATAACCCATGAATATGATAGGGGAATTATCCTGGTAAAAAGTAAATAAACTCTAGAATAACAGGAAGTTACATTTTCAGGCATTTTGTTTCTTAAGTCTTCCCTCCAAAACTTTCTCTTATTCATAATGAGAACTGTTTACTTGATGTTTACTTGATGAGAGTTAATCCTGATGGCAATAGTAGAAGAATGTGTGATCTATTTATGACAGATTCGAATTTCCCTGCCTTTTTTGTCTTGTAATATATGACTTCTCTGTTTGACTTAATAGCTTTCTCCAATCTGATTGGTCATATCTTTAGTTTAAAAAGATGTTATCTAAAAAAAAAATAGTGTTACAATTTCTTATAGTTTGCCACTGTAATGGGACTCTAAAAAAAAGAAAAATTCATTTTATACAAAAAGCTATATTTTGTTTATTAGTAATTTTTACATTAATCCTTTCTTCTGAAAGATATACTTTGCTGATGTTCAATGGGCAAAATACAAATTGAGTGCTGAAACAATCTTTAAGTTAAAAAAAATTACAAAATTTGATAGTTTAGCATGACATAGCTCTGTAACATCTTATGTACATCCAGAACATAGGTGATCATGTTTCTCCACAATGTGTAAATTGCCATAACATTTTGGGAAAATAGTTGAGTAGTTTTCCATTGCCATTCCATGGTTTTGAATTCCGTTTTCCTTCTCTTGGACTGGTTGCTGCCCAAAGCTAGTGTTCAGTCTACCCTACTATTTAATCAATAGCTGGGAAGAAGAGATTAATGCTTTTCTCAAGGGTTTTAACACAACAAATTAGACAGAAACTCCTCAATACCACTTTCTGTGCCCATTCTGTAAAGTGTATGATTTATACCCTCAAGACATGCTGCTAAAGTTAATAGTTTATATAAATGTTCTCATAGAACATAAAAAGGTATTAAAAGATCACCTTTTTGAATTTGTATTTACTGTCTGTTTAAATACTAAATAAATGTACTATGGAAATTTTGGGATCTGCTTAATTCCAATATATGTTTTTAATATTTGGCATGTCACTATAGATGTAATCATTGAAAAAAAATGAAATTTTGAACAAAAGTGAAAGAATATGGATGAACCAAGCAAGCAGGGGTTCTCTTTTAACACCTGGATTACCTCCACCTTCCAATGTATTATCAATGTCATGGAATTAGTCCATGCAACAGGTCAAGTGGTAAAAGGTGAGTTGCTGGTTAATCTACCCACTAAAAAGAAAATTGTGAAACTGAATACATAACTGTAGCAGCCACAACAACTGAAGTTTTTAATAAAATTATTGAAAAAAACGTTTGATAAATTCTAATTTCTTCTTTCTATCACTATATATTATGACAATCAGGATACTTTAGCTCTTGCAAAAACTCTTGTACAGCATCATAGATCAAAATACATTGACATAAAATACTACCTCATTTGGTCTTAAGTGTAGAAAGGTCTTGTACTAGTATATATTCTATCTAAGCAAAATGGAGGCATGGTGGAGTAATGGATAGTAGCTCAGATTGAGTTTGAATTCCAGTCAAATCCATTATGTTCACTTGCTAATACATTTAGGAAAGGTATGAATCCTCTTCTTCTCCCCCAGCTATGAATAAATAGCAGGATAGACCAGGTTCTCTAGCCTTGGATGGCAACTGGTCTACTGCAGAAAGAAATGGCAACCTACTGTGGGGAAAAAATCTGCCTTGTCAGTCATGTATTGAAAGATACATGATCGCCTAAGTGTGTATCATGCATGTCACATAACTGAAGCAAAATGTAGCAGATATATTCACTAAACTGGTGACAGGAATTAAACAGAAGTTTTACAGTATCATTTTAGAGTTCCAACTCCAAACATAAATTTTGTATAAATTAGATTTAAATTATTGGGAATATTGGAATGCTCTCACCATGCTTTGTGAAACAAATTCCAAAGAGAAGGCTTTCCCCACCCATGACAATTTTAACCTCTTCAAGTCTAGGGTCATCCGATATCTATCCTACACATCTTCATGATATGCACTTTTTCCTCTTTTACCATAATCTCATTCAGTAACCCTCTACCTTGTATGGCTCTTGGGCTTTGTATCAGATGAAAAATAGTAAAAAAAAATAAATAAATGAGGTTATTGGAATATATATGATCATATGTAATCATACATTTCTGGCAGCACTCTCACTGACATATTTGAATATAAATTGCTGCCCTTTATGATATTGAAAACAAAGCAATATTAAAATGTATTCTATTTGTGTCTATTCATCAATTTTTGTTTTTGCTTTTAATGTATTTTTTTTCCTTTTATGTTTTCATTTCAGCCTGTATTTGTGGAAGAAGTAAAATCCTTATTACGTGTCCTTGTGATGTTTTTACCCCTGCCTTTGTTCTGGGCACTGTTCGATCAACAGGTGAAATTTACCTTCTCATATGTTATAATGTGTATATATTCATAGACATTCACACTGCAGATACATGTAAAAATGTTTAATTGGGCTTATAATTTCAAATGTCTACTTTCCCATTTGTAATCTGTAACTTTTCCTTTTTGTCTTTTGTATATAAATATGCATGATTGTCCTTATAGTGCACTATTCAAACATACTGAAACTGATAAAGACCACAAAAGATAGAATTTATTTAAGATAACAGAAACGTGCGGTCATTCGCCACTGCCCGTTTTATTCATAGGTACCACGAAAAGATGCCCTAGGGGTAAAGGACAGATAACCCTTCGTCTCGAATAACACAATAACACATTGTGTCATTCGAGATGAAGGGACGCAACTCCATATCTATGTTCAATATATAACTGCCCTTATGTTTTTTTAATACATAGACGGATGCAAAAGTGAATGAGAGAGAGAGAGAGAGAGAGAGATTATATACTTCGGATGATGCTGAAAAATCCTCAGCTTGATCCACTTTCCAAAATCTGAAAAAAATGACAACATCAAAATGTATTTTGGAATCTCTTGATAAGGGTAAGAACTTTTCAGCACAATCTCATGTGTATGTTTTAATAAAAATACAACCTTATATTTTTATATATATTTTTCTTTTGTACCTTATTTCTGTTTCATACATTATTTTTATCTTTTTACATTTGAAGGGCTCAAGATGGACGCTTCAGGCCCAATTAATGGATGGTAGTCTGGTATGTAGTAAACAAAATAGTTTCTCACATTGAGTTGATTGAGAGAAATTCCTGGAAATGTAAAACAGAAATAAAAAACATAAAATAAGCACACTTATCAAGAAATGTTTTTCATGCAAAAATTACAATTTCAATTGTAATTTTTTATCAAACCATAAAGGAAAGATGTCCTAACTGACAAGTTGATGAGGTTTCTTATTTGACCATTTTCTTAGAAACAAAGAACTTGAAACAAAAATAGAGATATTCTAAAAATTTCATTTGTAATGCCTACAATATCTTGAATACCAAAAGGATTATTATAATAACCAGAAGTTAATATAATTATCCCTTGTATTGTGAAGGGAAGGTTTCATAAGAGGTTTAAAGTAGATTTAAATGTAGATATTCTTAATTCAACTAATGCTTTTTCTGTAAAGATCTTTTCTAATTTTGTTCAGTTTAATGAAAGAAACAAATTGAAAAATCCTTATGAAGATATCAACATCCACTTTTATAAAATATGAAACACGAACATTGAAATTTACTCATTTCTTTAGCAAAGGAACTTTTAATAAAACTAAATATACAATGAATCAAAAATATTATTTAAAATTATAATTTATGTCTATATTATATTTCTGTGTAGAATATTTTCCCATCAAGCATAAACTTAATGCACACAAATTAATTTCAGCTATCTTTTCTGAAATAATTAGCAATAATTTTTTCAAAATTATTTGTGAAATAATGAACGCAATTTTGTTGATGACTTAATAAAAAATAGTTTTATTTTTCTTTGTATCTATTTTCTTATTTTCAGGGAAGTTTAGGCATTTTAAAGCCTGATCAAATGCAAGTAAGTAGCATTTTGTTTTTCATTTTGATGTCCTTTCATTATTTCTATTATTTTCTCCCTCTTGTTGTTGCTTTTGATGATAACACTATGGGTTGATACACTGAGTGTAAGAGGGGGGAAAAATTTGTAATTGTCAAATATTCTGTAGGAAATTTTTTATTATTTTATTCAGATTTATTTATACAGATATTTTAAATCACCTTCATTGAGATCTGTGTTTTCCTCAATTTATTTTGTTTCAGGCCTTAAATCCGATCCTCATAATTATGATGATTCCTTTGTTTGAAAGTGTTATTTACCCAATTATGGATAAATGCCGAATACCCAACAGGTAATAATCATTTTGTGGCATGGTCATATATTCATTTTCCTATATTTATGAACACCTTTTATGATTAGTTATTCACTTAAAAAATGCTACAACTTTCAATCATTTATATTTATATGAGAAATTTATGAAATTTGAGATTTTTCCATACTGTAGAAAACAATCAAAACTGAATTCTGAAACCTTCTTATTCAATATCCTGAAATGTATTCTTTGCTCTTTCTCTTTTTCAGACCTTTGCAGAGAATGGTAACAGGAATGATATTTGCAACATCTGCTTTTCTTATGGCAGGTTTTGTTCAACTTCATCTTAATGTAAGATTATTGCCACTATGGCTACTTTATAAACATATACAGATATTTAATGTTTAATTTTTATTTTTTTAAGATGAAATGTTTAATATGCTGTTACATCGTTTTATATTTTGTTTCATTCTTAAAACTTTTGGCAAATGGGAATAGCTATTTAAATTTTGTAGATAAAATCTAAAAAGTAACAATTATGAGTGATATATGGCAATCTAATATACTTACATATGTATTTAATTTTGAATTTATTGAAAAGCAAAAAACATTCAATTTTCTACAAAATGGCTGGCGTTGTGCAACTGACAAATTCTACAAAATCAGATTAACTGTCCAGCTATAAAATTATTAAAAGGTGATAAGTGTTAAAATGGAAATAAAAAAAATCAATGACTAGATATTTAATCAGTTATGTGCCATGTGTGATGCACGCTTAGGTGATCATATATCTTTCAATACATGATTGACGCAGCAGATTTTTTCCTGCAGTAGGTTGCCATTTATTTCTGCGGTAGACCAGTTGCCATCCAAGGTTATAGAACCTGATCTGTCCTAATATTTACCCATAGCTGGGGGAAGAAGAGGATTCATAATTTTCCCAAGGGTATTAGCATGTAAGTGAATGTAATGGATTCCACTGGAATTTGAACTTGGCTCTCCAATTTCTCAATCGAAGCTGCTATCCAGTACTCCACTGTGCCTCCTCCTATTATTATATTTAAGCTAAGAAGAAAAAAAATGAATGAAATGTATTTTTTATAAATACTGTGGCAATTCTGATCTCAATGTTTTACTAATTAAACGATATTGACTAGATATTAATATAGCTTAATTAGTAAAACAGTGAGATTAAAATTCTCTACAAAATTCAATTCATACATATGCTGTTTGAAAAAATACCAACTACAGTATGTCCAGGGATAAGAATTTTCTGCTGAAATCCATGATTGTTTACATCGTTTGGGTCATTTTTTCAGTATATCTGTGGAGAAAATTTTTAATTGTTTTCAATAAAATCAATTTTTATGAAATACAATTCGTACTAAAAATAAAAACTATCTACTATGTAAAAGTTTCATATGCAAAATAGATAAATCTCTGAAAAATTTAAAATATTTTAAAATTTTTTCACTAAAATCTAATTAGAAAATAATTTAGTCATAATTTTGCCAATTATTTTTGTAAAATAGGATATTAATAAAAATTCAAAATAGCATATCTATGTAAAGGCGATTATGAATTTCTTGATATTGTGATGTCATAAAATAAAATGAACTAGGAGGTGGGAAGTGAATATGCATAAATATTTTTAAACTAATCTTTTCATGTATAAAATTTGAATTTTTAAAGAAAATACTGAAAATTTCATCAATTTTTAGAATTTTAGATTTTTGAAATTGCAAACTGAAAGTACATAAAATAAAAGGAAGAATTTCATTTTTTTTTTCCTTGGCAGTCATCACAACTAAAATTCTCCAATTAACATGAAGACTAATGAATCCCATTATATTAGAACTGTTTTTAGAATAGTGAATTGGTTAAAGATGTTTATGAATGTGAGGTGAAACAACCAACTCTGCGAAAGACTAAATTAGAATAACTGAAAAAATATATTTAAAATCTCATGAGAAAACCTACTAGATAATAATGTTAAGGACTTTATAAAATATGCCATTACTTTTTATGAGATGAAGGCAGTATTAAGTAACTCAAATTTGGATTGAATTTAAAGTACTTTTTATAATATATTTTCTACTATAAATGATATCGAAAATCAAGATAACTCAAATCTGTCATATAAATCAAACAGTTGTTTATTTGTTTTATTGGATATCATGATGATTTCTTGAACTATAAGCTTCCATTTAAAAAAATTTATACATATAATATTTATATAGGATATGAATTTACGTGTTTTTTCTGAAGATCAGTGGATCACCATGATCAATGTTGCTACTTGTGAAATCTCTGTTGAGTCTGTCTATTATACAGGAAACCTCAAATACCTTCAGGTAAGTTTAACATGCTAATAATAAATCATGAATGATTGCATGCATAAACATTTTCTGAAAAATATAATCTTAGAAGCTTTATTTTTATATTGACTTAAGTCACAGTATTTGCCCATAAATAAGGTAAATATTACTGTACAAGGCAAATGAAAATCAAGAAATGTCTTAAAAATCTAATAATATAATTTGCATGAAACTGACAAGAAGTGATAGTAGGATACAAAGGACATTGTCAAAAACAAGAAACCATTTTAATGAGATAATTTTTATCACAATTCTGGAATTTTATATATATATATATATATATATATATATTAAACTTTTTCTAGTAATTCCTAAAGAAATTTTGTATACTAAAAATGAAAATAGTATTCATTATAAGATTATGGATATTTTGCTTTTATTGGTATAATAGTTGTCTATTCATTTCTGAGTACACTTGTTTGTGAGGGTGGTTAGCTCATTATTTTTGCGGACACCTGCTCAGGTTCATTTGGCTTTACTCAATACCCACAGAGCCAACCTCTGGTTTCTACTACAACTATGCTGAGGAACCTTATTTACAGTTTCTGGGAGAAACAGTTTTGAACAAGGCCAATACGCTCAAACCCTTGGTCATGATGACTTGTAACTTCATACAAGCTTTCAAACAGATATTTTCTTTCTCAATTTCATTCACAAAGCTTGGATCAACCTATGGTGGAGATTTCGGATACTTTCCACTGATGTTGCATACTGGGATTATCTCCAGGTCAATAACTTTCAAAAGTCACCTCCCTTATTAATCAGCCATGATGAATTTTGAACCCATGCCTCATGTTTGGAATGTGAATGTTCTTAACATTCGGTAACACATCTATTTTTGTTGATGTAATAAGGAATCAATATGGCTATAGCACATATATGTATGATAGAAATGTTGATTCCCAATAAATAAAATCTTTAATTCTATGAATTATTCAAATTAGCATCCTCATTACTCTTGCTTATATCAACTAGTGCACTTTCTGACCTTCTTCAAATGTATTTTACATCCATTAATCATCAATGAAATTAAATAAATTCCTTTTATTCATATTCATGCAATACTCATTCATTTCATATTCTGTGTGTGTGTGTGTGTATATATATATATATATATATATATATATATATATAAATATTTTTGAAGGTACAAAATTTAATAACAGAAATAAAAGTGTGAAGCTTGATATTACTAGACATTTCTAAAAGTGAAGTAACCAGTTTCGCTCCCACTCATCAGGCCTCCACGGGAGATTTAACTTAAATTAAAACACTGGAAAATGTGCAATGAGAAGTGGGGGAATGAACACAAGGAGCTAGAGATCCAACAAACATTCACGCTGTTTACACAAGGAAGGTTTGCAGAACCCGATGTAAAGTGCCTCCAGCACCTTGAGGTGAAATAATGAGTGCGACCTGGTCAAAACAGTGAACCAATCAGCACTAAAATTAGCAGCACACCCACTGTTATTTAAGAGGTGCTAACTTATGGTGGAACCATAGTTATTTGGGACACATCCATTCAACAACAAGGTGTGATTCCTGATTTTAGTGGGAATATGTTGTTTAATTCTCATGTCAAGGTGTTGAGTGGTTCTCCCTATGTAGTTAGTGCCACAACTACAATTATATTTGTAAACAATAGAATTAATTTGATGGGGAGGGAGAACATCCTTACACCCAGAACGACACATAGGCCTTCAGAGGCTTGTCAAGCAAAACTGATTGAAAACCTTGAGGTGCTTCACAAAGAGTGGAATAAGGCTGGAGTCTGCATCAAAATGACCATGCACAGACATATCTTAAAAATAGGCTACAAGTATTACATTCCTAGTGTTGAGCCACTGACAATGTCAGACTGAACCAAAAACAATGTCAGATTAGGCTAAGGAGAAAAAGAACTGGACCATTACTCAGTGGCCTAAAGTTTTCTTTTCAGATGAGAGTAAATTTTAAATTTAATCTGGAAATGAAAATTCCAAAATCTGGAGGAAGAGTGGAGAGGCATAGAAACCAAGTTAATTGAAGTTTAGTGTGAAGTTTTCAGTCATTAGTGATTTGGGGTGCCATGTCATCTGCTGGTGTTGATCTACTGTGTTTTATCAAATCTAGTCAACATAGCCTTCTATGTAGTAAAGGAAAGTGAGAATAAAGGACTAAACATCAACTGCAAGAAAACAGAATGCATGCTTGCTATCAAAAAGATGAGCACAAAATGCAACTTACAAATTGGAGTTACCAAAATCAAACAAGTACAAAAATTTAAATATCTGGGAAATGCTCTAACAGAGGATGGAAAGTGTGACACTGAAATGCAAAATCACATTGGGATAGCCAAAGATGCATTCCAAAAGCTAAGCAGACTATTAAGAGAGAGAAAACTTTGTTAGAACCCATAAAAAGAGTACTGAATTGTTATAAGATATCTGTCCTCCTATATGCCAGTGAATGCATCTTATAGATGTAGATTAATTAGATTAAATATGAAAACATTAATCAAGAAAAATAGAATATTTCCATTCAATGTCAAACTCCTTGTTCAGTGTTCATAGCAACAGGTGATATGCATGTAGATAACAGGTAAAAGATAAAGTTGACAATTTGTGGTGAGTCACAGGTGCAACATGTGTTGATTGGTTGCATTTCCATAAGTCTACATATCTTCTTATAATTCTGCTTGTTCTTCCCTTAGTTCATTAGTTAGCACATACATTACACCTTGCCAATACCTCATAAATAATTGACTATTCTGTTTTGATTGCATAGAAAGATGGAAAAGACATCAGAGATGCTACTTGGTTTCAATGAGGAAATGAAAGAAAGAAGGGAAAATAGAAGTGATAACACTCTCGTGTCTGTTTCAGTGAAATGAGAAAAGTTGTCACTTTCAGATTTCTTCATTTGTACCCCCTTACTTCTTTAAATAGTGACCAGCATTCATATTTATGATTGTTATTGTGTTATTTTATTGAAGCTAAGATCAGATATTTAACAATGTGATAGAGAAATTTCTATGGATATTTTATTGTTGTAAAACTCATGAGCTTATTCCATCATTAACTTAAGAATTAAGATTCATCAGAAAATTCAAATAGGAAAATTGTGAAATTTTCAAAGGTATTTCTTCTTCTTATTATTATTATTATTATATTTGCAATAAAGACCTTCATCTGTTATCAGTGTATATTGGAAGACATATATAATGTATACTTTTATATATAGATAGTTTATGAAAAACAATTGTTGAATTCAAATTTTATATTTTGTCATTACATAATTAAAAAAAACTAAATGTTTTGTTCCTCTTTTCTGCTATATAATTAATAAATTAAAAACTGTCAACTTTAGAGGAACAAAATTTTTTCTTTCAGTTTTATAATGAATTTTTTACTGACCAAAAAACCTAACGATGACAATATTTTTATTGAAATTAGCTTATTGTTGCTGTTCTGCCTGTCAGTAATACAGTGTGTGGCAAAAGTATCACCTACATAATGGTATGACACCATTACTACTAATGTCTTACCATTATGTGGGAGGAATTTCTGTTGCACCCTGTACATCTAAGAAATAAATGATTACTTCACAATGAATTAAAAATAGATAATTACAATTGTTTGTAAATAACTTTATCTCAAGTGTATTATTTATCTGCTAATATGGGTAGTTACTTGTAAAGAAAAGTGAATTGATTTATACTTTAATACTTGTTTATATCTTATTTGGATTTTGTTTATTTTTTCAGTCATCTAATTTTACACGGAACATGGCAGGAAATTTGACAATTAAATACTCTAAAAGCTGTGTCACAAATGATATGGTAGAGTCTGACATTTACTTGGAGAATGGCCAGGCTAGCCGTCTATTTTTTTATGAAAAATATGCCAAGATCCATATTCAAACAGTATGTAATAAAGTGCTAATATCTAACAGTTATTTTTTAACCTTGAAGATTAAAAAATTTAATTGCAAAATAAAAAACAATTCTTCAAATCAATTGAATTCTGAATCTTTTTCAGTTGATGTTTTGAGATTAGTCACAATTTTAAAAACAAGCATTATTGCTACTCATCATTATATTTTTAGCAATGCTCTTAATTTACCAGCAGTACCTGTATTTTTATCTTTTGAAAATTCTGAGAAAAAATGTCTACCATCTGAAAGCTAAAATTAAAATGTGTGTGTTTGCACATAATATTTTTTAATATCAAATTGTAAATTATTATTTGTCTATCAATTATTTTTTAATATTAATCTAAAAGTATTTTTAAGTTCATACAATTTTTTTTCTCATTTAAAACAAAATTCAGAGAAAAATGAAATTGATTTTCTTGATATTTTTTTTTTTTTCTTCAGGCAAATGATCTAACAGATAAACCACCAAAGGGCATGGCAGCTATCAGGTGATTATAATCATTTGTATTTATTTGCTTATTTAAGTCAGACAATATTTATCTTAATATAAAATAAATCTCTCAAATCAGGTAACTTTAATCCTCATTTTCTTATTTTTTTTTCTTTCTATTGGGATTAGTTACTAGATCAGGTTATATGAATTTTCAGATAAAAAAAATCTAGTGATCAATGAATGTATTTTATTGATTGAAATTTTATTATTGCCTTTTAATTTTTCATAACAAAAAAAACTCTGAATTCTCCCAACATTTGCATAAATATCTTCTCTTTAAGCATATGGAAATTAAAAAAAAAATCAACATAATCTTAAGCTGTAACCAGTTACAACTTTAAAAGTGTTTCTATTTAAAAAAAAAAAAAGAAAAAAGTTGGATTACTGATTTAACAGAAGATGCAACTGAGAAATCTTTCAAAACATCCAGAACATAGAAAATATATTTTTAATATTTTACACTTGTTGCTTTATTTAGCTATTTTATACTGTAGAACCAACAATTATACATAATTCCAAACACTGAGTACAAATTACTTTGATTGTTATTTTCAAGTTGGCAAGTAACCTGTAAAATGGCTAACATCTTTCTAATAGGTAGGAACATAAGCCACCTTGCCCCATATTCAAAAGACAGTCATTTTAAGTAACTTTTAAAACAAAAAACAGATGGTGATACATTCTTAATATAATCTATTTCTATATGCATGTATCAAGCTTGCAAGAAATCTGAAGTTTGATTTCTTGCTTTTGCAATGATTCTTGATAATCTTCATAGAGGACCAACAAATATTTATAATTGGTTACTATTTTTTAAATCGAAAATGTTTCTTGTATTTATTTGTGCTAATAGTAATTTTTTTGTTTGCAGAATATCAAAGAGAAAAAAAATGTGTAGAATCACATAAAATGTAAAATAAGAAACAACTATATTTATATTATAGTGGTGTGGTAGAAAAATATTTCTTCATTAAATTTTAAAAAGCAACAAGTTACAAAAGAGAAAATAACTTTTAAAATTAAATTAGCATAAATAAATTTTTTAAAAAATGACATTTAATGATATTTTCAGTGTAAAAGTTTTTTCAGAAATGCATAATAGATGTTTTGGAGATAGCGGCAACCCCAAAATTTGCATAATTCTTTGAAAAAAAAAAAAAAAAAGCAATCAGTGCAGAATTTGGTTGGAATTACTCACTGAATTACTATGTGAAAATTAATAATGTGGATGTAAAAATGCAACTAGACACTGATATCACACTAATCAATGAAGCCACATGGAAAGCGAATGAAAAACCTATATTAGAAAGAGCTTTGAAAATCACATGTGGCATGTCAAGTGAGAAATTATTTTTTATTGGCAAAATGGTTTGCTACATCTCATTCCATAACAAGTGTGTTAAAACTAAGGCTTATGTGTTAAAAAATACTACAAACTGGCTGGATGGAATCATTTGAGCTGTGGGATTTACCTATAAATATTTATTGCAAAAATGTAAGTAGACAAATGACCAATTTAAAAAAAAAAAAAAAAACAGTGAAAATTTAAAGGAAGAATTGAATAAAATGTTTTCCAGATGTTCTGTCTGATGAGTTGGGTCGGTGTTCCAAAGTCAAAGCCAAATTTCTCATGAAAAAAGGGTCAATGCCAGTGTTTAAACCAAAACGTAGCAGTGGATCAAGTCAATGAAGAATTACAGACTTGTAAAAATAGGTGTAATTGAAAGGATTGACCATTTAAAATGGGCAGCACCAGCAGTGTATGTAAAGAAAAAAAAGAACGGAAATTCATGTTTGTGCTGATTTTTTTTTTTTTTTTTTTTTTTTGTTTGATGGTTAAACAAATGTTTAGAAATCCATAACTACCCATTACCAAATCCAGAGGAAATTTTTGCAAATTTAAACAGTGGAAAAACCTTTTTGAAGCTGGATCTTTCTGAAACATATTTGTGAATACAGGTTGAAGAAGAATGCTCAGAGTTAACAAATATAAATATGCACAAAGGGATTGTATAAGTCCAACTGATTTCCTTTTGGAGTAAAAGTGGTTCAGCTATATTTTAACAAGCTATGGATACTATGCTTGCAGATTGTGATTTCTCAGTTGCTTACCTGGATGATATATTAATGAAAAGGAACAACATATCAGGCATGTGAAAAGAGTTTTTGAAAAAATATGAGAGTATGGGAAAAGTGCAAATTGTTTTTGCCTCAAATCATATTGGCTTCAGATGTTAGTACCTATAGTATAGGAGCAGTAATTCTACATAAATATGATGACAATAACATGAAAGTCATCACACATGCTTCATGTTTGCTACTACCAGCAGGAAAAAAACTACAGCTAGATTGAAAAGGGTGTTTCAAGAATGAAATATCTCATGAGAAGCTATGTATACTGGACCAAAATGGATTAAGACATTGAAAATTAGTGAAAGCCTGCAGAGGTTGTGCTCAGGCAGCACGAAATTACGACCTTGGCCAAAGACAGATACTCCGTGGTAGCACATAACACATACATTTTGCAGGTTCAATAAATGGATCACATTATCTTGTGGTAGTGGATAGCTTTACTAAGTGCCCTGAAATTTGTAAGTTCAAAAAAACAACTTCCATAGTGAATTTTTTACACAAACTGTTTGCAAGATATGGCATTCCGGATTCCATAGTCTCAGGTAACAGTGCACAATTCACTGTTTCTGAAGTTAAAGAATTTTGTAAAATGTTCTCAATTGAACATATCACCAGGCCATATCACCCAAAGTCAAATGAACAAGCTGAACAGTTTGTGGGTACTTTTAAAAGAGCTTTGAAAAAAAGCAAGTAATGAAAAAGTGAGTGAAGCCCTACAAAAATTCTCAAGAGTATACCAGATAATGTTGAATCCCAATACATCGACAGAATTGATGTTTGCAAGGAAAATTAAATTGGTGTTCAACAAAAAATGAATAAGAACATATAACAAAAAGGATACAAAATTTTTCAAAATTGGCATAAAAATTTTTCAGGTATTTAAAATAGAAATGAAATGTTGGAAAACAGTGTAATAAGGTCACAAAGTGGAAAAAACACACATATATATATATATATATATATATATATATATATATATATATATATATATATAAAAAAAAATTAAAAAAAATGGGAACACAAAAGGTACTGGAATTAGTTAAAAGAAAAGGTTCACTGAAGAAAAAGGCCAGCAAGAAAGGAAGAACCTATGCAAGTACTGTATGATACTTTTGATGTACCAACATGGTTTTGATTACCAGAAAATGTACAGAAAAATTAGAGGTTGACCCAAAATGAAAGAAATACAAAGTTCAGTATGTTGGCAAACTTGCCAGAAAGAGGGAGTGGATACTAAGAAATAAAATATTTACTAATAAAAAAAAAAAAAAATCTCAAAAGGAGGGATGTAGTGGAATAAATAACACACACTTGGTAACCCAAATCAACTAGGCAAGACACTTTAAATAAAGAACTTCAAGTGAGTCAGGGTAGTCTGTTAGAGTCAGGAGAATTTCTAACAAATGTCATGGCAAGTAGCCTAAGGAAGACATAATATTATAGCTGCTAGGAGTGAGTTATAACAGATATAAATCTATAATTAAGAAAATTTAAGAACATTTGTATATTGTTTCGACATAGATTTAAAAATTCTGCCATCTCTACTGACATGTTAAAGAATAACTTTATGACAGAGTTGAGTCATATTTGGCAATTGAATTCATGTGTCAGTATGGAAAATGGAAAAAATTTACTTTTATGCAACTAATTGTATTACTTAGAAAATACTACTTGTTACTCTATCAGCATTTCTGTATTGATTTCCTTTAAATAAAGAATGCATTTATTTTAGTCCTGAAAATTAACAGAAGCAAGACTGCTCAGAATAAAATTCCAATAGCCCTGTTGCTATGGTATATACATTGCCTAGAAACCATATCACCATGTTTTTGTATTTGATTTTTATTTTTCCTTTTAAACAAAGTTTTTAGTTGTAATAAATTGAAAAAAAAAATTATTATTTTTAGCATTTGCTGTGCAAAATGATTTCTTTGCAATTGTTGTTATGGATGAACAGTCTGAGATTGCCTCCATATTTGAAAATGATTACTATCTATCAAAGTACACTTGTGCCATGTTTCATGCATTTATCAGCAACTAAGCAATTTTTGCACTAGTCACCTAAAATAATATGTGTGCTTTAGTTTTCTTTGTCTTTGCTTATCTTGTTATTTTGAATTGTCTTTTGCAGCCTCTTCAGTATGCTTCCCAAAGAAAACTTAGAAGTGATAAAACTAAAAGCAATAAGTACATACACAGTTATCAATTTCACAGAAAGCACAGCATCACCATTTTTTTATGTAGATCCTGCAATGTAAGTTACTTAAATTATATTTATTTTCAGTATCCAAAGAAACTCCATCCATAAAATGAAGGTGATGTTTAATAGATAATAATTATATTTTGTTACAAATTGAATCAGTGATTAGTGAAAAATAATTTTCTGCATTGTTACCATAAACAAGTGTTCAAGAAATGGAGAAAGAAAAGGCAAGAGAATAGAAAAGACAAAGAATATTTATATAATTAATATGCACTGCAAATGATTGTTAATCTTGTTGACTTTATGGCAACTATTAACTCACTTTCTATTTATTCTACATAATATTAATATTATTTTTAATATTATTTGCCGGCATATTACTTGTCTTTAAAAAAATTGAATTTATAAAATTTACTGATTCGGTTTTAAATGTTTTTAGCTTGTTTATTTTGAATTTTTGGATATATTATTAGCATCCAACAATAAATAAAATTTTTATATTTTTTTCTTATTAATCATGTGAATATTAAAATGTTTATTTTGATGATACTGTCCAAATTTATGGCTACAACTTTAATTTTTCCTTATTTTGATTACTTGAGAAAATTCAGATTGAAAAGTTCAGATATTTCTATACAAAACATATACATCTAATCAAATTGAACATTTTTGTTGACTAATAACACATTTTTTTTGCATTATTTATTTTGAAATAGAATTCAACTTATAAAAAGTTGAAAATCAAATATATCCAAAAGTGATAGCCTCAGTCTGGTGGTGTTATAAACTATTTGAAAAACAATACTAACATATTGATTATGTTGTTCACATTATAAATAAAATGAATAAGTACACGATGCAATGGATAAACTGTCCCCTGAATTATGAAAATAACACTGACATCTCATTCTAACAGATATATTTACCAAAATTACACAAAGATATCTTGAAATACTAAAGATTAAATTTATTCAATAAAATCACCATTGGCTTCAACCAAAGCCACCAGATGACTTCAGTATCTCCTGCAATATTCTGGACAGTCCCCTTGTTTAAGTTAGTGAATGCTGACATAATATTTGCCTTCAATTCATCTTTGGTGTTACAAGGAGTTTTGTTGGTTTCTCATTCAACTGCACCCCACACATAATAATCGAGGGAGTTGCAGTCTAGAGAGGTAGGTGACAAGATGTAAGGTCTGACAGCCATGACTGAGTTCTAATGCTTGTGTGGAATGGTGCAGTGTCCTGTTGCCAGACATAGTGCTGCCCTGCATCAAGAGGATGGCTGCTAGAAGACCCTATCTCCTCAAGGCACTTGATTTAGGTGTTGAGTCTGCAGCCCTCAATAACAAATTTGGGAGTTCTTATCAGGATGATCAAAGTGAGTTTTCAGAACTGCCATATCTTCGTAATCACCATTAGATTCCTCCAATTCTTTCTGAACCCTCTTCACTGTCCTCAGATTGACACCCAAACACTCTGAAATGTTTGTATTAGAGTTCCAGCATGGATGCCAAGCAGTACAGCGTGCTGTTTCCAAGTTTCTGGTAGAATGAATTACATCATGGTGCTCTTTTTCTCCCAGATGGTGCCCAACTGACCCTACTATACTGTGCAGTTGACAAAAACAAAGAATGCACATGTGCAAAATTAGAAATATAAAATGGCGACAATTTATCCATCGCGTTCTGTATATATGGAAATGTAAGATATTTATGACATAGCTGGTAAAACAAAATGACATTATCAAAATTTGCTAGTTTCATGCATTTTTCACGCAATCATCAGGCAGTTGATGGCTGTAATTTGTAGAATGGGTATCCTATATACCACCAGGTAAGTTCAAGATGACAAACCAACCAAATCTGCTAAAGAAAATTTTCTGTGAACATAGTAATTTCTATAATAAAGCTCTCAAGAATAGTGGCTACACATACCCAAAACTCAAAAAATAAAGGTGGAAATCATAGAAAAACCTGAAGTAGAAAACTCATTTAATATACACCCCCATATAACCAAATGGTAAAAAATAAATTAGGACAAAAATTCCTTGCATTAATCATTAAACATTTCACTAGAGACAGTAAACTCAGTACAATTTTTAATAAAAATACCCTAAAATTAAGTTACAGTTGTACTGAAAACTTAGAAATGATTATTAAGAAACATAATGCTAATATCTTGAATTTAGAGAGTATAATAAAAAGAAATGAAGATAAAGAAAAATTATGTAACTGTAGAAATCCTCAAAACTGTCCTCTTAATAATAAATGTCACACTGAATCATTAGTGTACCAATGCAATATCTCATCTATTGAGGAGCCAGACAAAGTAAAAGTCTACATTGGATGCACAAGACATGAATTCAAAAGGTGTTGGAACCAACATCAAATTTCTTTTAAAATAAGTAAATACTGAAATCAGACATCCCTATCTAAATACTTCTGGCACTTAAAGGAAACCAATAAAACACTTACTGTAAAATTGAAATTAATAAGAAAAGCTAGAATTTGTCGGTTATTAAATGACCCATGTCCTTTGTGCATACATAAGAAATTATACATTATTAAGCTTATGAAAAATAAAAATTTACTTAAAGAAATGAAATAGCTATTTTTTGCAGGCACTGTCAAAGATTTTCCTTAAATGATTAAATGGGGAAAAAGTAAAATAAAAAATGAAGAAAAAAGATGAAATATGAAACATACATATTTATATTTGATCTTTGAATAATATTTTAAATAAGAAAGTAATTCTAATATATTTGTCTAAGACAAACGTGTATTCTATTAGTAATTAGAATTAGGAATACTAATTTAAAATTATAGAAATAGATTTTAAATATTAAAAATACAACATACCCATATTCAAACAACCCTTTTGAAAAAAATCTTTGTGTATAAAATTATAAATTAAATGGCAAAATAAAAATGCCAAAAAACTTTTTCTCATTGAAAAAAACGACATGCAAAAAGCAAATGTCATTTGTTGAACAGGCACCCTTACCCTAACCTTAAGCTGATTTTAAAAGTAACTCATATTTTGATACACAGGTGGTCTATGAAAATGAATACCCTACCATCCCTTATCAAAATGATTGAATTTCCCATAACCTTACCAACTAAATGTATGTGCTTATAAACTCAGTAAATTTCAAAATAAGTTATTCCAAAAATCACTTGAAAATGAAACAGTACAAGGGATTTTAATTCAATTCTATAATTAAATTTAAAGTTTTAGTTTCTGTTTTTTAAAATATGGTAATTCCTGTGTTGTGATGGGACCATATTTTTAAATTAGTAAATTTATATATATTCCAGAAAGATATTTAATCAAAATTATAATGATGTGAAGTATGAATATTATAAACTATCATCTAATTGATTGAAAATAAGATTAACCTATTATTTAAAGACAAAAAATGTGTAAAACTATGCCAAGGACAGGCTTGTTGTTCTACTCACTGGTTTGGTGACATGCTGAATAGATCTCTGAACCCAGGGTTATGTTTATGTCAAGAAGTTCTTAGCTCAGAATTAAAACATTGCAAGCCTCAGCTAGCCATGTGGCATAAAACTAAAGTTGACAGATTCCTGAGATTGATTAAAATTTTGTAATAATGAAGACTGGAATATCATAACAAAATTTTAACAAAAAGTCTATTTTAGGTGTTGGTTACATAGGTGTTTCTGGGTAGCCTTCCTTTTCTCATCTGTAATATTTGGTATACAGTCATCTGAACTTTGAATCAATGATTCACAACTATGATGATTATAGAATAATAATCATACATGTCTGCTTTCTTGCCTCCCACTTCTTAAAGGTTGGGGTGATAATCTGATTGTCTATTCTTACAGCTGTTGCTATGGTCTATTTGTTTCTCTTGTGGCCTTTGTGGAACTACTTAAATTACACCCACACCTCTGTATATAAAATTCAACCTGCTGGCTTGTTATCAATAATGTGATGGCATAATTTGACCATTAATTTAAAGTTTTCCTTTGTTCTGGAATGCACATGGCCAGTTAACCACTAGACATATGATAACCTACTTTCTGAAAACTCTTCTTCTTAGAAGACCACCTGTGATTGTCTTAATGTAAAAAAAAACACATAGTCTATTGGTAAGCTTTGGCAGAGTTTTTTGAAAAACATTTTCTTTGAAATTATTTTAAGAAACAACACCATTTCAATTGATAGGACTTTATATAAACAACTTAAGGGGTTTTAGAGATTATTTTGTATTTCAACTGACAAAGTAATTTTTTATAATTCTTTTGCCCAGTTTGGCAAGTGTAGTGGGTGGATATAGGGTCATACCCAATAATACCTAGTCAGTAACTTATCTCCAAGTTAATATTGAAATCTGATTAAATAAGAACCCTCAGCTTTTCTAATTTCTCAAAACTAATTAACTTTCTTCATTAGTTTTTTTTTTTTCAAAATTTCATTCTAATCATTAAATGCAATCAAGTCTTCTTGCCTGTTTTTTTTTGATTCTATATCATAAAAATGAGCCTTTTTACATTTGACTATCAACCACCGTCAATCCTCTTTGGAGTTCTACTCACCCTACATGAGAGGATTTCCACATATAGACTAAATTAATGCAATAAACAAAAGATTATAAAAAAATTTTTGTGAAACAATGTGTTTCATAATAATTTTTCTCTATTTCTTTTATTTTTATGTATGAAGTGATGAACACTTTATATATGCTCTTGATTATGAGCATGTATATGAAAAAATGTATGTGATTAAGAAAGCCCTTTTGCAATATTTTTATGATCATTATTTAACATGTATCTATTTCTAAGCTGATCTATTTCATAATTTATTCAGTATCATTAATATCAAAATTACCATATCAGAACTGAAATTGGTTTTTTATTTCTTATTTATATTTACTTTATTCTTTAGGTATGAAGTATATGGTTTAAATAAAGATGATGAATGGTTTGACACTAACCATACATTAGAGATTAACAGTGGTGCCTCCTACACTGTTGTAGCTATACCTCATGGTCAAAAGAAAAAGGTAGGTCTTTACGTCAGTGTTTTAACATTTTATGTGATGATTTACAGCTTAAGCCTCCCAATTTTATAGATAGCTTAAAGATTTTGATAAAAGTATAAAATCGTCCTGTATTTGACTTATCTATGTTTAAAATTCAAATTAAGCAAAAATGAATATAAGTCCTTTGTGTTACATTTGTTGCATGATAAGTCCTTTTTAAAATGATTAGGAAACTATTTCAAGAGTTATTCAAACTAAGGAACTCATTCTTTTTGTTCTAACAAGTTTTATACTGATTTTATTACTTTTTTAAAGTAAAACCAATCTGAAAAATAATTGCTGTTGGAAATTAAAGTTTGTGTGTGTGTGTGTGTGTGTGTGTGTGTGTGTTTTTTTTTACCTCATAAAATGGCAAAACCAATATAAAAACTATCAACTAATTGTGTTTTGTACAGTCCAGTGTAACTTGTGAAATTTTGTATTCAAAATTGACAAATGTAGCAATTTGTACCAAATCTATCTCCTGGGCACAATGATAAATAGACAAACACACATACACTAGAATAAGGAAAAAATAGGAAAGGTTTATAAATTTAACATGTTTCACTTTTATTTAAGCTTAGTCAGAAATTTTTGGAAATGAGTTGTGGAAGAGAATGTTCTGGTACATTTGAGTTCTGTGTTGTTTGTTTTTCATCAATCAGGTAGATTTCATGTATTTATCTTGTGGTGTTTGTGTGTGTGTATTCATCTGGATTCTTGTGTGCATTTTTGTGTCTGTTAGTGACCCTGTGTTCCTGAAGATGGTAGTAAGAGGAAAATGGGAAGGTTTGAGGAGTTGCATCAAATTTCTAGTTGCTCTTGCGGGAGATGGTGTCAGTATGTATGCTGACTGAATACAGGCACAACTTTCCAATCTTCCCACTACTATCTTCAGGAATTAAACACATGGGCACTACCAGATAGGCACAAAAAGACCAACTAGAACCCAGATACACACACACACAAGTTATAAACATGTGAGATCTAACTGACCAATGACAAACAACACAGAATTAAAATGTACCAGAACATTCTCTTCAACAACTCATTTCACCAAATTTTTGTTGAAGCTCCTGTCATTGTTGGGTTTCAATCAATATTTGATGCCAATTCATATATATATATATATATATATATATATATATTTAATAACTGATTTAAAAATATGATTCCATCGCTACACAGGAATTATCATGTTTCAAAATCAGAAACTAAAAACTTCAAATTCAATTATATAATTAAATTAAAAGCACTAGTTCTGTTTCATTTTCAAGCAAATTTTGGAATAACTTATTTTGAAATTTACTGAGTTTTAAAAGCACATACATTCATAATATTTGTTTCCAAGGATACAGAGAAATCCAATGATTTAGACAGGGGCAGTAGCGTGTTCATTTTTATTAACGACTAAAACAAATAAATGTAATAGAATTACTTAAATTCTTTAAAAATTATTATTAAATATCAAATATAAGTATGTATATTACCAGCTCTTTTTTTTTTTTTTAAATATTATTTAAGGAAAATTTTTGACATTGTCAGCAAAGAATAGTTATTTCATTTCTTTGATTCAGTAATTTTTTTATTTTTTATAAACATAGTAATATATAGTTTCTCATGGGTCATTTAGTGACCTACATATTCTCACTTTTCTTATTAATTTCCATTTTACTGTAGGTGTTTTATTGGTTCTTTTTAAGTGCCAGAAATATTTCAATAAGGATGTCTGATTTCAGTATTTATTTATCCTAAATGAACTTTGATGTTGATTGAATCTTTTCTTGAACTCATGTCTTGTGCATCCAATATAGACTTTTAAATATAATAAAGTATAAATTTACAAAAAATGGTTTAAATTTATCCAGACAAAAAATTTTTAATAAAAAAAACAGAAAGAATAATAACAGGAAGTCAAAGCATCTGACCTAGAAAATCTATTTTTAGGGTGTTGGATGCCATCAGGCATTGCATAAGTGTGGTGAGAAATATATTAACATAAAGACACACACACATACAGACATATATATATATATATATATATATATATACACACATATAACCACAAATATGCATATATGTACAAACGCACATACATATATAAACATATATCATACTTATTATAAAACCCAGGTTGTGTGTGTGTCTGTTCGTTTATATATTGGATTGGCTTTCCTACATTTTTCAATCGATTTCAACAAAACTTCACTTTTTTTTTTTTTTTGGCAGATAGTGTTTCTTATTGTCTTGCACACTTTTTTCTTTATTTTTACATTCAGAATGCTTTAAAAATTCCATTTACAAGACAATTGTTTATAATAAAATTCTATTCAATCGGTAGACTCATAACGATTGAAAACAATGTTTTTGTTTCAGTTTGGGTTTGACCAATTCGTAAAAAAAAAAAACTAATTAAGACATGCGTGTCCGTCAACCTTAAACAATAATCTTTGTCAATTTTATTTTTCAGTCTTTATGATGGTCGATACTTGATCTATCTCTTACTGTTACATCCCCGAGCAATGCCGGCTCTACTGCTAGTATGTATATAAAAAAAAAAAAAAAGAAAATCATGGACAATAAATTGATTGATAGAAAATAAGAGATAAAACAATTGAATATATGATATAAAATATATAAAATACACACACACACACACAATTATACAAATATAAGAGGAGGAAGTGAAAATAATACAAAAATTTTTTGGAAAATTGAACCTCTTAAATTCAGTATCTGATTTATCTTCATATTTGTCGAAACCAAATATATACATATAAACATACACTCAACAAATACCCCTATATATACAAAATCACATATACATACATACATACATACATACATAAACAAATAACATACATATTCGAACCAATATATTCATACAAACACAAAGTAAACACACACATATATATATATATATATATATATATATTTTACAACAAAAAAACAAAAATTACCTCAACATAGAGATAGTCTATTTCAAGCTGTTCTGTGCACGGATGATAGTCTATTTCAAGCTGTTCTGTGCACGGATGATAGTCTATTTCAAGCTGTTCTGTGCACGGATGATAGTCTATTTCAAGCTGTTCTGTGTGTAGCCACACACAGAACGGCTTGATATCTCTATATTGAGGTAATTTCTGTTTTTTTGCTGTAAAAAAATACATATGCTTTGTTAAAATAAAAACATCGAGCTCTCTGTGGATCAGTTTTAATAATTGGTATTACTAGGTTCCACCCGGATTATATATCAACGGATTGATTACCTGTACTAATATATATATATATATATATGGACTGACATGTTCATACAAAGTAAACACCCATATATGTATAAGGCATATGCATAGAGATTTTTCAAGTATAAACTTAGATATGGCACAAGGCCGAAAGTATGGGGGCCCCCATTGAGGATTGAACTCATTACATAAATATGTAATTGTTCTAAGCGAGACAAACTTTGCTAACCATTAAACCGCCTCAAGGTGCCCAACATAAATATATCTACATATTTCCCCGATATACGTACATACACACACACACACACACACATATATATATATATATATATACACACACATACATAAAATACATAAATAAATATATATATATATATATATAAAATCAGGTATATTACTCTTAATAAGAATATATAATGGCTGCAAATAAACTTAAAATGAAATAAGGTAGAATAAAATTCTATTTATAAGATAATTTAAATTTGTTTTTTATGATGACATTTAAATATGATCTCATTCCTTTGATTTTAAATGTTTTCATAAAAACAAAAATGATAAAAAAATTTTTTAGTCAAAATAAATCACAATTTATTACCGTATTTTTGCGATGTGTTTAGCTTTCCTTAATGGATATCATATTGCTCTGTATTCTATACACTGAACTCTCTACACATCTATCTTTTTAATATTTTACATTAAAAAGAACCACTTGGATTATCCTTTCCACTTACAGATTTGATACTATTATCTATCTATACACACACACACACACATATATATATATATATATATATATATATATATATATATATTTATTTTATTTCAAATGTATTTCCAGTGAAGCCTAGAAATTGTCTCAACATTGCTATTAAAAAAAGTGTTATCCTATAAAAGGAAATAATAAAAAAAATAGGTTTTGTATGAATGGAAAAATTGCCAAAGAAAACCTATATCCATTTTGATGTTTTTCACATATTGGCTGCAAAAGCATTCAAATTAGTATGATTAGCTTTCTCAAGATATTATTTTTGAGAAACAGACAACAGGCTGTAATTGATACTGATAAAATTAAGAAATACTTAATCAGATTCTTTGATTCTTGGTTTCTTGTTCTCGTCAGTTTGTATTTTTATGATCAGTTTTTTGATGAGGAGATCTAAGCAATATAACCTTAAACTATAATGTTGATCCTTACATTATTTGCAATACAAACTAAAGTATATAATTTCAAATATGATTTTTGAATGAGCTTTCAATCAGTTTCTGATAATTTATATTCATTATATTACATGCTTTAAATTATAGTAAATAAATTATAGGGAATTTTTTTATTTCAGTTTGATATGAAGATTTATCAAGGACTTACCAGTAATTCTGTTTCAATGCTCCTTCAAATCCCCAAATATATTTTGATAACTACAGGAGAAGTAATTTTTCCATTACTGGATTATCATTTGCCTATTCTCAGGTAATTATTCTCTTTTTTTATAATTATTACATAAAATCATATTATAAGCTAATTATCAAAATTGTTTTTTTATTTGTTTTTCCATTGTACAATTACTTTAATATTTGTCATGGTTTTTGGAGCATGTTTTTTTTCATGTTTTTTTGAAGCATGAGAAATATTTTTTAAATAAAAATTTTTTGCTATCATTCCATCAGCAAATATGCTAATACTTGAGTCTGTAAGATATCATTTATTAATGCCAATTATTCTGAAAATGAGCTTTAGAACATCTTTTTCTTCAAATTTCAATTTTGCTTGAAAGGAAATATATTAAAAAATAAAAAATAGTTTTATGACTGCTGCTAGTGATGTTTAAACAAAAACCTACCTGATAGGTATATGTGATTTACCAGTGGAGGTATAAGACTGTCTCTTTCTGAGTCACTTCATTTTTTAACACCCCATCCACCAACTTTTTTATTCTAAAATTTTTTTCATTAACATTTATTTTATAACCTAACAACTTTTAACATATCAAGAATGGTGTGTATAATACTTTTCACAGATTCTAGAAGGTAACCAAAAAGTCCTTGCCATTTTTGATTTATTAGAAAAGTCATGCAACAAAACTGACATACTCTTAGTTCTCAAAGTAATCCCCATCATTTATCCAGAACCTTTTTTTCAACATGCCTCCAGCTGTGCAATGCCATGGTGGTAAAAATCAGGTATTTTTGGATGCAAAGAAGTCTGTGAGTGCCTGTTGCAAATCTGCCTCATTTATGAAGGATTTCTCATGAAGGTGGTTGTCCAATGGTTGGAAGAGGTGGTAATCTGTTGCCACAAGGTCCATGGAGTAAGGTGGATAGCACAGTGTCTCTCAGCCAAGTTGGCGTATGTTATCCCTGTCCAACCACATAACATGAGGCCTGGCATTGACATGGAGAAACAGTACACCCTTATTTTAACCGATACTGGATCCTTCTTTTTAGTGTCTGTTGTCCATGTTCCAACTGCTGCTAGTACATGTCTGCAGTGATGGTTTGGCCTATTGGTAGCAGCTCATAGTGCACCACTCGTCAACTAGTCAACCAGATACAGAGTATGATCTTGCCTGGATGTAGTGGTGGTCTTGTGATGGAAAATAAGGTCCCATGGTGACCACAAACGTCTGGCACACCTGGACCCATTTTTTTGTTACTGGTGATCAAATATGGGTATGTTGCAGTGCTAAGAAAGCAACAAAAAAACAGGCTGTCACTCATTGTTGCTTGTTGGCTTCTGACAGTATGTGGGGTATCCACTTGCTAAACTTTATGCCTCCCTTTTTAGTGCAAATGAAGTCTGACTGTTTCATCAAAACCTGGAAGCATTTTTTTCACAGCTTCCAGGAAATGTTACAGCTAGTGCAGAATTCATTACAAAGGGCAGATCTCCTGACCTGAACTTCACTCACAGGGTTATTCCCTCTCCAAAAGCTTGATGTATTCAGCGATGATGTGGCTTCTGTATCCCATCTTAAAGCCATAAAACAGACAAATCCAAACGAGCTGCTTGAACATCTATTATTTTCCTTGTCACGGCTCAAGGGATGACTGATGTGTGTGTGTACAACACCTCTTTTATTTTTTGTGTTAAAACAAAGATAAATCTCAATTTTTTATTACTTTATAAATCAATTACTTTTGTTATAAATTGAACGAAATTGCATCATAACTTTTTAATATTATCAACAGTAGCACTTACTTTTGGGGTAGGAATATCTATAAAAAATCAAATAATTGTCAACAATTGATAGACTGAATTAAATTCAGTCTATCAATTGTTGACAGTTGTGTGATTTAGTTTTTAAATCCTTGCTATTTATTCAAAGGCAACAAATAATTTAAATAATTATTATTAAAAATATCTAAGGAAATTAAGGGAAATCTCATTTTGTTAAGTGTTACTTTCTTGGAACATCTTTTTGCATTCTTTATATTCAATTTATTTGTTATGGCTGAAAAATAAAAGTATAAGCTTTTTTTTTTAATTTTTTTCTTTCTTTTTTTTTTTAATTTTTTTTTTTCCACAAATTGCTATTTATCACAGCAAAAAAAAATCTTCATGGATGGAATTAATTAGATGGAATGTTGTAACAAATTCCATAATCTACCTCATTTTTTAAAAACTTTTCATCAAATTAGGAACATTCTTAGAATTATAATCATTATTAAAACACTTTCAAAATACATTTTTATTCTCTATTATTATGGCTGAAACAATAAAATATCAGGATGAAACAGTGTGGTGGAGCAGAGAAATATATCTAGGATTTTGTTATCCTATGCCCCAACACAAATTTTTTTGTTGTTCAAGGGAGGCAAATCGATTGACATTTGTTGCATTCATTTTCTTAGGTATCTCTAGTAATTATTTTGTAGTCTGTGGGAGGTACAAAACTTTAATTCTATAATTAAAATTATATAAAAACACAACAAACGGGCAAGAAAAACAATGATAATAAATAAATCCTCATAAAGAGGTAAATAGAAACAATTTATTTTATTATTCTTTCTCTTCTACCTGTCCATTGTTTTGTTTTTTTAATACAATTTTAATATGTCCGTTTTTATAGCATTAATAATTATTTTACCTTATTTGTACTTTGATAAGTGTTATTTTAGCTACACTTGATTCTTGGAGTTTAAATCCTCAATATTTATGCTTATCTAATATTCGTCTCATCTAAAGGGGCGATGATTAAAATAAATGTAAAAAATTTTCAACCTTATAATACTATGAAAGACAATTACAAGAATAAGTGTAAAAAAGATTAATTCAAAAGGAATTTTTCAATATTAGCTCAATTATTTTAATGACCTTTCGTAAACATTGTGGCAGATGTATCAATGAGGATGATATAATATACCACAATAATTGTATAACAGCCTTAGCTGATTTAGTGGAATCAAAATCTAAATCAGTTGGATGTGAGTAACAATATATAAGGATCAATGAGTTCACCAGTAAAAATAAATGCTAACAAAACACTAACAAGAAGATGCTATTCTGAAAAAATGTTAAACAAGATTATAACAACTTGTTATTCATGCCTTAAGTAAGTCTTTAAATTCTGGTGTAGTTTCTATTACTTGTTCATCCTGGAGTTTAACTATGTTTTTTGGTATAATTCTCTCAATTTCTATTTTTTTAAAGTCAATTGTACTTACGGTATATATGGCAGTTAGGTCCAATAAAAGTAATTCTTTTTGGTGCTTAATTATACACATAGTTGGAAAGGTTAATGTATTTATCAGTTTTGTTAGGAAGAGTTATATTACCTTTGTATAATGTATTCAGTTTTTTATAATTTTAATTCGGTGTTGAGCTTCAGATTTATTGGTAATTTCTGTGAGTCTGTGTAATTTCCTCCAGTTTAGGCATTTAAAACAACATGCCTGCCCGCACTCACAATTCCGTAAAACACTTGTTGAAAACACAACTATACTTCGACATGAAAACAATAGACAAAAACTAAAAATACTTGAAGCATTATACATCAGTTAAAACCCAACCTAAACAAAATCAATTATGGCATCTCTACAAATATTCTTAAATGTCTATAATTGGTAACAGAAGCCATTGGTTTATACCAACAGCTTTCCTTACTTCATTCTACAATTCACTCTCGTGTAGTCATGTGTGACATCATGAGATGCGGTGCGATTTTCGCTTCTAGCGTCTTATATACGCGTGTTTATCGTTGCTTAGTGATTAACTATGTAAACAATGACAGAATATCATCACTGTCGTGTCCGTATATTGTTTAATATGTTTGTGATTTACATCTTTGATAATGGCTTAAGTAAGCCGAAAGCTTAGATTATATTAAAAAAATATGGATCAATATTGTGAATTTCTTTCTTCGTTTAATGATAATGTTATCAAACTTATCAGATGTTACGAACAAATTTTACATAAAATAAATAGACAACACTTGTCTATATTATTTAATGAAACGTGTATAAATGAAAATATATATAAATACACAATATATATATATATATATATATATATATATATATATATATATATATATATATATATATATAAAGAGAGATACATAGACTGAAACAATCTCATTACTTATTTTTAATTTTCATTTGTACATACTATGCATATTTTTAAATCTGTTCATGCATATGTATAAAAGAATGTATGTATGTAAGTGGCATAATGGATAGCACCTCGGATTGAGGAATCAGAGAGCTGAGTTAGAATTCCAGTTGAATCCATTACATTCACTTATGTGCTAATACCCTTGGGAAAGATATGAATCCTCTTCTCCTCCCCTCCCCCCATCTATGGGTAAATAGCAGGACAGACCAAGTTCTATAGCCTTGGATGGCAACTGGTCTACCGCAGAAAGAAATGGCAACCTACTGTGGGAAAAAATTTGCTTCGTCAGTCATGTATTGAAAGATACATGATCACCTAAGTGTGTATCATGCATGGCACATAACTGACTGATGTATTAAAAAAATATATATTCAGACACTAATTCCAAAGTTTTATTTTTAAGAAATTTATATAAAAAATATATTGGTAAAGATAAGGCTTGATAAAATGAAATTAATAAAAAATAGCAAATTTGATTGCATATACAGTTCTCTTCTTTATTTCTAGAAGCGTATTTATATCACTTGAAACCATTTTTGTGAGTAAATTTTAAGCTTAACGTAATAAGTAGCTACTATGACTCATTTTTTTGACTCTTTGATCTCTCATATAAGTAAAATAATTTTTATCACCATATTAAATTTTACTCTTTTACTTTTTCTATATTTGAAGTTTTTATTTATATATTTCAAATTTTTAACCTATAAAGTGTTAAACTTGGTTGGTGTATCTTGTTCAAAAAGATTAATTTTGTAGTTTTTTAACAAAATGTTAAAGATTATTAAGTAAATTCAATTTGCATCTTATTAGTTTTTGTGAAACTATGATTTTGTTTACTTCAGGCTCCATCATCAATGAAATCAGTATTACAAGCATCTTGGTTGTTGACAGTAGCTGTGGGCAATCTTATTGTTGTTATTGTCGCAGAAACAAAGCTTGTAAAAAATCAGGTAAATATGAATTTTCCTTTTTTATAAAAAAAACAATGAAAAGATCTGCTGTATAGAAACATTTTGTAAATACTTTACCTTTTTTTAACTAGTTGATTTTTTTTTTTTTCAAAATGTGTTTTTTTTTGTTTTGTTTTTTTGTTTTGTTTTTTTGTTTTGTTTTCTTTTGTTTTTTGTTTTGTGTTTTTTGTTTTGTTTTTTTTGTTTTGTTTTTTTTGTTTTGTTTTTTTTGTTTTGTTTTTTTTGTTTTGTTTTGTTGTTTTGTTTTGTTTTTTTGTTTTTGTTTTTTTGTTTTTGTTTTGTTTTTTTGTTTTGTTTTTTTGTTTTGTTTTGTTTTGTTTTGTTTTTTTGTTTTGTTTTTTTTTAGTATTTCTTCTATATTAAAATGTAAAAAAATGTTTTCTCCAAAACAGTTTAAAATTTTTTAATTAAAATATCAAAGCAAAAAAAAAACCTTTTGACATTTTTACACGACTCAAACTAACTGGTTTGTAATACACAAAATCTTATATTTAATTTTTCAATAGTGGCTTTGCCTAGAACAGATAAAAAAAATAAGCAGATAATTTGAATTCAAGATTTTTTTAAAAATGGAAGTTGAAGAAAATAGTAAAAATACTAATTGGAGAAATTTATTAATTTCTCTTATTTTCCCAATCATTAAAAAAAATAAAAATATTATGAAATTTCTTTTTATCAATGGAAAGACCAGGAAGCCTGCTGCAATAAAATATAAAATATTGGGAAAACCATTGGACAAAGCATTGATTTCTTTCAATTACAGATTCCTCAGAAAACACTCAGTTATTTAAAAGTTGTTCAATTTTACACTTTTCAGTATTTGTATTTAAAAATACAAATTTTTAAATATATTTATTTTGTGACAACATTGTATTTTCAATATATCAAGAAACAATTTCTTAAAAAAAATAACTCCTTATAAATTGAAGGAATTCACTAATACTGAAATTTGTGTTCATTTGCAATGAGTATGTGTTGTGACCTGTTTAGGGGCCAGAAAGAAAGACACGGAAGATGAAGGTCGGTTGAAAAAAAGTATATTGAAGATATATATAAAACAATTGTGTTAGTAATAAGTAGATTAAATAATGCGTCTACTACTCTACTTATATCATTTTCTTGAACAATAAGCTCGACTCTTGCAGTTTGTATTTATGAGATAAGGAAAATATTCATTATACTGTAAGAGGGTTTACCACAATACCCCATCCTAAAATCTTAACTCTGCAGGAGTCTGAAGAAATTTTTTTTTTTTTCACATGTACCTGTAAAAAAGAAAGTTTACCAACTTTTTAGTGGTTTTACATTATTGAAAAAAACAATCGTTTACTTTTTACATCTGGCTAGAAATTTAAAACTTGACTGACTTGTTTTGCCAAGTTCAACATAGAACAAGCTTGCAAACTTTTGTTTGTGGTCTCTCTCTCTCTCTCTCTCCCCCCACCATACGGTTTTTTACTGCCTTTGTTGCTGTTTTCTCCAGAAACTAAAACCTTTTGCACACAACGCTTACTCCCTTTCACTGGTCCAGGTTTTTTTTAAGTCTAACACAATGTTTTTCTGATCAGAGTTTGCTGAAACTGATGCAACTTTCTTGCTCTGTTTAGGGATAGAGGCCTGTGTTCCTTGAGCCAGTTTCTTTGCTTTGGCTACTTCAAAAAACTTTTCTTTTTCATTTTTTCAACATGAAGCACTTCCGTCTTTACCTTTTCTAATTTCTTCAGTCTCACTTTCTTAGCAATAATTTTTAGCCATTTTTAGATGAACTGTTCTTTTAAATCTACCTTGATAGATCTCAGTTCTTACTACTGTTGCAAGTTCCTCATTAATTTGTTCCAATGAGGCAAAAGGCACATTTCGATTCTTTTGAACACTGGCTGGACGTTGTCTTGTAATTTAATTTTTTTGGCAGTAAGAATTTATAGGCAAAGTTCCAAAGCTGGAATTGTGTCATCCAATCAGTGCCAAATAGGTTGTTAGTATTTTTCAGTTCTTACAATTTTTAATTTAAGAGTCTTCCGTTGAATGTTATATTTGTAATCAATTCTCCCTCTAATTTAATTTTTTCTCCTGTTACTGATCTTGTAATCTTGCTAGATTTTATCGTGGTTGGCTTACCCAATCTTTTCCATGTTTGCAAAAGTTTATTATAGTTAAATCAGAATCAATCTAGTTGAAATTCTACACTTTTGTTTAACATTTTTTACGTGCATGAATTTCCTGATATTAGCACCATCTCGTTCATCTGACCTTGTATTTTTTATGCAGCTATTGGTTTTATTTTTAGATCGGCAATGCAAACTTTTGTGTCCGACTTGGTTACAAATGTAACATTTTTTATTCCGGAACATACAATCTTCGTACCAATGTAGGGCCCCACATCTGTAACATGGGTTAGGGGGCAACTTATTTGTTTTTTTTTTCTTTGTTTCAGTTTTAGAAGACTTTGTTTGTTTCTGTTTGTAGCATACTTTTTTGACATGAACAATACCCAATTCTTCAATATTTTTAGAATCCTGCTTTAAACTGACGTACCCCTGACATTCTTCAGCGACCTGCTGTAGAGTTATATTCGGCTCATTCTCCAATTTTTTTAGTATTCTTCGCCTAATTTCTGCATCTTTTGCTGAAACTAGTCCTTGCATGAATATCAAGCATTTGAAGTTATTCGCACTTAGCTCTGCCAGTTTAAAATCATCACAGTGTTTGTTTACAATTGACGCAAAAGTGGTGTAGTTTTCCCATTCTTTCCTAGTTAGATTAAGACATTTCCATCTCTTATGAAAAAGAGATGTCTTTGGGCTGAAGAGCTCTGTTAGTAATTCTACTGCTTCGGTGAATGTCAATTCGCTAGTCTTACAGGGCAGAATGTAGTTAAGTTTCCTCAGAAGAAGACATACTTTTTTCGAGTCACTCCAATTCGCACAATCTGACGTATACAAGTCCTCATACCTCCTAAAGTATGACACAAAGGTTATGTCTTCCTCATGATTGTATGAAAAATTCTCTATCGCACTCCAAATGGTGTTTTGTGAAAAAGAAAATTCGTTTTCAATGGGATTACTACAGTTTGTCAATTTTAACACTTGCTTTTGAAGTTTGAGCTGTTATTTCTGGATTTTCCTTTGGAAGTTTGAGCTGTCTCTCTGGATTTTCCTTTTTTTTCCTGTAGAGAGAGCAGTTGTTTTTGTCACTTCTCTTCCATTCTTTCTTGTAGTTGTAATTGCTGTGCATTCTGGTATTTTACAAGTTCTAATAAAATACTTTTGAAATCCTCCGTGATAAGTGTGTCTTTTTCTGAAAAAGCTTGATTTTCCATATTTTGAGAGAGTTCCTTTTAATCACGGTGGTTCACAAAATCCTTGTAAATCTTTGTCACCAAGTTGTTGTGGACACTGGCAACGGCAATTTTTTTTTTTTTTTTTTTTTTTTTGACAAAAATCCTCATTGCCAATTATTGTTGTGGCCTGTTTAACCAGAAAAAAAAAATACGGAAGACGAATTTGGTTGAAAAAAGTATATCATACTTATTATAAAACCCAGGTTGTGTGTGTGTACGTTTATATATTGGATCAGATTTCCTACATTTTTCAACCGATTTCAACAAAACTTCACAGGACTACGTAAAATTACCTTGCGGTGGTTCTGACAGCACCAAAAATTGGAAAAACACAATTGTTTTTGCACAAAATCAATTTAAAAACACGATTAAGAGGCATCGCTTTTGCGGAATGAAAGGGGGACAACTCATATCAAGTTATACTTATTATAAAACCCAGGTTGTTTGTGTGTGTTTATATATGGGATCGGATTTCCTACATTTTTCAACTGATTTCAACAAAACTTCACATTTTTTTTTTTTGGCAGGTAGTGTTTCTTATTGTCTTGCACACTTTTTTCTTTATTTTTACATTCAGAATGCTTTAAAAATTCCATTTACAAGACAATTGTTTATAATAAAATTCTATTCAATCGGTAGACTCATAACGATTGAAAACAATGTTTTTGTTTGAGTTTGGGTTTGACCAATTTGTAAAAAAAAAAAAAAAAAAAACAAGACATGTGTGTCCGTCAACCTTAAACAATAATCTTTGTCAATTTTATGTTTCAGTCTTTATGATGATCGATACTTGATCTATCTCTTACTGTTACATCCCCAGGCAATGCCGGGCTCTACTGCTAGTTGAAGATATATACAAAACAATAGTGTTAGTAATCAGTAGATTAGCATTGCGTCTACTACTCCACTTCACACTCTGCGCACACATCCGACTCTCGCAGTTTGTATTTATGAGAGAAGGACGAGTTCATTATACTGTAAGGAGGTTTACCACAACAGTATATAAACTGAACAATATTGTCATCAAATTTCTAATTACTCTTTATCTTACAATTACTAAACATTTTCAATATTTATGCATACAAATGTAAAACATTTAAAATGGAATCTATGATATAAATGTGTTTAAAAAGAAAAAATGATTGTATAATTCAGTTGTAGCAAACTGTATATTTGGGACAGGAGTTTATTTACCTTGTTTTAAAATCTTTTTTTACCACCCTGAGTTGGCAGAAGCAGAAGACCAGCCTACATCTATCAAACAAAAATTACAAAGAAATTCTTTAAAGTATGCAGTACTTTTTCTTTTATTAGTAGCATTTGGTATTCTCAAATGATTTCCTATTCTGTGATACCATGACGTTTCATCCTCTAAAGGCCATGTTTGATTAGAAGTTTCAAAACTAAAATTTCATTAACTCAGAGTAAATTTAAATTGTAAAATCCACTAATATTTTTTGTTTGCATTTTACAGGCAATAGAATTTTTTCTTTTTGCTGCTCTGATGGCTGCTGATGTGATTGTGTTCAGCATGATGTCTATGTTCTACCGTTACAATGACTACACGGCTCTGTCAAATCTACAAAATGGAGATGATGAAGTCACTCTTGTGGAAGAACGGACTGGTTGTATTTCTACACCAACTGATTGAGACTCTAAAAATAACATTTCCTCACCTCAGACAAATGTGCTAACTGTTTGTTTTAACCCAAGTGGCTCAGAGAATTTATATGTAAAGAAAAAGGGAAAATAATTTTTATAAAACATCTTGTTAAATAAGGCATTTTTCATTCAATTTATTTTTTTTTAAGGGAGTGTAATTTTGGTCTGTCTGAAATGAATTCTTGCTATTTATCCTGTATAGATTATTGTTCTTTTAATGAGACATGAGAAGTACACAACAATTTCAGTTAATGAAAAACCAGCTGCCTATAACATTTGAAAAAAATATACTCAGGTATAGAAATTTTTTCAGATTTTTCTATTCTTTTGTAATTGAAATTGAAATGTATATTATGTCCTTAAAAGATCCCCATGCCACTCACTCTTGTATTGGTACATGCATAATTTAAATTTGCAATGTATATTTATTTCACAACATTTTTATTATTTTACTCCAAACTTATTTGCAAGGCTACAACAGTTGCATTTTTCCACAAAAGAAATATTTATTTTTAATAATAAAAGCTAATTTTTGGTAATTCTGAAATCAGTTTAACTTAATTCAGGAGGAAAAAATCTTTAAAAAGAAAAATATAATCTTTAAGAAATTGCTGAATATATGAGTGTGGCACAGCTAAGGAGGTAGATATGTACAAATATATGAAATTATATTTTCTGCAAAAATTTGGAAGTGCTACAGGACCATATTCCTTGATAATCACAAGAATAAATTTGGTACTTCATTAAGGACAAGAATTTAAATATACACACACATATAACATGCACAAAAATTATTTCTTGTTTTCATATTTTTTCAACCCCATCTTTAATACAATCATGATTCTTACATATCTATAACCTATAGAGACTATGGTTGTATTAGGGATACACTTTTAAAAATTCTTTCTATTGTATTTAAAGAACCTTTAAGGTAAGACAAATATATTTAATACAAACAAAACTGAATAGTTAAAGCCTGACTTAAAAAACAAACAACCAGATGTGAATGAATATCCTGCTCGAGATTAAATGGATATAATGACCTCACACACCTATCCTTTTGCATATTGAATTTTTCAAGTATAATAAAAATTTAGATTCTAATTATTACAAAAGAGAAATTTGTTTTTATTCTTACTATTAAAAACAAAAATACTTTACAGATACATAAAAACTCCTCCCTTAATTTATTTCTTTTTTTTCTTAATCATTTTAGTTCATGTTATTTAACCGTTTGATAGTCAAAGAGAACTGCATTCATGTGTGTGTGTGTGTGTGTCTAAACATTAAATTTTAGAGTGCAAGTGTAGATATGCTTGCAGCCTGCAGATTGTTATATATTCTGTTTCCATCTGTTAGTTACTGTATTCATGCATACATGTGGAAAATTCAGACAAAAGAAGGAAATATATTAAGAGACACCAATATCAGGCAGTGGTCTCTTGGTTTTGTGGTAATAATGCTTTGGCCCCAAAACATGTCTAACCTTAAGGTTATCATCTGATGAAGGTTTTGCAGCAGTAGTTGTAAGAAATATATATTTCAAAAGTGCATATTTATATGTACATGTATACATAATTTTAGTTATATATATTATGTATGTATGTATGTATGTATGTATGTATGTGTACATATTTACAAGGAAATGCTAAAACATGGATATGTGGTTGTGGGGGTTTCATCTCTTGTACATATTTTTTATTTCATTTTCCTATTGTTATAATTCATGATAAATACTTTTTATTAAAAATTTATTACATTATTTCATTTTTTTCTTTAAAATTATTAAAATTTACTTTTTAAATTTGATTTTCAACTTTGTTTTCTTTGTTATATGGACATTGTGTATATACTTATATATTTGTCGTTGCCTTGAATGTGTGCCCATTTGTAAGTTTCTTGGAATATATGTGCTTGTGTAAATATGTAAGTTTTAGAACATGTCCATATTTGTGCCCTTTCTCCTTTTAATCAAAAATCACAAATTTAATAAACACACACACACACTTTTTTATCTATAGCTTAATAAGGCTTTTCCAAAAGACTTTCTTTTTTGGCATTTTTCAATACTAATTTGAGTAGTAACATTTGAACAGGCCAAAATTCTTTATGAAACCTTACTACTTTTATCATTTTAATATCAGTCAAATGGTTTTAATTCACTTCATATTGTAATTTCAAAAGTGCCTAATTTTTTTACTCTATTAAATGCGCAAAAAGAAATAGGGAGAAATATATAACTTTGATCACTCAAACTATTTTTTTTACTTCATCCAAAAGCAATATTGTAGGGGGGGCATAGAGATTTTCATAGGTATAATCATATAGATTTGTTAATTGGTTGTGTTGATAACATTTATTAATTTCGGTATCTCATCATCATCATGAAGTGTTTTATGTCAGTTCTTATCAGTTTTTATTGTGAGATTTATTTTTATCCTTTCATGATTTTCATCTATTATCTAACCATGTAACATTTAAAAATAGTTCATATTAAAAATATTGTGGACTTTATTCTAGTCTTAAGCAAATGTTTTAGATATATAGTGTATTAAAATTTATATAATTTAAAATTGTGATTCTAACCCAAAATTTAAATAGAGATTAAACAAACCAAATAACATATTAATCTAATTTTTTCTGTATATTTTGAATATATAATAGGTAACAAATCTTTCAACAAGAAAGGGTTTTAGGTACTTAAATATAGCTTAGTAAAATATGAAATTAATTTAGCTTGATATAGAAACAAATAAAATTAAAATTCTATTCAGTTTTCACATTTTGCTGTCAAATCACAAGCATTTCAATTGAAGAACACTGAAAAGTTGTCAATTTTTGTGAGGAGGGTAAATCCCAAATGGAAAATTGCCTCTATCCTTGTAAAGGGTAACAGATTTCTGAAGGGCAAAATTTTTCAGATAGACATAAATCTAAATTATTTCAATGAAACAAAAGAAAAAAAATCATCATTGGATGAAAGAAGCAGCAAAGAAAAATGGCTAATCAAATTCCAAATGACTTGAATTCAACAAATATTATGGGGTATATTATCAAATATTGTCAACAATAAAATAATTTTTGGTTGAATTTCATCAAGAAAACAAGTTATTGGTAAAACAAATGCAAAAAAATAAATGTTTTCAAATGTGAATAGGTAATCTGACTCCAAGTACAAGACAGTATGTGAGAAGATACCTTCATTCAGTTTTGCAAAAAATATGCTGCAAAACACTCAGTAGTAATTACAGCATTGGAAGCAATTTGAAGAGATGAAAAATGTGTAGTCCTTTTATGCAAAGGAAATGTAAATTCAAAAGAAAATCAACATATACCTAATATACTGATAATATATGGAAATTTCTACATTTTTCAACAGCATGGTGTGAACTGTCAGACTTGGAAGTTAACCAGAAAAAAAGGCTATTATAGACTTTATAAATTGGACAAACCAGTTTTCTGATTTGAATATTATAGAAAATTGATCATTTTTGGGAGATCATGAAGGGAGAGTGGGAAAATATTAATCATTCCTTTATTTTGAATTTATATTCCTCATACCTGAAACAAATTTTGACCATTTTAAGTAATTAAGGCAGTTGTACAAAGTACTAGGTAATTTTTATAATAGTGTATCATTTTTTTTTATTTTTTGGAAACATGTTTAGTTAATTTTTTATTTTTATAAACTGCCTATAAAATTTGCTTGTTAGTTTTTTTTATAAAATCTCTATAATCTATTATATATTCAAAATGTTTGTTAATTTGTCATTTATCTTTATTTAAATTTTGGATTAAATCTAGACTCACAATTTTAAGTTATATAATTTAATGCACTTATAGTAATCAACTCACCTCATATGATGTCAGAATATACTTTGCATATAATGTGACATTAGAGAAGCCAGGTACATTGACAAGTTAATCTGGGGGATGACCATGTTCATTTGTTAGGGTCAACCACTGACATTCTGTGAGGCATGCATCTACACTTGGTAGCTAGGAGACAATCCCCCAGATCAACCTGTTGATGCACCTGTCTTCTCTGATGTCACAATAAGTGCAAAGTATATTCTGACATTATATGGAATGAGTTACATACTACACTTTTGACACTTTGACTAAAATATTTGCTTAAGACTATATTTTTCATTATCATACTGAGCTTTTTATTTTAAAGAATTGTTTTTTTTTTTGTTTTAATAACAGAAAGTGACATTAATTTATATCAATTGAATTAGCACCATCTCCATTTTAAGCCAACCTGACTTTTATCTTAATTACAAATATACATATTAGATGTATATTTGTAAAAAAAAAAAAAAAAAAAAAAATGAATACATTCAACTTTAACAATTAAAGCTATGATTAAATTGCTCTTCAGTTTACCCTGAGTAGTTTTCTAGAGAATCATGCTCAAATGGTTGAATATTATTGTCATCTTGTAAATTTTTGTTTTGGCTAAAGTTTAAAAAAAAAAAAAAAAAAAGCAGTTGAAGTTTTTCTATCAAAAAAGATGGCACTCTTTAAAAAGAAAAAAATTAAAACTGGAATTTAATATTTTATGTAAATGGATTTGTCATCATTTCCCATTTGTCATGACCATTTTTCCCTGCATCATAATTTATTTTAAATAAAAAGGAGTTTTTTTTAAATATTCTGGATAGTGTGGTTTTTTTTTTTTTTTTTTTACACTATTTTGGAACAATAATAAATTCTGCAACTCTTGTCAGAGTGTTAAAGAACTTTGAAAATTTCTGAAAGATGACTACTTTCTTTGATAGAATGACTGAACACAGGAAGATTATACTTTTTACTTTCAGTCAATACTGGAGTTACCATTGTTGGCCGGTGGTGGTGACATCTTTCTCCCATGCCTGTTTGGGCATACTGGGCCTAAATAAGGGGTCTAATAACTTTATTAGCAAGGCCACATTTGTCCTAAATCTGGTGCTGCTTTTATTTGTATCAGAAACTGATTGGGATTAAGTAATTTTTACCATCTTTTATTTTTTGCAAAAATGTTTTTATTAATTTACTATACCTTTAGGGATACAGAAAAACACAGCAATAGATATAATCACTTGTAAAATTTTTAATCTTGGTTGAAACCTTTACTCTCCAATGACTGTAAAATATCAAATATTTTAAACTGAAAATAAATTAAAAAGCCTTTTGAGCAAGTTTGATATAAACATTTTTGTAACAAATCCATTCAAAGTTTATTTAATGACATTGTGGGATACTGGTTTTTATCAGGAAAAAAGAAATTTGGTATTTGTGGAACTCGTTCACTTTTTCTCAAGTTAATTTGGTAGATATTAAGGTAACATATTTTCTTAATTTACATTCCATTTGATATATATAAAAAATGTTTAGAACTAACTTGACAAATTTTACCCAAGATTTGTATTCTAAATACAAATACTAAAGAAATGCTCATATCCTTGTTAAGTCTTCTTGCATTTTGAGGCAATTATTTAAGAAAATAATCCATAAGTTATTAAATTTTAAATGTTGGTCTTGTTGAAGATCATCAGAGAAAAACAATCCTTGTGGAATTTATGAAACTGAACATAGAAGGTGCATGTGGTGGCAGGTAAGACATGAGATTGGAAACATTTTTTGGCTGAGAACTTCAAAGAATAGTCATGAAGTTGATATTTTATGATTCTTTAAAACATCATGTTCACTAATTGTTGGTATTCAAGTACAAAAAAATGATACTTTACTTAATGCATTCAATTTAAAAAAAAAAAAAAATTAATATCTCATATCTTGAGTTCATTACCAATCACTTATTCTGAAAACATTCCATTATTTTTCTTTCTTTATCCAGTATTCTATACAGTTGATACTTGACTAAAATATTTAGCAAGTGAAACTGAATTCTTTTCTTCTTTAACCATCAACTTGTTGGCATGTTAAGAAAAACTTTCTTCACTCAAAAAGAATTTCACATTTGGTCCTCTCATTTAAAAAATGTTTAATCATCTTGGCATAATGCATATCCAGGTGACAAATTGTGCAATCATTTCTGGTAACATAACACTAAGAAAGTTTGGAGTATTTTTGTCATTTATGAAATATCTTTCTTTTCAATGGGATATATAGTACCAAGAAAATAATTAACAATACCAGTTGTTAACTTTTGTAAATAACCTCAGTTGTTTGTTACATATTAAGATTGGTTGGACATTTTGTACTCCTAAAAAAAACTGTTTAAAAACTCATTAGATCTAGAAAAGTGTTTATTGAAGGTTTCATTAAGAGAAAAAAATAGTTTATACAAAAGTTATAACAAGGGAGTTAATGAAATATCAGATACATTAATAATGAAACCTGATATAAATGTTGAAGAAAAAAAAACTCCATTTTCTGGCTGATTGTCAAATTAGCATTAAATAGATATTCAGCTTCATCTCTATACACAATCTTTTATGTTTAGTTTCTATATTTGATTTCATCTACTATCTACATTAAATGTACTTACAAGTATAGCTTTTAATAGTGAAACATGAAATTGTAGGTCATTTCAGTTCATTTTAGATACATTGTCAGAAACTGATGAAAATTCTAATGTAAAAATTTTAAATTATAACCCAATGCCCTTAATCATGATCGCTTTATTACAAAAAATTAATAATTTACTCAAAGTAAACTTTTCTTTCATAGCCTTGACTCCTAAACTAGGAAGTCGGAGGGGAATGAGTCTTTTACACAATATTTGTTTCTAGTCATTGATGTAAAGTTTATGCTTAAAAATAGTTATCTAGACTTTGTACTATTTTCATTACATTTTTGTTCTTATAAATTAAACACTAAATTAACACAGCACAAATGAAGCAATTCTTTTTGTCCAATTTCTAAACTGATCATTTTATCAAATATTCTGCTGTAAATTGCATCCCAAAATACTTAGAAGTGTTTAAGTATTTCTGCAGAGTGACCACAGAATTTTAGAAAAAGGAATTTCAGTTATATCAATTCTGTAATAATATTTTATAGATTTCCATTCAGGTTTAGCAAATCGTTATCAACACATTAATGTGCTTTGACTCATCTCAGCTTTAGATTTGGCATCACATGTAAAGGGAAGCAACTGTAATCATATTGAGCCAGTTCTAGTATCTCGTCTCTATAGTAATTCTGTTAACTTACTAAATTTGATTTTCTTTGATTATTAAATTAAAAAAAAAAAATTACATCAAATAGTGGAAATTAGATGCTGATATAGTGTTACTTCAAAAAGAATGACAGTGGTTGTTGATGGACACCCTGTAGTTTTAATGAAATTGCATAATTATTATGTTTAATCTTACAATGTCATAAATTAGTTATAGTCTGTCTGGGGTGTTTCATTTGCTATCCAAGGAAAACACTTTAATCAACTCTAAGGAAAAAAAAAAAAAACTATATTCACTTAAACTCTTAATGCCTTAATTTATTCTTCTCAGAATTATCTCATTAGAAAGTAAAAATTTTAAGATTTGATTGCAAAGGAACTGTAATATTTATAGAAAGACAAATGAAATAAGTATAAATGCAGTTTTATATACAAATTTCTATCTTTATGTATGCATAGACCGTAATTCCCCCATGTACAATACACCTTTTTTCTATAAAATAATAAGGAAAATTTGGGCTGTGTATTAAGCACAGCTAAAAAAACATCTTTAAAAATTGCCATTTCATAGGTCAATTTCAGTTGTGAAATAACTACTCACCACAAACATAGGACAATTTGACATTTGCAACCCCATAAGGATGTCAAATACAATCATATGTACCTAACAATACTTACAAATGTAAAATAAGAATAATATTCTATGTTTAAAACCATTTTTTTTTTTTTTTTAATAAGAGTAGGAAATGTTGTCTGTAATGAAATTGGGGAGGTACAATTTATAGGGCTTATCAAACAAGGGGTATGAGTAGAAGCATTTTCCCACACTTTCAGCACAATTTTAGGGGTGCATATTATGGATGAAGGCATATTATACATGGGGGAATTACAGTATTTCTAAATTTTCCTTCCAAAATTTTATATACCAAACCATCAAAACTAACTTTCTAACTCTTTGATGGCTAGCATGATCCTTATATAAGATTTGGGTTTTTTTGGGGGTTTTTTTTTTTTTTTTTAAGATTTATTACTAGCTTTATTCTATATTTTTTCTATTTATTATGATAATTATCTGATAAAGAAATAGAACACATCTTTATTTTAGCCAATTTTCACCTTATTTCTGTGAAAGATAGGAAAAAGTTAGAAAAACATTGAAAAGCTTTCTGCGAAACCTAAATTTCATTAACAATATTTTAAAATCCTGTAATTGTATAAAATAATTACATTTGCATTCATTTTATTTTTTATCTATTTATAATCAGTATAGGAAAATATTAAACAACCCTATCCACTTAAAACAATGGTTGCATGAGTTGGAGAAAATTTGATGAAAATGCCTGTTGTCGAACAATATTGCCAAACCGAGTTAACCTGAATGGAATAATATCCGAGTCGACCACCAAGTTGTATACATTCATGTGCTGTGGTGTGCTTTTTGTTTCCAATTTTATTGTACTGTGACTTTTTTTCTCTACATTAAAAGAATAGTTTTGGTTTACAAACATTTCAGGTTACAAATAGTCTTCAGGAATTAATTAAATTCATGAAATAAGGTTTCACTGTATTCTTCTTATTCTTTGCTTCTCACCTGACAATATTTTAGTAATTTTCTTTAGTAATTGTTTATGATTTAACTGTAAAACAAAATCCAAATCATTTTTTTATCAATCAATATCTTTTACATAATAAACATTTCTTCTGGATGAGTTTCAAATTTGAAACTCATCCAGAAGAAATGTTTATTATTATTATTTGGTCTCTTTTGAGCTGACTGAGATTACCCAACAATTGTAGAATATTTTGTATGACATCCAGATCTGTTATGAGAATTTGAATGATCTTACATATATTTTGTTCTTACAAAAATTTGTTTGGCTAATTATCTATCTTGCCGAGCATTTGACATTGTCTCTTTCTAAAGCCTGACTTCTTTTATTATACGTTTCATAACAAAGATTCTTAGGTGTCCAACACTGTTTCATGTGCTACTATTGTCAAATGTATTATTATTTATCTTTTCAGTTTCATATTAATCTGACAATTTGAAAAAACTTTTGATATCTTAGCAGATGTTCAGTATCTTATTTATTTTTTAAATTTAGTTCTAAAATTAATTGCAAAATGATGAAAATACTTCATATCACAATTGAGTTTTGTGTCTATAGTAAGTTATAGCCTAACAAAGTCTATTCTGCTTAAGGTCATTTAGGTAATAATAATCTGCTACAATCTGAATCTGGTGATTCATCAGTTACTCATCTAAGAACTTTAATGTCAGTTTAGTCTTCAGAGTCTACTTGCTTTGTAATGTTGCATGTTGGCAATCAGTAATATTAAATGCTGTAACAGTTTTTTTGTTATTAAGTATCTTTGTGTAAACTGTCTCTAGAAGGAATAATGGATTAGACTAATAATTAGATTAATAATCCATTAATGTTCACTATAAAAAATTACAGGTTTCTACCCATCATATCCACCATCTCAAAAATGTGACAATGGCTGTTAAAGAAACAATAATCAATGTGTAATAACTTAATATCAAAAATCCTCCAAATTTGGTTTAATGATACTATCTAAAGTATTTCTGTTATATCAAGTCATTAACTTTGGCAGAAACTTTTATCCTTCAAAATTGAGCCACAAAACTACAATGTCAGTTCTGTTATCTTCAGTTAACAGTGATGAACTTATTAGGTATATTTTGCAATTGGCACTTAAATTAATTTTAAGATTATTTTAAATATTGGTTTTTCACTATAATATAAAGTAACAATATCTTTTACATAACAAGATAAATGCTTTCAGCCTTTTTATATCAGTGAAATATAGTTTGTTTTTTTTTTGTTTTCTTGTGAATCTAGTTTTTTCAAAGTAATATGCAGCTGTTATTCTTGCATGTGTTATGAATAGAGATGGCACTATTATGTAACTCAACTAAGTAATCATTTAATAAAAATTCTTATTTAAAGATTTTTTACATATGCTTTGGTCTTTGAAGGATATTTTGACTTGACATGATAAATGAATGTATATTCTATTTAGGGTGTAAAATATGAAAAATAACTAGCTGCATAATTTACTCAAGTTATATATGTAAAAGGTTCATTTGAAATAGATGTTCAGAATGATGATAACCAAAGTCCTGAGAAGTATGTGGCCATAATATACTGATGACCATAATTTTACTTGAATAAAAATTTTGCTTTAAATTTTATATCAAAGAAAAAATATTTATCTGGATCGTCTTGTGATTTACTTCTCCATTTTGTTGCAATCTTAAAATGGTCACGTTTTATTTTTATTTTTTTCTTAGAGACAGATTTTACTGTTTATCTGTAAGCTTGGCAATTAATATTAACTTGGAATATGTCACCTGAAATCTGATTAAAATAATGCACAAAAATATAATTACTTCATTTTGATTTCAGTGATATAGTTATAAAATATTTCAAGCAAATTTAATTAAGAAATCATTCAGTTAGAATACAATTTTTACAGAACTTTATAAGAATCTGTTTAAAATACTACTTGTTATTTAGAATGTTTCCTAAAAGAAAAATCCAAGTCTAATAAAAAGAAGTTATAAATCAAATAGCAAAATCAAAGTTAGTTACCATTATGCAAAGATTGAAATTGATCATCATGAGAAGCAATCAAGAACAAACTGATCATAACAGCTTCATCTTTCTAAGACTTGGACGAGTATAATTGCTTTTTTTCTGTTATATGCCAGCAATTACTGGCCTTTTCAATTCTGACTGTCAAGTAATAAAAAAAAACTCAAGTTGTACAATTTTTGTTGTTTTTTTTCCCCCTCATTACATTTCTTTATAAGTTGCTTTTACAACAATGTAGAGATTGACCTTTAATTGTATGAAAAGTGGAAGAAACCTAATTAGTTATCTTCACTGTGGTTGATGGAATTGATCTTTGGTTACTTTTTCCCAATATATACACCAATTGCTTTTGATCACTTTCTTCCTGTCTGTATTTGTAAAACATTTGGATTTTTTTTTTTTTAATTACTGGTTGTTGAGAAAGAACTTCAGGGGATTTTTACCTGTATATTCCTCTTAATGTTTACTGTTAAACTACTAAATGACATTTCTTCTCTTTGCTGTATATTTTAAAAGCTTATTGAGTATAGTATTTCATATTGTTAGAATTGTTTTTGGGGATATACTGAGTATTATATATATATATATGTCTGTGTGTAGCATGAAGCTGAAAATAATTCTATATTGACTGCTGTAAAAACTGATGAACAGTAAAAATTAAGTGTTAGTAGTTTGATAATTGTGATAAAGTTTTCAAATTTTTCTTCTGATTTTGATTAGTGGCCATTGATTAAATCTATAATTTTCTCCATTCATAAATGCATATATTTTTAGCATCAAATGTAAAATTTAATTTATAATTATTGTAAACTGAAAATGTTCATCTCACTCTTTGTAGCGTAATTTTAGAGATAAATATATTAATCCTTAAATGACTTATACTCTTTATTTCTAATGATTCTTTGCCACTGAAATTTTTACCATCCATTAAGAATATGTTAACACAAAAGCTGACTCCGACTATTAAAGAATAACTCTGTAGATTAGACTGCTTTTCAAATGTATATTATTTATATAAACAATATAAGTTTGCATTACCAGGTTTTCATATAGTCTCTTTACAATTTAAAAAATTGATTACAAAAGCAAATATGTGGAAATTGTTACAAAATGAGGAGTAGATATTGAATTTTTTTTAACTAATTTAATACACCTCTATATGAGCACCATTAGTTGCACAAAGCATATCGATGGTACTCAATTTCTTGCCATTTTTGCTGTAGCATGGCATTAATGATCTTTTGCTTTAAATCAGTGATGTCCCATATCTTTGTTCGATGCACAATATCTTTAACATAAAACAGAAAGAAGTGCAGGCTAGTGATATCTGGTGAACAAGGTGGCCAGGGAATTGGGTCATCCATTCCAATCCACCAGTCTGGAAATGCTTGATTTAGAAACCCACAAATATTCAGTCCCCAATGTGGTGGTGCACCATCTTGCTGTAAAATGATGGTTGGTTGAAGGTCATCTAGTTGTGGTGCCACATATTCAGTCAAAAGGTCAAGGTAAACATTTGCAGTAATTGAAGTCTTGTTGAAGAAAAATGGACCAATGATTCAATTCCACACCACACATTCACCTTTGAACTATCTCAGCAAAGTTCTCTTGTTACATGTGGGGGTGTTCCCAGATTCTGACATTATGTATGTTCAGTTTCCCTAAAATATGAAAGGTTGCCTCATCACTAAAACAAACTTAGGTGAAGAACGTTTCATCCCCAGAAATTTGTTCCAACATGTTAACTGCAAACTCTTTTTGTCTTGGTTTATCATTTGGCACAAGTGCCTGTAAGAGTTGCACTTTTTAAGTATACAATCGCAAGTTCTTGTGTAGGACTTTTTGTACCATTGAATGTGGCAGCTGTAACTGTTTGACAGCAGTATGGATGGATATTGCAGGAGAACACTGAAAAGCTTATTTTACACAATCATTGTTTTTCTCAGATGTTCTTGGTTGTCCACTCCTCTTTTTATCTAACACTGTCCCTGCCTCCATAAACTTCTTGTGCCATGCACAAATTGATGGATATGACAGTGGATCTCTTCCATACTTAGTTCTGTAGTTTCACTGAATCTGCATATACAAATTTGTTTCAATAAACCAGGACACACATTATGCCTTTTCTTGAGGAGTAGTTATTTTTAGGGGTTCATTTCATCAACAAGATACCTGAAATACACAAATGCAATGTGATTAAAAACTTTGATAACTACTGAGTACATAGAACAAATCTGATTAAGATATCTCATCAATTTCCTTTGTAATATATTTTTTAAATTGTAAAGAGACTTTATGCAACTGGCTAGAAAAGTTACTTCTATTAATTTCTTGTACATGTTTATCAACAGCAGCATGAACATCAAACACTGAGTCATGGAAGATGTAGATTTCTTCTTTTTTTTTTATTTATTTAGTCAGGAATACAAACATCAAAACTAAGTAAAACAAATATATTGCTTAAAGAAAATAGTGGGGAAAAAGAATACATATTTTTAGGGAGCAAATCACCTTTAATCCTGATTCTTCTCTCCTGTATTAACTGACATCTCAGAATATTTCTTTATCCTGATTACTTTATCATGATAGATTCATTCATCCATTTTTTATGATTTATCAACCCTTTACAGGTTATTTAAAGCCAGAAAATGTTTAGATTGTAAGAATTGTTGTGGTGTGGAGATAATGGTTTAGTGATACAAGTCTTACTAATTAACCCATGGCTGGGAGGGAAAAGAGGTGGATTCATATTTTTCTAAGGATATTTTCATGTAAGTGTATTGGATTAACAATTCTGAGCCATTATCCATTCCACCACCTGCACATCCAAGTTTGCATCACCTGGTATTCCCAAGCAGTCACCCATCTAGGTACTGACCAGGCTTGATGTTGCTTAACTTCAGCAAATGTATGGGAACTGGTGTTTCAACATGATATGGCCATAAACCAGGATTACTCTATCAGGCTAATGTTAAAGTTAAGTGGTGATACTAAATTACACTGTATATGGGACTTTAGTTTGGATCTCTAGATTACTTGATCAAAATGGAAAGAAGGAAAAGATATGTTTACAAGTGTTTATCCATAAAGTAGTGTCTAGCTTTTAAATAGCATCTGAAAATGCAAGTGAAAATACAGGTGTTGACTCAAGCAAATGGAAAAATTGTGAAAATATATCTAAAAATTATACTGGTGTACAAAAAAAAAATTTTTTTTCACTGAGGCAAGTATGTGAATAGATGTTTTCTTTACTAATTTTTCTGAACAATTTTGTTCTATCACCAAGTTTTTTGCTTTCACATTTTTATTATACTGCATATACAGGGTGGGATGGTTAAACTGTCATTGAAATTATGCAAAAATGAAAATAATACTGACATCCCATTTTAACGGATATATTTACCAAAATTACACAGAAATATCTTTAAATACTGAAGAGTAAATTTATTCAATAAAATCACCATTGGTTTCAACCATGGCCGCCTTTTGGAATCTCCTGCAACTCTTCTGGACAGTCTCCTTGTTGGCAAATGCTGCTATGATCTTTGCTTTCAGTTCATCTTTGGTGTTATAAGGAGTTTTGTTGGTCTCTCGCTCAACTGTGCCCCACACATAATAATCAAGGGGGTTGCAGTCTGGGGAGTTAGGTGGCCAGATGTAAGGGGTGATGTGGTCGCAGAAATTGTCTTGACAGCCATGACTGGGTTCTCCTGCTTGTGTGGTATGGTGCAGAGTCCTGTTACCAAATGTAGGATTTTTCAGCAGCCACCCTCTTGACACAGGGTAGCACTACATTCTCAAGGCACTTGATGTAGGTCTCCATGTTGAGTCTGAGGGAAGAGACATAATGCTGCCATCACTCCAAACACTATGATGTTGACTGGATATTTGGTTTTCATCACTCTATATCTTTTGGGGATACAGCAAGTCACCTGTTGTTATGTGTGTTCACTATATTATCCTGGCAGAAATTTTTCCCATCTGAGAAAAACCAAAGCATGTTCAGTTGGAGGAGATGCTTGAGTTTGTTCAAAAGCTTTGTAGTGCGGTTTTTCCTCTTGTCCTTTATGGCTTGGTATAAAAATTGGCCTTTTGTCCCCTTGTATGAGAAATACTGAATGCCTTTATGCACTACCGGCCTGATAAGAAACTCGGACATTACTGTGTCCCTGGGTATGGACCTGATTGACTTAGAGGGATCGTTGTCAGTTATGGCCTGGATCTCAACAACAAATTTGGGAGTTCTTTTATCAGAACAATCAGAGTGAGTTTTCCAAGCAGCTGTACCTTCATAATCACCATTAGACTCATCCAACTCTTTCTGAATCCTCTGCACTGTCCACAAATTGACACCCAAACACTCTGAGATGTTTATATTTGAGCTTCTGGCATGAATGCCAAGCAGTTCAGCATGCTATTTCCAAGTTTCTGGCAAAGTGAATTGCATCATGGTGCTCTTTTTCTTACAGTGTCCAACGGACCTTACTATACTGTGCAGTCAACAAAATCAAAAACAATGTGCATGCACAAAATTAAAAAAATGGGGACAATTTACCCATCGCACCCTGTAAATTCAAAATATATGCTTATTTTATTTATTACAAAAACATGTTACAGAAAAAAAAATGGCATAGATACGTAGCATTGATGGAACTAAATTACTTGGATAATATCATACATACACATCATCAGACTGTCAGAAGTGAGTTTTTGAACAATCTCATGTACTTTGCCTCAGGTATATGGTACATGAGTTACCAGCAGAAGTTCCCAATGATGCTGAGGTTCCACTTGCCTTGATAGTTTCTTTCCATCTTAGTATTATCATAGTGGAACCTTTCTCCATGCTCATCACTCACTGCTCTGAGGTTTGGAGAGAAGAAGTTAAGGTGGGAGTGGAGAAAGTGAATTTTGAGTGACATTCGGCATAACTTAGCCTCATAAGCCTGTAACAACTTCTCAATATGCTAATCTGGTACCCATGTATTACTGAAGATATGGCAAGTTGACTTAAATGCTTCCCATACCCTCAGTTCATTTAAGGTGTGAAAAAATCAAAAACCTTATCCTAAACATTGACTATATATGTGGTTATATTCATGCATACTGAGTATTTGAATTTGAAGATGATTTCATTTTGTTGCAATTAAACTTAGCCCACAGGGCCAAGTGTATTTTGCTTTTGGCAACTTTTATGTAAGTTTTTTTTTTTTTTTTTTTAAAGAACAATTCTTAAAATTTCAAATTTTTAAAAAAGAGCACAATCTCCCAAATAAGACTCATCTGACAGCCTTAAATGCATGTACACATATATATATATATATTTATATTCATGTATATCTAAACAACTAGGTGATGATTGGAAACCGATTCCATATATCAGCATCCAAAAATTAGGTTAGAACAACTATTTTTATGCTTGCCTCAATTCCTTTGTAAAGCACTGTTATTGGTTGATTTACAAAAGTAAAAATGTAACAGTGGGTAAAGAGACATATTTTTATCTGCATAAAGTCATAAAATAGTTTTTCATATATTTTTTCTATTTTGATAAAATATATAAAGCTTATATCTAGTTTATAAGAATTGATCTTCTCAATGTATTACATCAATAACAGGAAATAAAATCATCGCAATAAGTAATAAAGACTAATTGATTTGCATAGTTTCCAATATTTAAATAAGTTTTCTTATGAAAATAATTCAACCATTAGTTAATTACAGGATTCAAATCTAACTACATATGCCTGAGGCTCATATAGTAAATATTAGAAGTGAATGAGAATATTTCTATTCTCAGTGACGCAACTATTCTCACTATTAAATAAATACAATACAAATAAAATTCATTGTAAAATAAACATAAAAAAAAATTTTGGATGCTAAGAAATTACAGTTCTTTCAATGTCTGAGATCCTAAAATTTTATTAATTTCAATATCATTTGAATATTTAAAAAAATTTATTTTGCTCTTTTTTACTTAGATTGACAAAAATAATTCCTCAAAATATTTTTGGTATTAACCAGAATCAAAGTTTTATGGAAGTAACATAAAAATATGTTTTGCCAACAAGCAAAGACTAACAGTAAAAATACATATAATGAACAGAAAATAAATGTAGTTATATTTTATCATTCCAATAGTTGTCCAGAGTATTGATATCATTCTTTTTATTGTTACCACATTGTTTCAGCTGATCTATTTTATGACCTTTCTCTGAATTAGCCAAAACATCTTCCTCTTATTTACCAAATGGCTTTTTTTTTCATCTTTCTGCTATCACACAACTCCTGGTCAGATCAAACTATGGCTGCCAAATTTTCTATGTTTTATAATGGACATTGGAGCATGTTTTCAGCATATTAATTTTTGAAAATTCCTAACCTTAAAATTTTTAGTCAGAGGTTTACTTTGACTTATTTTTCTGGGCACTAAAAAATCAAAACTTGAAAAAAAATGTTGTCAGCTTCTATTTTTAGTATGAACAACATCCACAAAGGAGCCATAAACTTCTTGGTACCATTTATTAATTTAAAAGTCTTAACAAAGACATAGTTTGGTGATAATGCTTGTGTTTATTGCCACAATAAAAATCAAGTAAAAAAAAAATGTGTGTACTTGAAATCTCTCCATATCTTTAAATTAAAAATGATCATGATAATGACAATTTTCAAATAATGTATGATTCAATAAAAGTTCAAATTCCATAATTTTTTAGCCACGTTTTGGTCTTCCATAAGAACCAAAAGTCCTGAGCAAGTTTTTAGGTAGTTGTGATAAGAATAAAAGCAACAGGAAAAATAAGATCAATAGTTCAATCAATGCTTTCAATGATAGTGACTTATCTCATAATTATAGGCATGTTAGCATTGTTTCTAAATAAAAATACAAAATAATTTTGTTTACAAGAAATAAAACTTATAGGAAAATATTAAAAAAATCATAAAGGAAATTCTAGGAATATAGCCATAAGAGATTAAGAAAAAAGTGACTATTTTATGTTAGTGTTGAAAAAAAACTGACATTGTAATTGAGTTGAAAGCTCTGGCATTCCATTTCATATCTTGGAATCCTTTTGTTTGGCAAAGTGGGCAATAATCAGCTTTGTAGAATGTCAACAAGCATTGTCCTACATGCCTATACTATTTAGCTTAAAGCTTCTTAATTGTGATCTGTACCATTCAAAAAACATCTAAAATCTTAAAATAATCCTTTAACAATACTACAATATTTACTATAATACTAGCCCAAATCATTACTCCATGTTGACTTTCCATGTTGACCTCTATCCCAGCCATCCATCCATTCAATGTAGCTCAACATTCATCTCTAAGAATTACTGCAATGCTTTGCTTGGCAATGTTTACTTAAACTTTTTGTTGCTTTCATTTATTTATTCTTAATATTCTACATATTTTCACCCTCTTTACACCTGTAACATTAGCTACTTCTATTTTTTACTTGCCAATCCACTTTTCTTGATTTTTTTTTTCTTGCTTTCATTTTTAAAAAAATCATCAAATCTATTTTTGTGACATTCTTAATATCAGTTTTTTCTTGTTTTTGTCCCACTAATGTTCTCAAATTCTTTGATCACTATTCAACTTTCTTGCAAATTCCATTATTATGTTCTGATCACTCAGTAACTTTACAATATCTTTCTTACAAGCTATGGCAATCTTTATATATCTTAAATAAAAATAAAATATCAATATTTATATTGTGAAGAATATTTATTTTTAATATAATGACCAAACCTTGAATTGCATAATAAAATTTCACATTAACAAATAAATTATTGTAAGTATTTCTAATAAAAACACATCAGTCAGCTAATAAAAATTTTATTATGAAAAATGGAATTCTAAAATAAAATCTGATAGTATATACAGTTGCAGCCAAAATGTTCAGAATGGCATTGTTTTCATCAGAGGATAATACAAAAGTTATGGATGATTTAGTGATTTACTGCAAAACACATGGCGGCCAAAATGACCAGAACCATTGAAAAAATAACAAAATAATCAAAAATGACAGAGAATACTGAAATTATTTAATATTTAGTGTGAAGCCCTTTAGCTTCAATCACACTTTGACATCTTCGACTGCATGAGGAAATTAAATTTTCAATTTCTTGCTGGGTGATCTTATTCCATTCTTCCTGAACGGCATCCATAATTGCTTGGTTGTTTTAGGATTTCTAGCTTTCGAACGTTCTCCTAGAATATTCCACACATTTTCAATAGGATTGAGATCTGGGCTTTGAGCAGGCCAATCCATAACAATAACCTTTTCAGCCTTGAAGAAGTTCATGACCACCTTAGACTTGTGACATGGGGCATTGTCCTGCATATGGGTGGTCGCTTAGTTGAATTTCTCAGCACAGGCAAGACATGATATTTTACAAGTTGTTTATAAACTCCTGCATTTACCTTTCCATGTAATCGCACCAAAGGGCCCACACCATCTCTAGATATCATCCCCCAAACCATGACACTTCCTCCACTGAATTTAACACTAGTCTTAAGGCATTTAGACGACAATTTTTCACCTACTTTTTGACGAACGTACCTTTTCCCATCTGAGCCAAATAACATAAACTTAGATTCATCACTGAAATGCACCGTTTGCCATTTTTCTTGAGACCACAACACGTTCGGTTGCAAAGGTAAGATGACACTTTTTATTCTTGGAGCTGATCAGTGGCTTCACTGCAGGTGCTCTTGCGTGTAGGTCATGTTCAACTAAATGACGAGACACAGTTTTTCGAGATAAAGTTTTCTTCAGTACAATGCTCATTTCCCAAGAAACAGCAGCAGCAGTTTTAAATCTGTCCTTTAACCAACTTTACCATAGCCCGATCTTCTCTCTTGGTCGTTTTTCTTGGCCTACCTGTAGACTTTCTTGCTTCACACGAACCACAATCATCGTAGACCTTAAGAATACTGTGAACAACACTTTTTGACAATCTTTGTAATAGACCCAATACTTACATTATCCTTCTTTCAAAGCTTAATAATCTGCTGACGAATTGGTAATAGAGTAAGTGGCATTGTTTGCCAGTTAAATATACTAAAACACAAAGTAAAAGCAACCGTTCTGATCATTGTGGCCACCATGGGTTTTGCAGTAAATCACTAAATCATCCATAACTTTTGTATTCTCCTCTCAAATTACACTAAAATCTCAGACAATAACAAATAATATTGTATTAATTGTCTGTGAAAATTATAGAATATAAAACAACTTTGATAAAAAATTATACTTACTTTTCTGACAAAAACAATGCCGTTCTGAACATTTTGGCCGCAAATGTAGTTTAAATATTTAATTATTAAATAGTTTAGTTTTAATTGATTGTATCTTCATCATAAAAAAAGATTAAAAAATAATACTATTTTTTTTTTATCTTATGTATCTTCATCTTTTTTATATCATTTTATGTTTACTGTTCCTCTGACTTAGGATTAAAAAAAAAAAAAAACTTTTCCTTTTCTTCTCAGATGCAATGTTTTGCTTTTTGCTTAGCAACCAAGCTTTGATTCAAACATTTGTTGATTACAGCTTCATTTTCTTTATTTCTAGACAATCAATTCCCAATAAGTTTATGGGAAGTGATAAATCAGTACTGTAAACACAAATTGAAAAAGAAATGCACTTTAAATAATAGTAGGTATATTTTCTGCTAGAGCTTTGCAATAAAATGTTGTTGCATTTAAACTATTTAATAATTAAATATTTAAACTATCAGATTTTATTTTACAATTCCATTTTTCATAAAATTTTTATTAGTTGACTGAAGAAAAAGGAAAATAAAGAAGAGAAAAAATGCTTAAGAAGAAACAATGATGTCAGTGAAGAGGTAATATCAAAAAAGACTATTTGCAGGGAGAATTAAAATGAAAGGAAGAGAAATAAAATGACAAAAAAAAATAAAGTATGAAAGGAAATTTGAAAAGATACGAGTTCAGAGGAAAAGTTTTATATAAAAATTAAGAGAATATGTATTTTTTTTTATTGAAGAGACAAAGTGACAAAATAATTTTTGAGAACTGGAACCATATTGAAATTGTAGCGACAGTGTTACCAATATTTAACCTTGGTTAGGAAAGGTGAGATTAAGGACAATGCGTGGACTCAATGCAATTTATATTTGACATAATATAGCACATAGTATAAAATACAAAACTGAATGGAATGATTTCAAAACATAACAATTGAATTTATTAGTGTTTGGTGTACAAGCATAAGAGCTGAAGGTATGATAGAGTTATGTCTCTTAGATTTGGAAATATTTGTATTTGAGCTCATGAAGTGAAAGTAATTATTAAACTGTAATTTAGAAGAATAAAGTTCCTTTAGCATGTTTGGAATTGTGAGTTGTAAAGTTTGTAAAAGTTCAGAAGAGATTTCAGAGTTCGTACTTGCATGAATGTTGGTATTGGTCTTTAACGTCTGACTGCAAAGATTAAGACAGGAGTTCCTGAAGATTACATCTTGGCAGCAAGGAGAAAGATGAATGAAAAGAAACATGAGGGAGCTTACACGTGTTCTGTTTTTATAAGATCATGTATCACATGTGAGGCTCAGAACGAAAATGCGGGAAAACAGATTTGTCGTGTATTTTGATTTGATTGGTTGGAACTGATCAATCAGCGAGCTAGATTGGGATTAACCAATGAATGCTTGTCATATATTCACTTACAGAGAATAGTTTATTTACCCACACAGGGGTGACTGGCTGACGTGGAAGATTCTACAAGACAAATGACAAAATTACAGCTAGGAAAGAAAATATTTAATTTAAATAATTGCTTTTTTGTCACAAAAGTCATCCACATTTATCCTAGAGTTAAATTACTGTGACAACATTTTAGAATATTAACAAAGCATTTTTTTTCAAAATATACTAGCAGTGAAAGCATGAAAAAGAACAATCAATGAAAATTACTTTTTTTAAAAAACAAAAACAAAAAACCCTGCAAAGCAAAATGAAATTCTACACCTATTTATGGTTAAAGATTTTTGGATCATTGTGTTTGCATGTGTTCTTTTGGCTGTCATTTAACCTATAGTTTGGATACAACTGATGTGCAATCTTTTTTATTACCATAAATACTTGAGTATAGTGCAAGTTTTTATGATCAATTTTTTTACACAAAAAATAGGGGGCGGCGTCACACTAAACAGAGCTAATTTTTTTGAAGAGGTTAAAAATCATAAATTTTTTTAAACTATACACAGGTAAATCTTTTAGGAGGAGTTAAAATTCAGAGGTCATACTATGCATGAAATCAGCTCATACATGAATATATATGAAAATAGATTTTGTATTAATGGATAATTGAAATTTCGATTTTTTTCAGGTTTAAGAAGAAAAACAAGATTATAGTATTATCTTTAAACATAAAGGTTCCTTATTGTTAAGGCTTTACTTTACAACAAATAATTTAAATATTAAGTTAGGGACTATTATACTTAAATAACTCCCTAACTGACACCTGCTAAGTAATATCAACATGTGTGTGTATGTATATGTATGTATATATATATATATATATATATATATATATATATATATATATTAAAATTAAGAAATTCTGACAAGAGTCTAACCCTATAGGAAAAGTATAAAAGAAACTCACAAGGACATTTTTTTAGTTAAATTCATCAATTATCATTTAGCTTATCAATTACAATTCATATTAAAAATGGCATCCATTTATTTTTAGGCATTTTCTTTTCACATTTCTATGCATAGAAGTAAAACAAATTTTTGTGCTTTTAAATTTTCTTATTATGTAATATTTTAGAACTTGTATTGTTCTAAGGTGGTTATTACAAGATATTGATTTAAGGTGTCCCACTGGAAGTAATCCAAAGGTATTACATCAGAATAGCCATTCAATTGGTCCATGTCATGCAATTCATTTCCATTTGGAGAAGTTTGATATAGATCCTAATTCAATAGGGATGGCTAAACATTGGGACAACTGGCTCAGGACCTTTTAATAACTTCTTATAATCTGTCAAAGGTCAGAATACAAAAAAAAAAATACACATTTTCATCAACTATATATCTGTCTCCTTCAGTTTCCAAATTGACTCTAAAGGATACAAAGACACTACTGAAATTCTACAGAAACTATATGCCAAGCTAAAGAGAGAGATTTCACATACAAGCAGGACAGGACAGTTTCTTCAGAAATTGAAATAATTGGCAAAGAACTGTAATTTTAAATGTGTAATGGCAAAGAAAAAAAATCATGTAATCTCTAAAACAAAAAGGATCCACTTGTAGGATGGTAATCCTGAATTGAAAAGAAGAAAGAAGTTGATAGAAGAACGAAACAAACAGAAAAAAATGGAATGGAAAACCCTAAACAATTAACAAAGAAAATTAAAAAAATTGTTAATGTTCAAAGAAACCAATATCTTCAGGAAACTGGAACACCAAATGAATAAACCAAACAGCATAGATTATGTTTTGAAATACAGAGAAAAGCAAAAAAAAAAATCACAATAATATCAAACAATCAAAAGCAAAAAAATTTCTTATCCTGGTCTCAAAAAGTTACATTTCAACACTGACTATACTAATCTGAGGAATCTGTCTATATTTCTGAGATGAGGTATTATGTACACTATTTACCTTATTCATGTTTATCACAATGTTTCAGCCATTCTTCAGGTGGTTGGAATGTCAAACTGAAGCCTTTATTTCGTTCACTTGGGTAGACTGTTCTAGTTCCATGTGCCATGAATGTCAGTTATTTCCTGTTAATTGAAAGTTCTCCACTGCCTTAACCAGGTATTTTTGGGTCCTGTCACTAACACCTTTATCCACTGTGCCATGTGTCCTTGAGATCATCTGGGTATTATAATGAATTTCCGGGTATTATAAACCTAATGTCTTCAGCAAACATTTTTTACCAGTGCTCATATTGCAATTTTTGCTGTTATCATTGCATGTTTTTTTTACCAGAGCTCATCTTGCAATTTTTGTTGTTATCGCTTTTCCTGGCAACTCCTTATTACTGGTTCCCATATTGTATTCATTTTTTATTAAAACCCATGGCTCTCAGAGATTTTTTGGCCTAAACATATGTTTGATTCCTTAAAAAATTTGAATTTCCAATGATGTTTTATGATCTCAAATTGATCATTACAGAGGCGGTGATCTCCCTTTTCTCCATATGTGGTCAGTCAAAATATGATTTTCCACTTCTTGTGTTACAGCTTTCCAGTGTTGTTGATGCCTTTATCTGAAGGGGGTGGCTTGTCTCCCTTTATATTTCTTTCTGCAGCTGCATGGGATAGAATACACACAGTCTTTAGTCATGTTCTCCTCTATGGGGGTGGTCTTACTCGAGAGAGATATCTGCAAAGTGTCATCCCGCTTTTGAAAGTTGTCCTGATATCCTGACATTCCTATACTGATGCAGAGATCTACAACTCATCCTTTCAGGCTTGGCACCAAAACTTCCAGTCAATTCAAGGAGAGCCCGTCTGGTTGCAGAAAAAGTTTTTTTTACGCCCTTGTCCAAGAGGGAATCCAGTACAATCATTGGATAAAACAGAGACTACAAGCTCATATCTCCCAGAGGCTCAAGGATTTCTTCAACAGACTTACTACTGAAGAAGACCTGAGAAGGATCCAAAATGACCTGGATAAATCCTTCAGACATGAAATCGATGGAGTCAAGGCCCACCAAGTACAAAAATTAAACAGATTGAAAGATCAGAAGGTGACGCACAAGGTCTATCACCCACCAGTGAAAGCAGTAATCAACAATATCAGCTGATATCTGCTGAGTACCTCTGAGGAATCAGTATTAAATAAGAGTCTCAACTTTGCTACAACCATCCGGTGAGTGCCATACTTGAACATCATTGCCAGATCCAAGGAGGTGGCCTTGAACTTCCCTCAGGCTCGGGCGGATGAACTAAGATGGAAGGTGAGACAGACCTTGGAGAGGGCCAAGTCACCCAGGTCAAACATCACGAAACTGGAGAGGCTGGCGATCAGATCCCTACAGAGGAACGAAAACATCATCATACTACCGGCTGACAAAGACAATGCACCTGTAGTGATGGACAAATCAGATTATACAAGAAGGCTGGAAGACTTCATTAGCAATGGTAGCAACAGCAAAGTAAAAAATGATCCTACAATGAAAATGGAATGCAAACTGTCGCAAATACTAATCAAGAACAAGGATCACCTTGCACCTAAGATGTATAGGCAGTTATCGCAGCATTACACCAAATTACCTCACATATATGGTCTCCCTAAGATTCACAAAGACGGTATTCTGCTCAGCCCAACTGTTAGTTGCCAAGGCTCTGTGTGCCACCCTCTGAGTCACTTCCTTGTAGATATAATTGACCCATTGATCAGAAAGTCTTCTTCATATGTCCGAAACTCCGCCCACTTCGTGGAAATAAAGATACTACCATCCTATCCAACCAGATGCTGAGCTTGGACATGGTGAGTTTGTTCACCAAGGTACCCACGGAGGAGGCACTCTCAGTAGTCAGAGACAGATTGGCCTCTGACTCATCCCTAGAAGAACAGACCAGTATTCCAATAGATAATCTGATGGAGATGTTGACTTTCTGTACACAAACAATACACTTCGGAATGGGATCACACATATATCGACAGGAGGAGGGCTTAGCAATGGGCTCACCATTATCACCAGCAATGGCGAATATATACATGGAATACTTTGAGGAAATGGCATTAGAATCTATATCTCTAAAGCCAACTCTATGGTTAAGGTACGTAGATAACAACTTCATACTCTGGCCACACCAGGAAGATGTTCAGGTTCTACTGGACCATGTGAACTCAATAAGACCTTTGATACAGTTCATGATGGAGAAAGAAAGTAACAACACACTCCCATTCCTGGATGTTCTAATATCTTGAACAGAGCATGGATTCAAGACATCCATATGCCATAAACCGACATTCACCTGACAGTACCTCAATTTCAACTCTCACCATCCATACAGCATAAAGAAAGGGATCGTCCGCTGCTTACAACATTGAGCAAAAGTCATAAGTGGCAACCCAGAGACATTAAATAAAGAATTGCTCAATATAAGTAGTACCCTACAACATAACAAATACACTGGGTATATGGCAGCAGCTCCAAAAAACTGGGATAGGTGGGTACAAGAGAAGGACAACAACACTCAGAAAACAGACTGCCTGCCTTATGTGAAGGGGTTATTGGAGAAAATACAAAGGATCTGTGGTTCATATAACATCAGGACAATCTTCAAAAGCGGGATGATGCTTCACAGATATCTCTTCTCAGTAAGAGACCCTCATAGAGTCCCCCCATGACTAAAGACTGTGTGTACTTTATCCCATGCAGCTGCAGAAAGAAATATAAAGGGGAGGCAAGTGGAAAAATCAGGCATGGCTGACCACATATGGAGAGAAAAGCGAGATCACTGCCCTCTGTGGGATCAGGTTGAGATCATAGACAAAGAACATCATTGGAAAAATTCAAAACTTAAGAATCAGCATATATACTAGGCCACAAAAAATCTCCTGAGCCGACCAAGCATAGAAATGAATACAATATGGGAACCAGTAATAAGGAGTGCCAGAGAAAATTGATAATAACAACAAAAATTGCAAGATGAGCTCTGGTAAAAAATGAGATGAAGACATTAGGTTTATAAGACCCAGAAATTCATACCCAGATGTCCTCAAGGACACATGGCACAGTGGATAAAGGTGTTAGTTAGATCCAGTGACAGGACCCAAAGAGTGTGAGTTCAATACCTGGTTAAGGCAGTGGAGAACTTTCAGAGGGGAATTAACAGGAAATAACTGACATCCATTAGACATGGCACGTGGAACTAGAACAGTCTACCCCAGTGAACGAAATAAAGGGTTCAGTTCGACATTCCAACCACCTGAAGAAGGCCGGAAGCCATATTGTTTTTATGCTGACAAATTGACGCAAAATCACGGCGACCACGAGATTTGAGAAAATATAAATATGCAGTGTACGAAAGACAGGAGGGAGAAAAGGAAGTTAGTCTACAAAAGACCAGACAATATGACAAATACAATATCTACAAGCTATTTCGGCGTATATATTTGTTATAAGCACTGTGACGATATGGAGGGGTATCGCAAAGTAACTGTCGATATGGTGAAAACGTTCAGTGGCGAAGGCAATTTGATGGCCTGGTTGGCGAAAGTGAAATTGGTAGCGAGAGTGCAAAAAATCCACGACGTCGCAAGCTTTATGTCCCTGTTTTTAGAAGGAGGCGCCCTGGCCTTATATCTCCAGTTGACCAAAGAGGATCAACGGGATGCAAAGAAAATAGAGGCTAAGTCAAAAACAGTCTTTATGGACGGAATTTTTTCTGCATATGCAAAGCTAGTGAAGATGCGGTGGACCAGCGTAGTCGTTGATGTGTATGCAACAAAAATACTGGCGGAAGTAGCAGGGTTTGAAGGAAGTGGACAAGAGCAGATCGTGAATCTCACGTTTGTCAATGGGTTCCCGGAAAGTATTTCGGTGCCACTACAGCAGTTGCCAAATGTGGAAAAACTGGAACTCAGTGAAATAATTTCAACTGCCAGGGTGCTTACAGCCACACGGAGACCAGAAATGGTAGCGGCCGCAGAACGAGAACCTAAACAGCATGATGGAAGACCAAGAGTGATCAAACCGTTTAGTGGCAAATGTTAAAACTGCAAGTGACTGTTGAGTGACTGTAGGGAACCAATCAAGGTGACCTGCTATGGATGCGGCGAGCCGGGTCATTATGTAAAACACTGCCCACAGGGAAAAGAAAAGGGGCCAACCAGTGCCCCAGCAGTTACCCCTTCAAATCAGCAATGGCACCAACCAGAACATTACCAACAATAGAAGCGCTAATAGAAGGCAGGAGAGCAAGGGCCCTGATTGATACTGGCTGCACCGCAACATTAATCCGGTTGGGTCTTTTGGCTGATTGTAGGAGTACAAGTAAGAGCAGTGGATGGACGGGAGGTTGTGTGCAGAGGGATCAGCACAGTGACGTTGGAGGTATGTGGATGGTTACTGAGAATCGAGGCAATTGTAATGGAAAAGATCATCGACAATGTTGACGTCATTGTGGGCATGCATGTTATCCTCCAGCTTGGAGGGGTTACCGTCTACGAAAATGGTAATGTGGGCTTCAGAGGAGGAGATATTTTTTGAGCGTGGACCGGTTGAAGAGGTACTCATGGACAATGGGGCAACGTTCCGATCGGAAGTGTTTCAGGAGATTTTGGACAAGTGGAACACTAGGCAATATTATAGAGTAGCGTACAGGCCTAACGGAGATCGTATCATAGAACGAAACTACCGAACTATAAAAGTCATTGCTGAGAAATGAGGGTATATGTCATCTGGCCAACGTGAAGACACTGTGCTGCACAGAGCAATTTTCACATATCAATGGAGACATCCTAAAGATAGATCATGTTTAACACACTCTAACAGGCCTGAATCTATACGGATTGAAGATTGGATTCAAGCCAACTGGAGTCCGCTGTCCGACAAAATGGACAAGAGGAACGATTACCGGGGCGCAGTCACGCAACAATGTTGAGGTGGATGGTATGCCAAGACATGTTCTTGACCTTAGAGTGATTCAGGAGGATTCAGAGAATGATGGGGACAATGGGAGAAGTTCTCATGAGGCTCAGACCCAAACACTGCGGAGATCGCAAAGAGAGCGACACCCGCCCAGATGAATGGATGACTATGTAACATGAGATGTGATCATGAGATCGGTGGGGTGTAGTTTGAAAAAAAGAAAAAAAATCTCACTTCATGGACGTCTGTACGTAAAAAGAATCTCGTGGGGGAAGCCATATTGTTTTTATGCTGACAAATTGACGCAAAATCACAGCGACCACGAGATTTGAGAAAATATAAATATACAGTATACGAAAGATGGGGGGAGAAAAGGAAGACCAGACAATATGACAAATACAACATCTAAGACCCTTACACATATCCATTACGGTGAAAGTACTAATCAATATGGTATTAAATAGGCTCATACCATTCTATGAAAGTTAACTTCTAACAATCCAATCTGGTTTTCATTCTAGTAAGGAGTATGATGATGGTACAGATGTCACCTAACAACTCTAGGAAATTGCATATCTCTCCAATAGAAAATTGTATAACTGCTATGTTGACCTCACAGCAGCATATGACCACATCAATAGAGACTTCCTCTTCCTATCCATTAGAAACAGTCTTCCAAGGTCTGACTCCACTGAATGTCTTGATCTGATAGAGAAACTATATTGGTACACAAAGTTGTACATGTCTGGTGAAGAGCCCCCAATACTGAATCATTTCAAATCTCATCAGAAGAAGAAGAATGAGGAAACGAGAGCCACAATCTATTTAATCTCTTCCTAGAATATGCCCAGTGTTATATACAAGCACAGATGTAAAGAAATGAGCACTAGTCCTTTAAGCATTCCATACCATATCCGAAACAAATCTATGAATAGAAAACAGTGATCATGTTTCCCCTCCTAAGGCTAGTGTATTGATGATAAAGGTATTTATATTTGGAATAAGAATGATCTTGAAAAAAAAATCAACATTCACTACCAAGAGTTCCAAGATGTAGGACTTCAGATAAACCTTTCCAAAAATATAAATTATGATCTGGAATTGGAATGAAAGAAGTGATGGCACATACCTTAAATCCATCATAAATATTCAGGGTGTGGAATTAATAAATATTAAAAACTGTCATAGATCTGAATGCCAAAGCAGGGAAAGAAGTAGATAGTAAAATAGTTAACAAATTCAAACTAGGAACCCATAATGAACATGGAGAAAAATGGATCCAATAGTCCATGGCAAATGACCAAATAATAGCCAATGCATGGTTTCAAGAACACCCAAGATGCTTATGGACATGGAGAAGCCAGGGAGTTAAAACAAAGAACCAAATCAACTACATAATGATCAATAAGATATTCAGGAATGCAATTTCACACTGCAAAACACACAAAAGTGCTAACTGTAGGAATAACCAACTTCCAGTGATGTATGAACTACAAAAATTGAAGAGAGCCAAGGTAGCACCCAAATTAAAATACAACAGACTCCTGAATGACTCAAATGTGAAGAAATATAATGACAGCATTAAAAGCAGATACATGGAACTAAATGAGAATAGAAATTATAGAAATTCAAAATAGGACATTAAGAGAAGCGTTAATGAAATCAGCAAATGAGATCATCCCTAAGAAAACTAGAAAAGGAAAAAAGAAGTAGATGACAGATTAAGTTCTTGACATGATGAAAAGGAGCCAGTAAATAATACCAATATATGATACAGAATGTATGACATTATACAAAGAAATTCAGGCAGACAAAAGAGGAATGGCTCAATTAAAAGTGTGCAGAAATGGAAAGAATGAGCATCACAGATAAGGCAGATATACATGCAAAAATGGAACAAGTACATTGGAGAACTCTTCCACAGTGAAAGAGGAAAACCTGCAATTGTAAAGTCTGAAGTGAAATCAGCACTGGCCAAACTGAATAGGAACAAAGCAGAAGGACTAGATGGGATTGTAATAGAGATAATTTTGGCATTGACAATGTGAGAAAACGGAATTAGGAAAAAAATCCTTCTTGGCGAAACTAAAACTAACGCCTTCTTGCGAACTTGAAAGGAACGCCTTCTTGCGAACCTGAAAACTAACGCATATATATATACTTGAGATAGTTTTCAATACGTAAGGAAATGCTGTGATAATGATGATGATTACTTTTCCAGAGTCGATGTTGATGACACAAACAACCCGCTTCGGATGTTGTGCCCTGCAGACGTATTATTGTTGTGTGTCGAGATTTCTCCCAATGCGCAGTATTGTAACGCCATCATTGTAAAGACGAATAAGAGTGTAAATCTTTCATATATAAAATTATTGTTTATTCGCCTTCGGATTTCGTTAATTAATATCGGCGTAAGGGTATAAGGATCTGGGGTTTCTTCTCCGAACGACGATTTTCTGACGAGGATGCAAAAGACTTAGTGTCGTTTCTCTTTCTGGGGAAGTGCTTATATATTTCCCAGTCAATTAATTGTCCCTTGCATGAGTATTCTAAGCGCAGTTTGGTCAAGCAACAGTTTACTTTTCCCGAGATAGCCACTGACATCTTGTGAGACGAAAATCTTTTACCTGGTACCTGTAAAACTAGATTATAGATGCACAGTTCTCTGATCGTTGAATGCAAAATCTACTCTGGTATCTCTTAGCGTGAGCCAAGTACAATTGGGATCAACAAAGATTAACTTTATTTTGAATGAAATTTCATTACTGACATTAAATTCGATTCCGACAATCTGGTATTTTGAGGCGTGCATTACATATTAACGTGCTGATCTCACAAGCCATTGATCCGGTCTTAGTTATTCAGAATAGCACATTGTTTTTTTAAATGCTTACATATGCTAATTGAATCTTTTTCTTCGATACCTGATGTTGTCAAATAACGACTCGACCGGTCCATACTCCAAACATCATCAGTTGCATTCAATGTTTCTTCTAGAAAGGTAGTTATCTCCAATGAAGACGGCAGACGAAATAAAATAGTGTTTAAAATAAACGGAGTATCTATTCAAATACGCGCATCCATTAAAAATAACGCTTAAAGTAATAAAAATACGCCGGATTAAAAAAATGGAATCCATTAATTCTTTAGAAATTGCTTTGTTTACGTTTGAATATAAAACTGAGAGATTATGTCATTCGAGAAAATCTAAACGAATAAAGTCTGCTTTAAAGATGAACCGAATTGTGAAGTTCTTCGGGGTCGAGCTATTAAAGCACACCGGATCAGACAGCGATTTCTCCTGCAAATGTAGACACACGTCCATATACACAGATATTCATCTCTGTGAGTCCATGAAAGTTTATTAATGTATTAAAGTTTATTAATGTATGATTTTCCAGTTGTGTGGGCATCCATATATAAATGTTACGGAGGTGTATTTATGCGTGTATGTATGTGTGTATATATGTATATGTGGAAATGTATTCAGGTGCGTAGGTGTATACTTGTGCAGGAGTGTGTATACGCATGTGTACATGCGTACACAACCATACCCAAGGGAAACCAACAACTGGTTTTGTGTGTCTTCAAGAAGACAATTATCAAAGCCAAACTTCCACGCAGTTGGCAAAGAAGAATTAAGTTTCGCGGTACCAGAATACTGATTCCGTTTGGATGAGATTTCACAGAATTTCTGACTGACCAATTCTTTGGCTTCCGTCCGCAAACTTGGAACCATCGGCTCTATAGACAGACACGCCAGCTATGAAAAATGAACTTTCTTGAAAAAATCACTGCCTTCCGTTTCATTTACACGCAGACACATAATAAGAAATAGACTTAGTTATTTACTCAGATTAATCTCATCTGGCATAAGGCCACGAAATTAGTAGACTGAGTAAAGATCGAACCTGGAACTTGGTTGAAAACGGGCTGCAGATAGATGCGAAAGCTCACATGCATAGGGAAACACACACACACACACACACACACACACACACACATATATATATAGGGTGTATCAAATCTTTAGGCGCGGATTCCTCACGCCAAAACAAGGGCAAAAGTTCACATGAACATATACCCATAAATCCTTCGTTTTTGAGTTATTCAGTTTAAAGTTTACGATAGACGTTGTTAAATGTACAATCCCAGATACAATCCCCCAAAAAAAACAAAAAAAAAACAAAAAAAAAAAAAACAAACAAAAAAGAAACAAAAAAAACTTTACAAACTTTGGGGGTGGATTCCTGGCACCAAAACAAGTTAAAATGTCCATATAAACAGATGTCCAAAAGCCATCGTTGTACCTTAACAGAGCAACTCATAAGAAATATTCAAAATGTCTTCTGCTTGCTTCTACACACACACACATTACCACCGTTATCACCACCTCAAAGACAATCAGGAATATAATCAGGAAGAGAAATAAACCAAACACTATTTCAAATGCCGGAATTTATCATTTATAAAGTGTCTAAAGTGCAAAAACGTTTACGTAGGAGAGACATCACGTGATCTAAAAACCCGGATCAATGAACACAAGAAAGACTTGCGTTTAGATAGACATTCTGTCTCGGAAGTTCACATCTACGACGTCATCGCAGTTTTTCTTGCTCCTCCCAGACATGCAATCCCAGTACGCGTGTGCCAACTCTTAGCCGCTCCGGGGTCTTACTTGACAGACCAAACTGCTCCAAATGTTCCTTGACGCGGACCACAGAACACACACTCTCATTTACAAAAGCGTCGTCAATATAAGAGGAGGGGGCTGCGGTGACGATCTCGTCCTGGCTCAAGACGGTATTAACAATGATCCGCATGATTAAAGGGGAAACATTGAACCCAAATCCTAAGCAGGTTAGACAATACCTTTGTCCCTTAATCTCCACTGTTTGGAATGGCCAAAGGGACACGTCGATGTGTACCTGCAGATAGGCCCGGCGTAGGTCCAGCACTGCAGCATTTGGTCCTTGCTGATGCCATTCCCATAATTTTTGCAAACAAACATCTGCGTTGGCCGCGTAACGGGCCGAACCTTCTGTTTGTTTTCCTGCAGAATGGCCATGAGGGGGATTAAACCCTTTGTGGGTCCGAGTTCCTCCTCCGGGTAAGGAAGCAGTCAGCCGTTATCTATCCAAATCTGGAGTTCCCGATCATACTCCTCCCGAATTTGTGCGGGAGCTGGATATTCTGCCAGTCTATTTCTTAACGTACCCGGAGGTTGGTTGCCAGCTCATTTCCAAGATGTGGTCCACCTCCGAGTGGTCTCATCGAATTCTACTTTAAATAGTGATGGCAGCAACGACTGGTTTGACACACTGCGGAAACTTCACCTCACCGGTGCCAGTTACAGATATTCCTCCCAACTGTTTGATGGCGTCTAGTCCGAGCAGGAAGTCAAATCTAAGCAGGTCTCCATCCACGACTAGGACTTCCATAGCGATGGACGGCTTTGACAAACGCTAATTTGTACCATTCCTATTCCACAGCAGTCAAGTGCGTCTCCGTCTACTGTAAGCACGCGTGTTGATTTTCTTGTCCATGCTCGACAGCATGACTTGCGGACTAGTGACTGTGTGCATCCTGTATCCACCAGAACTATACGTGGTATTCCATTGATACAAACTGTCACTACAGGCAATTCACCATTTACAAGGGTTTTGGGGAGGAGATTGGCCCTGAATTCTCGACCCCTTGCCCATTTCCCGGACAACACCGAGCAATGTGCCCTTGCCGATGACATCGATAGCAAGTGATGGTCCGTCGGTGCTTTGGATGGTTCACGACCCAGGAGACAATCGTTCGCCCTATGATTGGGTCCATCACATTTATAGCACCTCGTGTACACATCTGTTTCCTTTAACTGTGCAGCCACTGCGGCCTGCTCTGTAGAACCAGTGGACTTCTTCAAGATAGCATGAGCTCGTGCCAGCACATGTGACAAATCCAGGTCTTCCATCCAGGATGACGCTCTTAAAAGCTCCTCTGCATGCTCAGGCAATCCAGCAACGAATGTACACTGCAAACACTTTTCTGATACGCCACCAAACAGAACCGCGAGTATGCGCAGTTCTGCCGAAAAGACGTCAACCGTCTCCCCTGGCTGAAGGCAACGTGCTGCAAACTGCTTCCACGTGGAGAAGGGGTCTAAGGCGCGCTTCTCCTCACTCAATTGCTGGTACACAGCATATGCGCCACCTGACAAACGCATCAGGATAACACACTCAATTCGCTTCACACCGCTCAACTGACATATCAGTTCCGCCTTCTCCAACCATTCCACTACCGACTGTCCAGAATCGCTTCCGTCGAACAGTGGTATCAGCTTTGGGTCGAAAGTCATAATGCCGAAATAGCTTGCGAGAAAACGGGAATTAGGAGAAAAAAAAACGCCTTCTTGCGAACCTGAAACGAACCCACCGAACGAACACTTTACCGAACGAACACTTTACAACAGCAAATGAGCAGACGGCACCCACGACTGCTGCCGACGAACGGACGGACAACCGACCGCAACGGCTTTTGTCGCTCAAAAAAAAAAAAAAAAAAACGACTCGCGCGTCTTCTTCTTGTAGTCCTCGGTCGAGTCCATTCTGGTACTCCAAGGTGTGCCCGGCGAAAACACACACACGCAGTTCGAGGATGCTTCCGCGCATGCTCGTTACAGAAATAATAAATAAAATATACAACAGTTGTGATATACTGGAAGATCTAAGTAGATCCATTGTAATAGCAAATAAATGTCAGTTCCCTATCAGACAATAAGTCTAATGAGCCATATAGCAAAACATCTGAATTCAGATGAATAGAGTGCATAGCAGAATTATATAAAAAATAAGTCAAGAACAGTGCAGTTTCATTAAAGATATCAGAACAAAGAATATGATATTTATACTCAGATTGATATCAGAAAGAGCAATACAAATATGCAGAAGGATGTATACCTATATTTTATAGATTATGGAAAAGCATTTGATAAGGAACACAAAGATTTCTTTTGTAAGCTAAACCTATTTAGGAAAGCCAGAATAATTCAGAACTCCTACTGGGAGCAAACCACCTGCATATGGACAGAAAATGAATTCAATATACAAAAATAGAAAGGAGAGTAAAACAAAGTGTGTCTTCACACTGAAATTATTCATCCTCTACAGTGAGACAATTCTGAGAGAATTAGAGGTCCTATTAGGAATCATAATTGGTGCCCACAATCTTAACAACTTTAGACATGCAGATGACACAGTATTGCTAGTAGACACAGAAAGGCAATTACAGGAACTCCTACAGGAGTTAATAAAGGAAAGTGAAAAGAAAGGACTATCAATTGTAAGTAGAATATATAGTTTTCAGCAAAAAGAACAACTAAAGATGCAAACTATGAAAGAGAGTTTGGAGAATTTGACACTCACAGACATATTGAAGGCAAGAGGGAGAGAAGAAAATGAATAACCTACCTAATAAACTTGTGTAAATGGTTGGCAGAACAGATAGCAAAATGACAAACGTTACTAAGAGCTACAAAAGACAAGAAATTGTGGAGAGCCATGATCGGTCACGTCCTGAAGGGACATGGCACATAGAAGCAGAAACACTTCAAATATCTTGGTGTATAGATCAATTATAACATATTTAGTATAGGAAATAAAGAAATTGTTTTATCCAACACTGCAAGTTTCTACAAAACTAAAACCTAAGTCAGATTGAGACTTTCATATGGATATCATGCTGTTCAGAAATCTCTAAACTGATACAACTCCTTTTTCAGATCAGTGATTAAAAATGACTTCAAAGTGAATGGACCCTGTAAATCTTAGTGCGGACCATTTCACAAACTGCACTAAATAGTGAAAACTACATCACATCAGCAGGAACAACTAAAATGGATAACACATAATTCAAAGAGAAAATAATGACATAATGAAGATGTTGATGTTCCACACTACTTTATACAAAAGGTTAGGAAAGAAGCCTTACATCAATACTGGAAAAGAGCAGTTGACTTGAGAAAGTTATTTTCCTGAAAACTATTTTAATAGATTTTATAAATTTCAACCAAAAGTAGCACTGACTGCCAAATGATCCTAAATAAGGAAATGGCTAATATTACCATTATTATCATGTTCACTGGAGACTCCTCAAAAGAAAAACTTTGGATCTCCAAACAGCCTTTGATGAGGTTAGATCTTTCAAAATGGCAAAAAAACATAGCATGTCTTACCAACCAAATATTCCTCTAATTGTGGCAGCAGTTGCTCCAAATAATATGGATGAAAGCAAAAGATGTTCAGGATTATCACCAAAGAACAAGACTATTATGGCAGCTGTAACAGATGCATCAAAATGTTACTTCTATGTGTATAGTTAATATCCATATACCAAATTTCCCATGAAGAAGGTAGTCTGTAAGGGTAACTCAACAAAACATACATCTGTCCTTGCTATTACTAAAGTGTCTCACCAAGATTATCATTGACATAACTATCAACAGAATTTCAACAAAAGCTCTAAAACTTACAAGAGAAAAGATATTATTCAGAGAAGGAATTTGGAAGTTTTAGGTTCCAAAGTACTACCACTATGATGACTGACAATCCCATCAGTAAGACACTAATGCATATGATAGTTAATGTGAATTGTAAAGACGTTGAATAGGCATGTAAAACTGTCAATACTTACAAATCTTTGCATTGAAGTCATTCTTAGACAGGACTTGTTGAATAATCACAAAAGACTAGAAATCCTATGTGATGTTTCCAAAGCTTCATTTTCCAGCTGTAATTTAGCTGTGTATCTAGCTCCACTAGGTACACAGATAGGTACTTTGGGAGCTTAGCACCAGATTGCAAGCCAATAGCAATAAAGTCTCATAGTTGTTCACCACAAGATAACAAATTCATCTGAGATATGATTTCTGCAAGAACAAATCATTGAACCTTCCAAATGATTACTATAAATGAATGCCATAAAAAACAAATGGTGATTGAATACAGTCAGACAATAAATAAGTACACTTATTTAGATGCATATTCCAAAAAGAGAGTTGAGAAAAAAAATCAAAATGCAGAATATACAGTATACAAGATATACAAAGTATATTACCAAATTTCCAACAAAGAAGAAAAACTTTACACTATCTTTGAGGCATGTGGAAATTTTTATCAATTGAGTTGGGTGCATTTTGGTGTAGCTGGTTTTCAAAGAGTCATTGATATTGAAAATCTCAAAGATACTTTTGCTTACATTGATAATGTCACTGTGTAATAAGAACAAGGATGAACATGAGAATCTCTAAACATTCTCCCAAGCTGCTAAGAAATATGGCATAATGTTCAACAATGCTAAAAGTATCTTCTCATTGACTGTTATCTAATTGATGTTATCTTAAATTGAACAATGTCTCAGTCAGTGGGAACAGGTACAACCTCAAGATCTAGTCAGATTCCTTCTGTGCACTGCAACAAATACCACTTCACGTGCAAGGATCTTCCCTTTCTATAGGAAATCTACACCAGAAATCACTCATCCTACATGGCTTTCTACTCCAAGAACAATTCTCATGAAGAAAAATATGAGCCTCTTGTGGAAGAGGTCGATCTATTAGAATGCAATCACCAATATGCATGTCCATTTGTGAGATAGTAAAGAATCTACCAGCTCTATTTGGTTTCCATTGGCAATTCAACTGCTCCAGATCCTGTAGAAACTCAAGTGTTTCTGGTCAGCCCTGTGAACAATAATATTGATAAGATGAAACCTAGTCCTGAGGTGACTGCTGCTTCACACAAAGGAACAAAACTTATTGTTTACATACAAGACTCTCCAGAACAATCTGAATATCTAACTACTACAAGCAGTGGAAAAATCAAATGGCCCAGTATTTATTTTTAAGATTGAATATAATCTTAATCATTTTAGTGGGAATTCTTTCTTATATATCTAGATTTCAATATTTCAATGCTACCCATAGAAAACTAAACAAGTGCAGGAGAATTGTCATAAAAGAGTTTATGTTCTTAACTTCATTAAAATACATACTATTGCTTTTGTATTTATACAGTCTAAAACTACTAACTCTACTTCAACATGCATAAAAGAGATACATACTCTATGCTGATAAATAAGTGTGTCCAAGCCTCATTTTGCACCTTAATAAAGTTATTAAACTTAATCCAGGAATTCTTTGTCATCTGACTCATAATTCACACATATCTCTTTGATGATGTAACAATATTTCATCCAATACAGCTGTAAGAAAGTTTATCAGCATTTGTAGATATGACGACACTATGGATACAATCTTTGAAGGGTTTGAGATACAAAGACCGCAGGAAAATACAGTAATGAGAAGGTCAAATAGGAAAAGAAAATTCATCGAACCACTAATCATCAACCACAAGAGACAAAAATATTAACTCCTCCCAAAAAGGGATCTAAGGAGGGGGGGTTATGGGGTCCACCTTTTTCAGATATAATGGACTCGTCCTGCTGCCATAAAATAGCCATAGTCAGGCAGAGAAGATGAGTAAATCATGAGTCGTATGGTACCAACAGTTAGTGTCGATAGTCGGATAGAGTGAAGTAACCTCTTGTAGAAGTCAGTTACAAGCACGTGACTCTAAGGAAGTCCTACTTGAGACTGTATATATCTATCTGTGTTTGCGCCTACTAACCGTGTTCCTGGATTTTACTAACAACATTACCTTTTGTATTTTGTGTAAAAACATTTAATTTCTTAACTTAAATACTTGCGTTTATCATTTATTGGATACCTATTTTTCACGCGGGATCCACAACATAAAGTATGAAACTGTCACCATGCAATGTTGATTTCTATATCTACACTGACTATATATGAGGCGGTGCTGAAAAGATTCAAAATCTGACCAAGTCAGCAAACATTTTTAAGCAGAAGGGAATCTTGGTTGGACAGAGAGATTATCAATACCCACTTGTATATATGGCATATAAGTTTTTTAAGTTTATATATTGTAATTTTTCTATTTGTCGCTACACTTTATGTCAAAAGTGGGCATGGAAAAATACAAAATGTCTGTGAGGCTGTACAATATGTGACTGTACATGCAGGTTGTTCAGTCACTTTCACTTTATCCATGTTTAAATAAACACGTAACAACGAGTGACAGTAATTATAAATTTTGAAAATAAAGTATGCATATCCAGATGCTTTCAACCTATTTTAGTGAATTTATGTGATGAGAACAAATGAAAGAAATGCCTAGAACATGCATGGATTTTTTAAAATTTATAATTACAGTTGTGTTTATTAAAATTTTCTTGTTCTGCAGTTTAGACATATTTATAAATTTATGAATAAAAAAAATTGTTTTCATAGTTTTTTCTTATGGTAAATAATAAATATTACATTGTAGTTGGTTCACATATTTTTTTAAACTTGTAAATAGTGTTTAATATTTTTGTTGTTAATTCTCAAGAAAAAAGAAAATGTATAAATCTGGAGGAGGAATGGTGGAGTAATGGATTGAGGAATCAGTTGAGTTCATTACATTTACATGCTAATACCCTTTGAAAATGTATGAATCTATTTCCCTTCCCCACCCCAGGTATGAATAAATAGCAGGACAGATTGGGCCCTATAGCCTTGGTTGGCAACCAGTCCAGAAGAAAAACCCTGAATTCAAACCAGCCTGAAGAGGGTTGAACTCTGTCATGCCATCTTGTCCAAGACACATCACTGCTGCTGTGGCTGCAGTAGATGTGGTGCCCCTACAGGATTCGTGATTGTGATAAATCTAGTTTCATATGGTTGGGCTTTATTAAAAGTCTAAAAATAGCCTTTTAAAACAATAAAAAATGCCAAGGGAATATACAGTAAAAGCAATGTCAAGAGAAAAAAAACATCTTTTTAGCAGTTTTTTGTGGGTATAATTGTTAAACTTTGTCCATGATTCTTCTAAGTCAAGTGATAGTACATTTACATCACTTCTGATATCAAAGTAACCACTAAAATCTTCCCCCAACAAAATGTCAACTTGAAAATTTTGGTATATATTTATGTTGGTTGACTTCTGGCCAGCCATTGTTTTATATATATATATATATAGATCAAATGGAGATATAGTTGTGTATTGACACAATTCTAGATTTTGTATCTAACATGCTACACACACATCCTTTCCTTTTTTTGTGCCATAGGTTTAATCAGTTTTATTGTGCAAAGATAATGTAAATCATTTGTTTGATGTATTGGTCTGATTTCTTTCCATATCACAAAATGCTTTGACTTTATTGTAAAAAGTATCTATCAATCATGTGACATAAAGGATCAGTCTTTGAAATTGCTGAACAATCATACAATTACAAATATCATAGGATTATTCTCTAAAGCATGTAATCTATGCAACCCCACTTCTCAAAGATAACCCTTTATAAGGAAATATGACTAAGAAGAACTGTGTTTAGATACTATACAGTTGTAGCAAGGGATATAGTGGTAAAACTAGCCTTAAAAATAATTCTAAAAAGGAAAAAAATGATCATACATGAAACAAAATATTAAAAGAATAAAAACCTGGAAAATTATGAAAATTGAAGGGATGCCATCAGTCTGAAACCTAGAAGCTAAGGAGCATCTGTTACATAATTTACAGCTATCAATTTTTAAATCTATTGGGTCGAAAAACTATCATACACAGAATAAAATACCCAAAAATGAAAGGAAATTGTTGGGAAACAACATTTAATTAATGAACAGGAAATTATAACCAATTTTGTTAAATTATTCATGTCATTTTCTGAATAGGATGACTGGAAATAGTGGAAATGGCCCATGTCTCTTAAGGAAATTAAAAATATGCGACCAAAAATAATAATGCATTTCATAAAAAGTCTAAAAGATATTTAAAAGGAGAAACAAGAACAAACCACAAATTCCAAAGAAAACACAAACAGTATAACAAGTAATTATTTAATTCCAACAAAAAATAATTTCCCAATTCAAAACTATTTTTGAGCAATGTACAAAAGTTGAAATTGTGTACGCGGTACGTTTAAGCTATTTAAAAATAAAAAAAAAAGATGCTCTAAGTCAGTGTAAGAAAGTGGTTTAACAAATTTTGACAAGAGTTACTTTAAAAAAAAAAAACCATTATTTTATTCAGTATCTTTTTACATTTTAATGTTAAAATAAAAATTGCTAAACCTACGACATTCGAACAACCAGTGAGAAGCGAATACACCACAAAAAGCAATGTTAAATGCAAATGTGTAATCAGTTAGAAGAAAAAAGAAAAATAATAAATGCACTTTTAAAATGCTGACGAGATAAATCATTTTTTTTTTTATTTCTAAGGATTCACTACACTACACACACTTTGAAACTTATGAATTTCAATAAATTAAAGTTTACTAAAGTTTGTTGAAACTTAGAGCTTAAGGAATTTTATTTTCTCAGAAATTAAGACAGTGATTTTAAAGTCAGGAAGGAAACTATATATTGGTGATAATCAAACTCAGTTTATCTTACGAACCGTCCAGTAAACAAACCGGCATCAAAAATAATAGCGGGAAGTATTGCAGCAAAGGCAGTGTGCATGAGAGAGAGAGGAAAAAAAAAAAAAAAAATATTTTTATCGAGCACTCTGATTAGTCAATGCTTGACTACTTCTACGAGATGTTAACGATAATTCCTTTTGTGTATTGATGTTACAACATTTGCCATTGGTTCAGCCACCAAATCACGTCTGAAATCCGAAAAACATCTCAGACCAACATGTTTCTAGCGGGAAACGAAACGTATTAATGGCGAATACGCTCTACTTTGTTTCTCTACATGGTGTTGTGGAAATTTATTTTTTTCAAGTATCATAATACAAATGGATATGATTAATCAGATTGTCGCGTAACGAAACATTTGGTTCTATTTTGGAAGCGTTAGTGATCTAACAAAATATTGGATTTCATCTTAGTAAGATTTAACAAGAGTTCGCCAACAGGTGTTTTTCTTTTTCCTTATTTTTTTTTTTCCTTATTTTTTTTTTTCCATGCCGGCCTGGTCTTGTTTCAGTTTGCGAAGTGAGTATTTATTTTGTTACAACTAATTTTTTTTTTTAGCAATTTTGTATTTTCGTTTTAATTCGTTGTGCTTTATTTTTCTTGTTTGTTGAAAACTTGTCAAAAATTTCTTGTATACTTTGAAAATGTATCTTAAAACGTTAATTCTGTCTCTTAATTCCTCTTTGATTTCTCTACTTATTAACAACTTTTAAACTAGTCTAAAAGTACCTACAATTTGTGTCACTTCTTAATCTATTAATAATTAAACTTTTAATGAATCACTTTATTTTTATCATGCAGATTAGAAAGAACTTGTGTAACGTTCTTCCGAAATTAAGTTGAAGTAACCTATGATTTGCCACTTTTACATTAAAAAAAATTGTAAATTTCTGTAAAAGTTTTAACTGCAGTTTTTTTTTTTTAATTAGGTTTTCACAAGAACATTAATTAGGGACACTGAAAATTCCTAGTCTTCTAGTTACATTTAAAATTAATAAACACTGTTAAATGGATTACTAAAAATTAGTTTTAAAAAGTATTTTCCTTTTTTCTATTTAAGAAGCTGAATATACCTTTCAAAGTAAACTTCATAAAAAAAAAAAATACTCTCAATCATTCCCAACATGTGCTTCCCGCTTTATTTTATTTTTCGCACGGAAACCTGGCAAAGTAGAATACTAAACTCTTATGATTGATAACTAAAAATGACACAATATATCTTGCATTTCTTTTATTTAGGTATCTTTGTATTGTTTGCTTCTGTTGCTGCACTTTAAATGAACACGTGTTTGTTGTATTGTAATGTAACTACAGATAATTTTTCGATAAATAACGAAAGAATACTCTCTACAACGTCTACGATTTTCTAGAGTCTGGTTTTAGACTTTATTTAACGATTTATTTATGTACTTAATTGGACAAAACATTTAAGAATAACGAATTATATTTCATGTGAGGAAAAAAAAAAGTCAGGCATTTATGCCGGTTGGATAATTTTCCTATTGCTCAATCATCACACAGTCGTGTCTTCATATTCACCGGCCGCATACACATTCTTTATTTTAAAACACTTATATGATTAATTTTACGCATTTTGGTTTTGATGAATATTTTCACGTGCCCATTGAGTTTTATTTTTTATTTTTTTTTTTTTTTTTACTAACAAAATACATGATTTGTAATGAAAGCATCGCCTTCCTTAGAATTTCTCGTTTTCTTTTTTTTTTTTTTTTTTTTTTAAATGTTTAAACTTTAAAACAAAACTTATTACTTTTGGATAATGTTTTTTTTTTTTTTTTTTTTTAAATCTTATTCACTAAAAAAATTCCTTTGTGTGGCTGTAGAAGAATTCTGTCTGGATTTTATTTTTAGGAATGTGTTCTGACTTTTTAGGATCTCTTAAAAAAAAAAAAAAAAAAAATTTGTATCTTTTGAAGTGATAACAGGACAATCTCTCTCTTCCTTTGGACATTTTGGTATTTAACCTCCGTATTATTAAACGAGATTGCAATGAACGTAAATTGTTTTAGCAGTTCCTTTTTCTTTCTCCAAAACATGACCTACTTTATGGCATGTACAAAGTTGAACATAAATGTGAAATAACTTTTTTGTGTTATGGCGCGAACCCCCACGTGAGACCTTCCAACAGGGGCAGACAATATTATTTTTGCTTACTACTCATTTACATTCTGTTCTCTTGGTAACATAACCAGTAAAATTTAGCGATTTATGCTTATTTTTATTCCCCTACACTTTTTTCCGCTTCTCTATTTTTCCAACTGTCTGAATGACAATGCCTTGTGAAACATGTGCCTCGACCCCCTAAAAATCGATACCAACAGCTTTCATTTTCATAGCAGTCATGCAACTTTTAACAATTTTTCTCTATGAAATGAAATTGTATGCACATATTTTGGAAACTAGTTTATTTCCTGTAGTTTAATTTTTATCTTACTTTTTAGCATTACCTTTTAATGGCAGCAAAATAATTTAAATGATATTTAGTTTTCCTGTTCTGTTTGTATATGTTCCTTCCCATTTTACCATTATTGGGTTTAAATCTGAATTGGAGTGAGGGATGAGGAATTTTGTTGAACCAGTATCATCATTCACATTTCAGTTGTCATTCTTGTTTGATGACGCATCATCAATATCCTCTGAGCACAAGCAAGTTCTACAGACTTGTCAACTTGTATTATCTTCTTTTTTTTTTTTTTTTTTTTTTTTTTTTTTAATTTCAATCTTTTCATTTCTTTATGCAAATTAGGTTGCACTTTTTTGTCGTATTGTATAGATTTACATCAAGAATTCCAACACTTAAATTAAAACTTTCATTTTCCTTTATCGAAATGAAAAGTAAATAAAATAAATAGATTTAATTTCTTTAGTACACTTTAAGAAACATGTAACTTGTGAATAGGTAAAAAAAAAAAAACAAACTCTTTAATGAATTTTAAGGACTAAAAACTTTTAGGAATCGAATTACTTTGTCGGTAAGCGATGTGTAAAAGGTTTTTCTTATCGTTACATTACAATTACATTCTTAGTTACAAATAACTTGACATTGCTGCTTTCATTTTTGTACCACTAACCCTAAAAGAAATTCTTGAACTTGCTGATTTAAAATCTCTATTTCCTGCTTGTTACTGATCATTTGGAATTTTCGATAGTGTATTGAGAAGTTCTCGATCTTGCTAATAAGTACTTTTAAAAAAATTATCATTTTGGAAAATGGTTAAGAGTAAGACCGAGAACTTTTCAACATGTTTTCGGAGCAAGTCATTTTTTTTAATTCCACTTTAGCTAGAGCGTGTTTTACTAAGTTGGTTTTTAACTTTAAGTGAACTTTCTTAGCTGATTGTAAAATAAATCATATAGGTACCTCCACGAGATCGCTAAAATAAAAGGACATAGCAAAGATAAGATCGCATAGCATGATGAAAAAGACGCCAAATTTAACGAAAACAAAATTTTATCGTCTAAATATTCATATTATTAAGAGGAAAGACCAAAGTTTTTTAAATTATTTTTAAAAATTTTTCTTTTATTTTTTTGGAAAATTTTGCAAAAATAAAAATAATTGTCGGATGTTAATGAAACTTTCAGAAACTATTCACAGATGATCGAAATTATTAAATAAGTTTTTTGTTTTTGTTTTTTTATTAGTCATGGCAGAATCTTTTTTATATATATTTTTTATTACCCCCCACACCCCATAACTAATTTTATGAAAACTAGAAATTCGATTGCATCGAGTTTAGTGATTACAATAAAAGCACAAAGCTTTGAGGAATGCAAATCATGTTGTTTTTTTTTCTATTTTTTTAATTGGATCCGCACTACCTGAAAATCAGCTCTGAATTGTAACATACAAAACTCAATAAAACAAAGATATTATTTAATTTCAAATGCTTTTATTTGCTTTTTATGAATATGGACAATATTTTCTGAAAGCAAAAAATTTTTTCGATGAAAAATGAATTTTTAATACAATTATTTGTTATTTCTTTAATTATAATAGATTTTTACATTTAAGTTAAAATATTATAAAATTAGTTAAGTCGCATTGGGTTTCCTAAGTGTCCTTATGAGATAGATCTTTTAGCACGTTGTAAATTGTATCATTTTGACTAATCAGAAGATCCGCAGTAATTAAGAAATGTAATTTTGTGTTTATAATTGGGCTGTAATTATAAAGTACGGAAGACCAACCAGAATACAATTAAGTTGCGTTATTTGAGTTAAGCATTGTTCTCCACTGTTAAGGCATTTACTTTTGCAAAACACGTGTGGAGAAGTTAATTTGATTTTTCAATTTCAACTGAGAAGGGTACCTATAAGTATCAGTATCATCTTATGAAATTTATATGATCTTATTTTTATATTAATCTGTCATGACATTTTTCCATAAATGAAATATCAAAATTAATAATAAAATGAATGGAAATACAAATAACACAGTAAGATGTAATAAATGTACATAAAATTATAGTATTTCATGTATACTTCTGATAAAATTTCATAAGAAAGGTACCTATAAATTAATTAGATACCTTTCTTATGAAATTTAATCTCAGTCTTATTTTAATTTCTTTATAATATATTTTCCATAAAGCATCGTAAAGGTGAAAGCTAAGTAAAAAAAAAAAAATTAGAGCGCTGAAAGTTTTCCTTAAAAATAACGAGGTAAATGATTTGTTCACTTAAATCTAAATAACTTCACTTTTTGGCTTCTGTAGAACAAATAATGATCATGTAAATCCGTCAATATGTCATTCATCACCTGTCAAGTGACACGAAAGGTTATGACCTGCTTTGTTTTATTTTCAAATTACTTCTTTTCGGCGCAGAAGCTAAGTCAACCTTGGTTCAAAATATTTTAAATAAACATAATTTCTGATTTTCTTAAAATAAGTTTTTGAAAAAATAATTGATTTTTTAAAAATTTCAAAGTGAGATTTTCATTTTTTTTTTTTTTTTTTATAAAATGGAAAAAAACGGATGCCGTAATCTGTTATCTGTCAATTTTGCTGACTCAAAAATTTTTTAACGAAAATTTCGTACGTGCTCAGTACGATTAAATGTAAAAAAAGTACCCCAAAAATACTTTGATCATTCCTCTTATTAATAACATGAACATTTAGAACATTTTCATCAAGTTTGGCATCTTTTCATCATGCTATGCTCTTTTTTAGCGATCTCATGGAGGTACCTATCTTTTAATTATAATAGATTTTTACATTTAAGTTGTTAAAATATTATTAAATTAGTTAAAAGCCACATCCACTTTCGTAAGAGTCTTTATGAGATATCTTTTTTTAGCTTGTTGTAAATTGTATTGTTTTGACTAATCAGAAGATCCGCAGTAATTAAGAAATGTAATTTTGTGTTTATAATTGGGCTGTAATTATAAAGTATGGAAGACCAACCAGAATACAATTAAAAAAAAAGAAAATATTTGATAAGCATTGTTCTTTGCATTTAAGACCTTTACTTTTTATGGGGTGGACGATAAAGTAGTCCGTGAGGGCTTTCAATAAGTCTGCTTCATTGGTGAAGGAAAAAACCCACGATAGATGAAAATCCAAAAATTAAAAACCTTGTGCCATCCGATTACCACCTCTTCCACTCCCTGAATAATGATCTTTGTGGGAAACCCTTCACCAGTCTCCCCAGCACAAAAGTCTCCCATCAAGTTGCTGTATGGTATCCCTGACCACTCAACCGACATTGGCCTGGCGTTGTCATGGATGAAAAAACACACCTTTGCGATTCACAAGTGCTGGCTCCTTCTGGTGCAATGCCTGTTAATCACGTTTTAATTGCTTTATATAGGTCTCCAGTGACTGTTTGGCCCATTGGTAGCAGTTCATAATGAACCACTTGACGACCTGTCCACCAGACACAAAGCATAATCTTGCATGGATGCATAAATGGTCTTCTTGTTGAGGACAACATCCTGAGGAGACAACCAATGTCTGGAACGCTTTGGAGTTTCGTAAGAACCCACTTTTCATCACTGGTAAGCACTCTTTGGATGCGGTCGCAGGGCGAAAAAAAACTGATCATTTTCTGCCACTTGTTGTCCGTTGTGGACCTCCAACAGGTTTACGGAAAACCACTTGCTCATCTTTGTACCTTTTACTTTGGGCGGTTTCAGGTGAAGTCTGTTTCATTTGAAATGTTGAACTGTCTTTCAATTTCACAACACGTTAAGATAATGTCCTCTTCAATAATACCTTCAGGACTCTGTCATTTTAAAACTTGTGGTCGTCCACTGCAACGCTCATCATGAAGAGACAAATCTCCCGGGTTTTGAATTTTTTTAAACCAACGTTTTTGCAGTACATTCATCCACAGCACTATCCCCAAATGCTTGACATATCGACGACTTGATGCAGCTGCTGATAAGCCAACTTTGAAGTCGTAAAAAAACAGCCCAGAACGAGATCTCTAGACACTTCCATCCTTCTCACAGCTGTCTGGCTTATAACTGATGGCCGGATACGGTGGTTCTTTTTTTTTTTTTTTTTTTTTTATAACGTCTGATGTTCCTACTTTAAACTGTCCGAATTTGAAAACAATTGCTACACGCATTTTTATATATTTCAACTTCATTCAATGACTAATCAAAAACGGACAGAACTTTTTTGGTTACCTTGTATATTCTCAAACAATTCAGCCAGTGCAGGCATTGAACATGATACATTGTGTGCAGCTTATCTCTATGCCTTGATTCAAGAAAAAAAAGTTATTCACTGCATTTTTTTCTTTGTCCTCTTTTATCTTGTTAAATTGTTTATTTCTATCTCTATCTTATGTACACTTTCAATGAGTTTGTTGCTACACTTGCAGACACTTTGTCCAAAGATTTATTGGTAAGATAGCTGGTGCTTCTATAGTGGTAACATTCAAGTTTCTCTCTTGATCTCTGAATAGAACTCCCTCATATTCCCTGGGAAGGCTTGCACACATTGTTCTTTGAAAGTTTTTGGGGGCTGACTCACTTGCTACAAATATTTTGAGGGCTGCTTCCAACATCAGTGTTCTCTCAATAGGCCTATCATTAATGTTAAGTTGGTCACCAAAATTGCTCTTAATTTTTTAACTGATAGTTTCATTGTTCCTTTTACAAAAAATACTCCCAAATTTCATTGGTACAGGGTGAATGAGTCAATTAATATTGCTTCTCAAGTATTTTCCCCCTCAGTCCATTATCCTCAAAGAAAGCATAATTTGTTGCACTAACTACAAGCAATAATATTGCTCATTGCTTACTATCATCTTTCACATTGTTGGCAGAAATAGAGAAAAATCTCAAATGCTAACCATAATTCCTCTAGTCTGCTGTTACACAACATTATGCTCTGAAATGAGCACTTTGACATTGTGTAATGGCTAGCAAGCTCATCTTACTAGATCAGTTATAACTGAATGGTGAGTTCAATCCTTACCGGGTGCCCTATACTTTCAGCTTTGTGCTTTATCTAAGCTATGCTTAGAAAACCACCATTATAACTCCAAATAAGTACATCCTAGCAACAACTGAAATCACAAATGCCTATATTTATTTTTTTAAATACTTTGTTGCCAATTTTATGCATTAAAGTAAAACCTGAGAAACCTCCACCATGCTTGAAAGTGCCTCATATTCTGGAAACAATGGGCATTTATTATTATGTCTTGCAGCAGCAGCACCCCCATTTGACATGGCCGATAACAAGTCAATCCTATAATATAACTGCAGGAAAGAGAATAATTTAGGTATAAATTAATCTGTATTCTAATTTATTATTATACACTTCTTCACTGGCTACTAGTTGGTTTTAAGGAGATTGTTGCCTGATAATCATTTGAGATCTAAATAGAGAGCTGCTGGTGGAGGAGGGGAATTTAGATTTTTCCTACTCTTAAAGAATTCCTTATTGCTTTCACATTTTTATTTTTTTATATGGAGACAATGTGAAGCTATCCAAAATGCTTTTTCCACCTACAATTTACTTCCTCACCCTTTTTCAGGTGTGACTTTAACAAAGGTAGTTAACATTTCTGCAATTATAACTAGTTTTCTTCATTTCTGTTAATTATTGAAAAATCATTTCATCTTTTTTATTTTAGTATTCAGTACATTCTTTTAGAAAAAACATTTTAAATGTCACTCAAATTTTGTTTGAACATAACTGCCTTGGAAGTTTTTTTTTTTTTTTTTTTTTTTCAAATTGTTATTTGAGATATTAAAAGCAGAAAAATAGGAGATAGCACTTAATAATTAAAATTTATTTCAGGCTGCTAGTTATTGAGATTGAAAAGGCTTACCCTTAAATGTAAAATGGAAATTTTCAATGTCATGTGCTATATGAGTAAGATTTTAAGTTCTGATAATCTTTGTGTGTGTGTATATAATTTTTTTTTTTTTTTTTGTTTTTTGTTTTTAAGTGATGTTCTTAGTATTTGGAATCCTATTCATCCTCTTTACAACAGTAGTGGAAATGAATATAATCTTACTTGTTTAATAAGTACCATTAAGAAAACGAAACTTCTTTTCTTTCAAAAAAATCTTTAATTGGTAATATTCCCTAGTATGATAAAAGGAAATATAAGCAATGGAAGAAAATAAGTCACTTGTATATGAATCTGAGTTTGGTTTTCATAGAAATGTGTATGCACACATGCTCAAGTTTGCAGAAACCACTGCAAACATAAGAGCTTCAAATTGTCTCAAAATCCCAGAATGTTGCAAATTTGGATCACTAAATTTGAATTGACACCAGTTGTACTGTGGGTGTGCTTGTCAATTGAGAAAAAAACCACAAGTAAACTGAAGAATTCTGTTTTGTGCTTGATTTAAATATAATGAATTTATTTGCATGAGTGGCAGAAATGGGCTACTGAATATTTGTCAGCATCTACAATAAATAATCATGTTAATCATGGCTGTTTTTTCTTGCTATACTCCTCCCTGGTCTCCTGATTATAACACCAACAGTTTAACCATGGTCTTTTTAGGTAGGCACTTCAAAGTGTAAGCATGGGAGACTCTCTAGCTCTGCAAAGTTGATGTGCTGTCTCAGGGAGCAATCAGCATGTGTCTTCTATGACAGACATGTTCTAGTGATGCTCTGCTGCCAAAGAGTTTGCATAAACCTACATGTTGACATTTACATACAATTCACATGACAAGATCATTCTACTTAACTCTATCTACACTCTTTTACCATCTTCCTGGGTGGGGTATCATACCTTTGTCACTGCAGTTATCCTATGCTTCATGATGCTGGTTGTTATATGCAACCATCTGCATACTGGGAGAATGTCCCAGAAACTTGCTACAGAGGAAGAACTTTTTCTTTATAATTACTTTATTTATAAGGCCAAAGTATACGTATTCTGCAGTGCAGAAATTTAGTAATATATCCTCATTGATATAGGTGGCATTGGTTTTGCTTTTGCTTTTTTTGATTGCCTATCTTGGGATAGCAGAACTCTTATGAGCATCACTATCAAGTGAAGATGACTGAAATAGCTCATTGAGTAATTTTGTGTCAAATCAACAAGGGTCTGACCATCACTGACAGATTATTTTTTTTTTTTCAAATTTGGTATACTTATAGGGATTCATGATAGAAATTGAATGGTACCTATTTTATATCATTAGGTCAAAGTGTTCTTGAAACATATAACCCTTTCGCAAAAGGGTGAGTTTTGGAAAATAATAAACTTGGGTAATGCTGTAAATTTTATTCAACAATGGGTTTGCATGTTAATGTCTTTGCAAATGTTAATCTTTTATTTAAATACTCATTACAATGATGTATCACTTTATCAGATCAAAACTTAATTTTTTAAATATAAAAAAAAGAAAATTTGATTTTTGTGCATTTAGTGTATCATGTCAACAAAAATTTGTTAACCATGAATATCATTTGTTGCATATTTTCATGTTTTATGTTAACATTAATTCATGACACTTTTTTAAATTGTCACTTTTTCATATAAAATTCTTTGTTGTACAATAAAAATGTTAACAAAACCAAAAATAAGATTGTTTATTTTCTGCCAAATTGGTCAACATTTAACCACAAATTCTGTTGATTTTAAGATCATAGTTCTTGTATGAATATTACTCAGCATTCAAAGAGCCTTTTAAAAAGATGTAGAACTTGACCATATTGGGAGATATGAAAATGTTAGCATATAATGGCAAATACCAAAATCTTACATTTTGAATTTGGCTCAATTCAGTAAAACCCTTGTAAATCGGGTAATTTTGTGTATATCTTGCCATCATGCAAACAAATTTGTCAAATTTAAAAAAAATTAGACACACTTGAAAAAAAAAAAAGTTAAATTATCTTATTTGACTTTTAAACAAAAAAATAAATCTGTCTATATTTCTGATGTGAGGTATTATGTACACTATTTACATTATTCGGACTATTGTCTTCATCTTTGTTGCTCTATTTATCACAACGCTTTGGCCATTGTATGCTCTGGCCTTCTTCAGGTGGTTGGAATGTCAAACTGAACCCTTTATTTCACTCACTGGGGCAGACTGTTCTAGTTCTATGTGCCATGTCTAAAGGACACAGTGGAGAACTTGGAGAGGGGAATTAACAGAAGATAACTGATAACTGACATCCATTAGATATGGCATGTGGAACTAGAACAATCTGCCCCAGTGTTTTAAATAAAGGGTTCAGTTTGACATTCCAACCAAAAAGAAGGCCGGACATACAATGGCAAAATTGGATAAATATAGCAAATAAAGATGAGGACAATAGTTCAAATAATGTAAATAGTGTGATAATAAATAGATCACCTTTTAGATCTATCCAAGTACTTTAAAATGGTATATAATTTAGCTTTATAAGTGAAAAACAACTGAGATATTGATATTTCAACTTTGACTATTTTCCAAAATTCACCCTTTTGTCAAAGGGCTACATCTTGGGAATCCATTTGACTTGATATAAAATAGGTACCATTCAATTTTCACCACATTTGAAAAAAATCTGTGATGGTCAGACCTTTGTTGATTTAGTACGGAATAACTCTATTTTTAAAAGTCTGTATGAAACGGGAGCCTTGATCGAACCTTCAGTCATAAAATGTCTGACTGCTGCGAATATGGAACACTAACTTTGAACTAATGCAAATAATACAGTAAATGCCAACAGTAACTCAAATAACCAATTACAAAGGGCAGGTTGATTTTTCACTTTTATTGATTTTTTTTTTTTTTTTTTTCTTAGAAAAACCAACATTACTGTGCTAAAGAGGGAGTTTGATGTTGTAATGACACAAAAAATTAGTTATAGCTTATACCAATTTTTGAGCATTTGTTTAATGATCACCTGAAAAAAATGTACAAAAATACCTAATTTCTGCAGGTTTTTGCTTACAAACTGACTTCAAAATTTTACTATTTCAAGAATAAATCCAAATAGTTGATACTTTTTGTATTAGGCACATTTAACGGAAAAATATTTTTAAATCCAGATTCTAAGAAAACATTGTTTAGCAATTGGGCTGCCTGAATCTATTGGAGTACTGCAGCTTGACCATCATGAAGACCTCAATCATCCAGGCATTACAACATTCTGTTGATGAATAGACTAATTGCTAATGCTGTGCTTGAATCTGAGCCCAATTATTCCTGTTTCTATAAAGATGCACCAGGAGGTTGTGGTAAAACTTGTGTGTTTAATACTATAATTTCTTATCTGTGAAGGAACAACTGCAGCATGTGTAGTGGTGATTGGACAGGCATTGTCAGGTGGAAAGACTATAGTTTGTTCAGATTGCCTGGTCCACTCAGAGATCAGTATTCGTAATGTACCAGCCACTTAAGACATTCATGTTTCTATTTATGAAACCTGGATTTGATCATCTTGGATGAGGCTTCTGTGATCCCTTCATTTGCTCTTCATGCCATTGATAAAGCCTTGCGAGCTATCACTGGCATTGCTACTGTTTTGGTGGTAAAGTTGTGCTCTTGTGGGGAGACTTTAGGCATGTCTTACCTATGTTGCTAAGAGGAACTCATGAGACAATCATTGAAATCTGTATTAAAAATTCTCCTATAGTTGATTTTCATCCAGTACAGATTAAGCCAAAACATCAGGACAACAGCAGATCAAAGGAATTTGCAGCATGGTTTTTGCATATGAGCAATGGAACATCAGCAGCTTCCCAAGATCCTAAACTTGCTGTTGATGACCTAGAAATGACTAATTTCATGTATTGACAGCTCTCTGGTGAATATCTTCAAATCTAAGGAAGAGAGAAAGAGCAGAGTAATTCTTTTGCCAAAGAACTCTGAGTGCCTCCTGATCAATGAAGAAATTTTGAGACAACTTCCCGGTGACTGCTGCACCTATATACAGATCCAGGTGACTGCTGTACTATATACGGATAAAGTTTTGATAGATGATCCTGCTGAGTGCTACCCACTTGAATTTCGACACCATCAGGAATGCCTTATAAATTAAGTTTAAAACCTGGTAAGTACGAAATGTAATGCTTCTTTGTAACATTTCTATCCAGAATGGACTTTGCAGTGGTACAAGACCGGAAGTGGTGGCCATGCATCAACATTCAATTGAAGCTTCCTTGATTAGCAGCTCACTAATAGGCAGACTTATCTTCATCCCCAAAATAAAAGGCTCCAATAACTCTAACAATATTCATCTTGAGAGAACAGTTTCCTGTCCGTTTGTCATATGCCATGACTAGTAATAAGAACATAAATTTGAAAAAACCATTTTCTTACCTCAGAATGTAATGAAAATTATTTTATGTGGCATTTTAACTTGAATAAAGTTATTAGAATATGTAATGCATAAATAACTGTTATCTGCTGAAGTAATGCAAATGTTTTTAGGAATGATTAGAGTGTTACAAAATTTACATAATGTTTTTTTTTTTTTTTTTTATTTTTAATATAAATAAACAACAAAGATTAAATGGAACAAAGGAAATAAGCTTTACTGGGCAAAAATTATGAAATATATACAAAGTACAAAATTTACATAATAGTTTTTTGTTTTTTTAAATTTAAATTGTTAAAAAACTCGATGGAAACAATCTTATTTTAAAATTGTTCAAATATCAAAATGTTTGGAATTTTTTATTAATTTAAATAAATATAATTAATTTCTTCAAAAATCTACAGTAATTCCTCCCATTCTTTTCAAGAAAAAAAACTAGGTGATCCTGGTTTTATCAAGTTTCTTTTCTGATTTCTCCAATTATCTTTCAAACATTGTTCATTGGTCTAAAGTGTCATTCATTGTATTCATTAGGGCGATAAAACTTAAAACTTTAAATAAAAAACCAAAACCTTCGGACCTCCAAAAACATTGTCCTGAAGAAAATCGAAGATTCATAAAGATTGTCAACAAAAAACCACATTGAAACTGCTTTTCTCAATTTTGTAAATTTAATTGAATTGACATGATAAGATCTCAGGGAAAACATTTGCAGATGTTAAAATTCCCCACATTGCATGCCCGTATTCGCTTTTAACTTAACATTTCAAAAAATTGAAAGAAAGGGGCATTCACTGTTCTACGGCAAAAATTGTATGTTTTTGGACTGAGAACCAAATAAAGTTCATTTCACTGAAAGTCAAATTTACTGGTATTTATTGTGCGTCAGTCCAAAAACATGTTCTTCTATTTAAAACAGGTGAAAGACTGTCTTCTCAATTGTCAATGAAAGATGTTAGGTTTGGTGGTGGCATGTGATGGTGCGGGGAATTTATTTCATCTGCAGGAAGTTTCCTATCATCTGCGTATTATACAATATCAATGCTTCCATTTAAAGTTACGGGCAATTGTTGTCATGATTTCAAAATAATTTTTATAGATATTCTTTTCATTCAGGACAATGCACTTTGCTGATACCTTTGAAGGTTATGGTTTTGGTTTTGAAGAAGAGAATTGTTTTAATGAAGTTTTATACCTTATTACCTGAATGAATAGAAAATGTTTAGAAAAAATTGGAGAAATTTCTCAGGAAAAACCCGAAAACCAGGATCACCTATGGAGTTTTTTTTCAAACAAATGGGAGGAATTACTAACTGATTTTTGCAAGAAATTAAAAGATCATGTCGTAAATGATGCAGAGAAGTTATTGAAAAAAGGGACGTTTTTAAATATTAAATTTTAATATTTTGTTCAAATCAAGTATTAAAAGATCATTCCTTAACTTTTGTCCAGTAGCTTATTTTCTTTGTTCCATTTAATCTTTATTTTAAAAAAAACTATATGTAAATTTTTGTAACTTTGTATAATATTTATGCATTACACCCTAATCTTTATTTGGTAAAAAATTTCATGCATTATTTTTTAAGTAATACTCATATTTATGTCTTTGTTGTTTCTGTTCCTTATATTATAAAATACTAATATATATATATATATATATATAATATAATAAATAATATAGATTTTTAATATTTCAGTATCTCACGTAGTAGGACGTCATAAAATTTGTGTAATGAATTTACGACCTGCATCTGCTATTCCTAAATCTTTATCGTCGCATAGTAATCTTCTATGTCAACATAACAGAATATCATCTTTGATGTTGAATATTTTGTTTAAGTGTCCGTATAACCACTCAAAGATTTCGTATTTTTTTTTTTTTAGATCAAGTTACAGCACAATTTTTGTCTTTATTTTCACCGAAATTAAAGTCACTATACGAAAAATTAGAACGGCTCATGATCATACATAATAGCTACTCATTGTCTGCTATATTTAACAATATATGTTTGAATATATGTTAGAATACACACACACACACACACAACTTCATATATATATATATATATATATATATATATATATATATGATTAATGCAAATATAAAATTTGTGACTTAGCTGATTGATATTATATTCAGCACTCCGACTTGTTTTTTTTGGATAGAAACAAAATTAATTTTTTTAACGAATGAATTTCAAAGATAATATCTAGATATCTGTGCACTTATTTATTTGTTTTTTGATTTATTCTGCTTTATATGTGCCATTTGTTCCACAGCCTTTCGCCATTTTTTGAAGCATCTTCAAGGTCGATCCATCCTTCATCCACGAATAGGTGTAAGTGGTAATCTGAATGTACAATGTCAGGTGACTATAGCAGGTGTAGTAGGACATCCCAGCTAATCAGTATCACTTTGTAGTGCCAGCAAAAGGCGCGAAATCTGATGTTGTCCTGGCAGCAGACGTCACCCTTCCGACTGGCCTAAATGGTTAATTCTGATTTTGGTCCATTTTAAATGGTCCATTCTGGTTTTTTCGAAAGGAGTTCGTAATACAAATTCCGCTATCACAGTTTCACTATCCAATCCCACCAGATACACAGCATTAACTTTTTTGGTTAACAATAGTTCATTTTATTTTTTTAAGAACCTTTTTGCCCACATTTGTTGTAAACAAACTATTTATCATCGCTGTGATCATTATTTTAAAATGAGTCGTCTTTGTTGTATTTGATAAGAGATTTGCTGATGGAAATGTGATTCGTTAAATTTTATCTCGTTAGATCATGAGGAACCCAAACATCCAAATATTTTCAAATGCCTTACAATGTTCACATGAAATATGTTAAATATATATGCGAAGTCACGTTTTATGCGTTACGGATTATTACGAATTGCTGGAACGTTCACAGTCTTCCAAATCAAAACTTACACTTTTTGAATCTAGCGAATCATTTATGAACATTAAGCTCAGCTACGGCAAATCTCCATAAACGGCACATATCCTTTCATGATATTTCAAATAATAAACATGTATCGCATTTGCCTTGATTTTCGCTTTTAACGTGAAAACATTTAAAATTCATAACGTGTTTCAATGTCACCTTTCAGAATATATTTGTATATCACAGATTTATGTCATGTGTGAAATGAAATCACGTGTTTAAACGCCAACTATTGAAAATGCTACGGATTTTGTTCCAATCCAACATTTAATATAGACTTCAGCGGCCTTGAAAAGTAACCTTTATATATCAAAAATCATCTCCATAAACGAATCATTCTCTTTGGCTGTTTGTCCAGTGTTTTTTATTTTTTTTAAAAATAAAACAGCATCAAATGACGACAATCCATTTTTCTTCACTTTATATGTAAAAAAAAATTTAAAGTTCACAGTTCACACATGAATTGTATCGAAAAAACATTGAAATATCACCTTTCAGAATGTGTCCCTAAATTTCATTCATGTGTGAAACGAAATTATGTGTTCAACAATACAGATTGAAAAACACTACGAACTTTTATTACACCTCAATGATAAATGTATAGTTTTAAGGTATGCTATATTCATGGGTAAAATATCAGATTATATTATTTACAAATGTTATGTTATCTGTTGATTAGAGATAAATGTGTTGGATCTGAATGCAGTTATTTGTAGTTTTATAGTGTTGTTTGTTAACAAACATTATCAAACAACAATAAATCCCAAAACTGTAATTTGAGAAAAATTGCTATAATCCCCTTCCCAACAAACAAAATCACTAAATAAACGATCAGAACTCACCTAAAAAAATTTACTGCGTTACTTAAAAATCAAAAAAAGTAAAAACAAACACCTTGTAAAATACCCTCATGAAAATTGAAATATATGCACTATATACAAGCCAAATAATGTAACATATTTTAAACAAGGCTAAAACTTTAAACTATGCAAATAACTAACAACCGAAAAAATAAACCAAAATTTAAATAAATAGACAAATAAGGTAAATAATAAACAAATTAGCAAATCTACAAATGCACACATAAACACTTGTAATAATAATAATCAGCAATAACAAATAATTAAGTAATCAGTAATGAGTAAAACTTAACAAAACAACATTATAAAATATCTACAAATAAGCGCATTTGGTTCCACAACTATCCTTACTCAACAGCTTCTAGAATAATTTAAAACATAACCAATAAATTTTTTTTTACCTAATAATCGTTAGGATAATACAACAGACCTTGCTACACCATTGACCCATATATATAAATAGTTGAGCCAAAACACAAGACACATGGCCTAAAGCTTTTGTTCAAGCATGAAAAATACTGTTCCCGCTCCATCCTCTGAGGGACATTATCAAGGCAAATGCAAGGATTTTATTTTGTAACAAGTATTTATATACAAGAGCAAAAATGTTATTGATTTTGCAAAATTTAAAAAAGAACGCTCGCAGATATGACGTGATAAAGTCCTTCGAAGGACGAAACGCGTCGATTAAAGGTAGGTTTTTCTTTTGTCTTTATTCATATGGTTCTTTTGCAAATATACTCTATCTGAAATCTTTTACGCACGTTCACACACTTCATTGGTTTCATTACATCCCACTATTGTTTTCCCTGTGCCAATCAAGTGTAATTTATTAAATATTATTTTTTTTGATAGAAAGAGATAGATAACTAATCTAGTAGAACATTGTTAGTATAAAAGGAGTTCAATGCTGCTTTATTCTGAAACTTGTGGCTGACTAAGCTGAAACTTGATAAATATCATTAATATTTGCCAACAAGCAAAGTTCCCTTCACGTATGGTTATTATATTTTAAATGAAATTTGAACAAAACATCTGCCAGTCATTATGTAATCTTCCCTCACCAGCTCTTGTGTGAGCCAAACGTGCCACACAGTCAGCAGCCAATGATAAAATCGCATCGTCTTTCGAATGCTGCAACAGATCGATCAAGATTTTGATCCCAGTCGCCGAGGTCAGTGCTTGGTCTTCATCAGGAATGATCCGAGTTAAAACGATTACCTGATTTGGACAAAAGAAATTTGAAATCATTTAAAAATCTATTTTGTTATTAATCGATTTTCAAATGTTGAGACATTATGAAGAAGAAAATATTTTAGTTAAATAATTCCAATTAACAAGCACCGAAAACAAAATTAATCGAAAAAGATCCAAAACGATCTGTTTATAAATGTCACTGTTGTTTTCTGACAGTCAAACTGGTTATCAGTTAATAAGAAAAATCAACTAACCTAAGTATTTGTAGAAAATTACTGGGTTATTTAGTCTAGGTACCGCCAAAAATGTTTTTTCCGAAATGACAGCAAGAAATTGCTACTCACTGTTTAAAAAAAAAAAAAATACTGAAAATCAAGAAATTAAATTTTCAGAACCTATTCATTAATAAATGAATAGCATATTGGATATGTTATTTTATTAGAAAGCTATGCAGAAATATGTTTTTTGGTGGGCATCAGTGCGACTTGGAAATTATTCAGGTTTCTGATGAGAAAATAGATTTTTTCTTTATTTTTTATTTTAGAAATATGTGTCTGAAGAATCCAAAATGTAATATTTGATGCCATTTTGCACCAGAAATATTATTAAAAGAATTTATGATTTATTATTTTTTTAACTGTTAATTTTTGTATGGAAGATCAAATAGAGTAAAATTCTGAATCCCCGTCCACCGCCTCTCAGGAAGTTAATATCTCAGTCAGTATTGAGTCTTATCAGTTTTTCCCCTTTTTAGCACTTCCGTTAGAATAGGTATCTCTACGAAATGTAAACAAAAAGAGCATAGCATGATGAAAAACACGCCGAACTTGACGAAAACAAAAATTTATTGTCTAAATGTTGATTATTATTAAAGAGGAAAGATCAAAGTATTTTTTGGGGGGTATTTTTTTACATTTTTTAATCGTTCCTAGCACGTCGGAAATTTTCGTTAAAAATCTTGTTTTTTTTGTCAAAAAAAGGACAGATAATCCATCATTTTCAATCATTTTTTTCCATTTTATAAAAAAGATGAAAATCTGACTTTGATATTCTTTTAAAAATCAATTATCATTTTTTCAAAACTTATTTTAATAAAATCAGAAATTATAATGTTTATTTAAAATATTTTGAACCAAGCTTAACTTAGCTTCTGCGCCGAAAAAATGTAATTTGAAAATAAAACAAAGCAGGTCATAACCTTTCGCGTCATTTGACAGGTGACGAAAGACATTTTCATGACGTTTAGATAACTTACGGGAGGATAATTCTTTCTACGGATGGAAGGAAGTGAAATTATTTAGATTTAAGTGAACAAATTATTTACCTCGTTACTTTTAAGGAAAACTTTCAGCGCTCTAATTTTTTTTTTTTTTTTTTTTTTTAGCTTTCATCTTTATGTTTACGATGCTTTATGGAAAATATAAAGAAATTAAAAAATAAGACTGTTAAGAGTGAGATTAAATTTCATAAGAAAGGTATCTAATTAATTTATTTTATAGGTACCTTTCTTATGAAATTTTATCAGAAGTGTACATAAAATACTATAATTTTATGTACATTTATTACATTTTACTGTGTTATTTGTATTTCCATTCATTTTATTATTAATTTTGATATTTCATTTATGGAAAAATGTCATAACTGAGATTAATATAAAAATAAGATCATATAAATTAAAGTTTAGCAGTAGTTAAATTTCATAAGATGATACTGATACTTATAGGTACCCTTCTCAGTTGAAATTGAAAAATCAAATTAACTTCTCCATACGTGTTTCGCAAAAGTAAAGGCCTTAACAGCGGAGAACAATGCTGAACTCAAATAATGCAACTAAATTGTATTCTGGTTGGTCTTCCGTACTTTATAATTACCGCCCGATTATAAACACAAAATTACATTTCTTAATTACTGCGGATCTTCTGATTGGTCCAAATGATACAATTTTCAAAGCACTAGACAATGACAATCTCATAAGGACACTTAGAAAAGTTGATGTGGCTTTTAACTAATTTTATAATATTTTTTAAAAACTTAATGTAAAAATCTATTATAATTAAAGAAATAACAAATAATTGTATTAAAAATTCAATTTTCATTGAAAAAATTTTTTGCTTTCAGAAAATATTGTCCATATTCATAAAAACAACTAAAACAAATAAAAGCATTTGAAATTAAATAATATATTTGTTTTATTGAGTTTTGTATGTTACAATTCAGAGCTGATTTTTCAGGTACCGTGGATCCAATTAAAAAAAAAAAAAACACGATTTGCATTCTTCAAAGCCTTGTGCTTTTAACTATTGTAATCACTAAAGTTGATGCGCTCGAATTTCTCGGTTTTTTCATAAAATTAATTTATGGGGTATTAATAAATATAAAAAAATATTTCTGCCCTGACTTTAATAAAAAAAAAATATTTATAATAATTTCGATCATCTGTGAATAGTTTCTGAAAGTTTCATTAACATCTGACAATTATTTTTATTTTTGCAAGATTTTCCAAATTAATGTGTCTAATACAAAAAAAAACGTTCTAAAATTATCTATGTTATTTACTAGCCTCAGTTGGTACAAAGAGAAACAAGGTTTTTTTAAAAAAAAGATTTTTTTTAAAATGGCTTTGAATATTTATAAATTTTAATTAAAAAAAAAATAAAAATTTTTAATTAAATAATATATTGTTATTGATAAACTATTTATATTCAGAGATGATTTTAATACCAAAAAAAAATTTTCACGATTCTGATTTTTAAAGGTTCAATTTTCTCCTTTATTAATGTAGATTCAAAAAATGAAAATTGAAGGTTCTAAACAACCTGTGTGTGTTTAGAACATTTTTTATTTATTCACATCATTTAATATCTTACAATTTTTCAGTCATAAACTGAAGAAACATCCACTTTTTTTAACTAAATGGAAGTATTTACCCATTGTCAATAAGTCAAATTCAATATTTTAAATAATTAATCTGAAATTTATTTTAAAATACCAATTTGATAAGTTTTAATTTGGTCTAAAGAAAAATATATTAAAACCAAAATTTTCCAGTCAACAAACAACAAAATTTATTATCAAAATGACACAATCGTATTTTTTTTCAGTTTTCCAGTAAAACTTTTTTTATTTTGCTGTTAAATCCCGGAAATATTTTCTTCTTAATAACTATTCATTAGATTTTATTGGAACAGAGTGATTAGATGAATAACCTTTTGATGCAATGATAGATTCAATTGTTCTTTTTTGAAATGATAACCCAGATTTAATATTTAACATCTGAAATTCTCTAAAAAGTTTGTTCCAGGAAATAATCGTCTAAATGATTTTTTCCTTTTCTCCTTGGATAAATCAAATATAAAAAATTATGAATGGAATGGTAAATATCATGAAATTTTAAAAAAAAATTTCACCTGAAGATTGATTTAACTAATGCTTTTTAATTTAATTATATAATTAAATTTCTCATTTTAAATCTTTTTGTTTATCCTATGTTATAGATTGTGCAAAAATCATATTTTAAATCAGTTAATTTTACTGATGGTCAAATTGAAAACATAAAAAATAAGGGTATAAATAATAGTTCTAGAGGACGTTCATATAAATAACAATGAAATAAGATCAAAACCAATTTAATGGTTCTGAATATAAACATTCAAAATCCTGAATGTCAGACAAAATGAATAAGAATATAATAAAGATTTGATCAAAATTTAAACAATTTTGTTAAATAAAATTCCCATAAGAATAATTTTGTTTTTTTAATTGATGAAAACCTTTCGTTAGTCTAGTTTTAATTGATATTTAAACAACATAGGAAAAAAATAATTAAAATGTTTAAATAAGACTGGAAATAATCTTCCTTAACAAATTTAAAAATTTGAAAACCCCTAAGGACTTCATTAAAAAGTAAAATGTCACTGCTGTAAGTATAACAATTGGTCCAATAATAAACAGATCTACAATCTGATAAAGTTACCATTATAAAAACAAAAAAAGATAATTTTATTTTTATACAATGCACTTCTTCCTGTCTTTCCTGATAGCAAATGTTTTATTTTAACTCAATGTCTAACCTGAACAAAACTGGACTAATGAGATACATTTTTTAATTTAAAAACCAAAACAAAACTATCAAATAAATGATATAGAAAATTTTAAAAAAAAAAAAAATAAAACACCGAAAAAAAACTAAATAAATAAAATAAGAAATCCCATTCACCCACACCAAATAATTCAATATCTGAGATAACAACTGTTAAAATTTAAGATAATAGATATAAATGTCAATAAAAATTTTACTAATGTCATAAAAATCTGGATTCCTGGCTTTACGATTAAAAACTTAGCATAAGATCAACAAAATGAGAGAATCTGACTTCCTATGTTCAAACTGATTATTTACACACAAACCTATTATACAAAATTGAGCACAGGCATACAATTAAATATAGTTCACCTTAAGATGCAATTTCTTCATAGTTTTAAAAAGATTTTTTTTGTTATTTTTTTTCAAAATATGAATTCAAACCATACCTGAACTACCATCACCATTTAACTGATGGACAATTAGTTGTTTGATGATAAACCTGTAAAAAAAAACATCTGGAATCAAACATGTGGTAGTTTTTCATATAAATAACCTTTAAAATTTACCAACTAATTCAATTAAAAGTTCACTTATGCCAATCTTGAATCGCCTATTAGGGCCAAAGACAACCTGAAAATACTTACCTCTAAAATTTTCTCTTTAAATCTCATTATATCTTGAATAAAAGATTAAAGTGAAATGGTGATTACCAATTTTGTGATCAAACCATCTTTTGATATCAGAACACAAATTTTCTGAAGTGTATAATATTTATAACTGCAGTAAACCTCTGTATGCCTGTCCCTATAGAACAAAGTCTGTCCAGTTATTTCCCATTAAAGGTATAGAAGGAAAATTCATAAGCATAATTCATCTATTTTATTTTCAAAATATGACCCCAAAGAATCAATTTCCAAAAGTGAACATGGCTCCTCCTATTTCCTCAACAGTATTAATTATCCAGGCAGTAAATGCAAATTAGCTCACTATGTGACATTTATATACAATCCAATTAAATTGATATATATATATCAAAATACATAATGAAGACAAAAAAATCCATTTATATGTATTTATTCAAAAAAGACAAACTTTAATATTGTGAAACTCATTGTCTGACAACTTTGTAATTCAGAAATTTCTTTTGTTTTGGAGTCTCTTTCCTATAAATCGGCCTAAGCTAAAATTCTAAATTTTTTGAATAAATATACCTATATATGAACTCCAAGGAACTGGACCTTTTTGAAAATGTATATTCTTAGAGATCAGGTATCTCAAACTAAAGAAATTCTACAAAGATGAAAATAGGGGCAAGGTCTTGGTCTGACAAAAACAACATATGTTAACTGGAAATTCATACAAATGATCATTGTGGTATCAATGACAACATGGAACAAACTTAGGTGCTCAGGTATACAAACAAATGGTCTGCACCAATTCCCTTATGAACAAAATAGCACAATACCTATATGGGACATGTTGCATGAAACTAAATTGGTTTTGTTTGGTCAAATTTTTAATGGAACTAATTCATACTTTCCAAATCAAAAACTCTATTCCAAACAGTCTTGAAAATTAAATCCTGGGTTTAAAGAAATTCAAAATCAGTAATATAGTTTTAAAAAGTCTATTCACCTTTGTCATATCCATTTAAAGCAGCAGTTGCACTGTCACCAAAATACCAAATGTTCTTCCAGCATTAAAAAAATTTAGATTTTCTGTCATGGTACTAGCAGGAGGGTTCATATCAAGATTGAACAGACCTTTATCATAAACCTGGACTCCTTATTGGTTTGGTCTCCTTGAAGATTTTGTGGGGTTTCATTTGAATAAAATTCAAATAAAAATCCTTCCATGAACTGAAAACCTATAAAATACTGGATAAAGTCACATCAAATTAAACTGGAAACACTACTAGACATTGAGATTCAGCAGCTTTGTGATTGAAGCATTCATGATGAATATTGAATTTTTCTATCCCATTCAGACAAAAGTTCAAAATATTAAACAAATACAAAAAAAAAGGAATATATTCATCCATATAAATTAGATTTGTCAGTGTTATTCAAATCATGCACATACAGATTTATTCTGACAAATTTCCAAAATCCTGGAAATATATATACATATATATATCATATAAATTTGACATTATATATAACTATGGTCGTTAAAATTACGGAAAAAAAACAAAAATCAGATATACTTATTTGATGTTTTTGTGGCAATATTCAACAAATTATAAAAGCGGTCAAAAAAATCATCTATCTGTACATATTCATCAAATACACACAATTTTGAATGCAACAAGCAAAGACGAAATGCATTTTACCTAGCAACACATTTCAACAAATTTAATAAAATATAAATATAAATAATTTAAATTAAAAATATCATCGCAATTATTCCAAAGGGTTGATGCTGTAATGTATTTAAAATATTTATCTACTTTTGTTTAGCCATTGATAGCATTGTATGGTTTCTCCTAAAACTTGATCACCACAAAGCATTTGGATAGATGGTACTAAATAAATATTTTGGACTTTTTCCCTTTTAAGACTTCAAATTCTATCTATATCCATATATTTGCCTTGGATATATATATATTCTTAATAACTCAAATTGACTCATTGTACCTTCTTAGGCCTTCTAACATTTTCAAAAATTTGCTATTGAATCAATTACTAGACTTTGTCAAATTGGTTTTAATATGTTGTGTATATCTCTTTGTGTTATATATTTTGAAATGTTGCAAAATTATTTTATTACAAAAAGTACTCATACAATTTAAATCAGTAAATTTATTGTACTTAATGGCTAATTCACTCTAAATTTAATAAAGCATTGACCTACTAACTATTTGCTTTGAATGATGCAATCCTTGTTTTTTAAAAATTAAAGAAAATAACTGTACCTTCAATATTTATGAAATTTGGTATGGGGAAAATACAGTGTAGAATCCAAATATTGCTTCAGCTAAACCTACACTTGATAAAAATTTTATTTGCTCATTCTAATACATGACGCCAAAATCAACAACTTTCCACCTATGTATCTTTCGGTCAGTCTATCAAAAATACGTCCTCTTCAATTTTCCTAATATTTTTTGCCTAACATCTACAATGCCTGCTTAAGTTCACCAAAAGATTTTGTGAGGGTTTTATGTCTACTTTAGAAGATATGACCCTGCCAAGTTTAGAGTTTTTTCATAATGATGTGCAGGATTTCCGAAAGATTATAATTAAAGACAATCACTCTAATACTCCATGGCCTCTAAAGTGTTGATATTGTGCTAATTAACTTTTAAACTATTCAATAAGATTGTTTTATTAATTTAAAAAAAAATTATTTAAGTATATTTTAGATATTACTATTGTACAGATGAATTGTCTTCTTTAAAAAGCGGCAACATTGCCCCTCATGTATGATAATCAACAGTGCATAGAAAATTTCTAAAATGGCACTTAACAAATGAAGTTAAAAGAAAGTCTTCTGTTTGTATTTCTTTTAATTTTAT
>CAHIKZ030003345.1:12500-117584 GCA_903632075.3 Acanthosepion pharaonis | reverse complement strand
AAATAGTAGGAAATGTTGTGTAATATCAGTCCTCCTCTATAGTAGTGAATGCTGGAAAATCTTTTCACAGATGAAGAGGAGTCTTGAACAACAGAATCTAAGAGTTCTGAAATGTTATGTAATATCAGTCCTCCTCTATGGCAATGAATGCTGGAAAATCTCCTCACAGATGAAGAATATACTTTGAGCAACTGAGAAGTGGTTCTACACAAGGATGCTGAGAATATCTTGGAATTGAACATGCTTGCAACGTCCAAGTTTTAGAGAAAAGGGAAACAGAATGAAAACCATTTGAAATAATGTAATCAATCCTGACCAAGCACCTCGACTTCATTCACTTTCTCACCGACGCAACGTGGCTTTCCTCTGTCTTTTCTATAAATATTTTGATGACAACTGTACTGATGAGCTTTTTCACATGATGTCCCAAATACATGAATTTAAACGTGCTATTAGATAGGCAACTAGGCCTCACAGTTTTACTTTTGAACTCGGTAGATACAACCGACAATTCTACACTAACAGCTTCTTTTCTCGCACTTCCCACCTGTGGAACTCCAGTCCAATTTCATGCTTCCCTGATATATACGAGATTCAAAAATTTAAATGCGACCTCAATCGCCATCTTCTGTCATCTTGAACCCTTTTTCTTTGTTTTACTTTCCTCAATCCTCCCCATTCTCAGTATTTTTGTTCTCTTTCACTTTCACTCCCTGTAACTGTATGTGTTCTAGTGGAATTATCTCTTTACTTGGGGTGAAACGATTAAAAAATATTGTTATGCTTGCTTAGTTTCTTTAATTTTTTTTATCCTCTCAGTAATTCAAATTGATTCTTCAACGATGCCTCCAGCTTGCAAAATCTAACGTTTAAAACAACCATATTATATTCCAGCCTAAATGAAACGCCATATTTTTTTTAAATCGGTATCGCCCTAAGCAAGGCAGTAATGCCATTAAAACAAAACTGGTTATAAGGTGTGGAAGAATTAGGAACAGAAGCATTTTCAAGAAGCAATTTATGTCAATGAAAATCCACGGTCTGGCAGGCCAAGTGTAAGTGAAAAATATGACATCCGTAGCAATAAAATTTTAAAGATTATTTTTTTAACTTATTTTTTCCTGATTATTTCTATCATGCATAGCTACAATGCTATGGATATTTAAAAGTGCACACGGATTTTACAAACTCCTTGGTTTCTGATTATTTTAAACAGTTATTCTCACATTAGTTGTCATCGATGTTAGATTTGTTATAGATATATCGCAGACATTATCTCCCCGATGTATTAGAAATGGTCAAGACAAAGGTTAAAAAAGTGTTTTTAAGAGACCCAGTTTCATGATATGTTTCAATTGAGTTCTAACGCTTCTCAAACTTAATAAACGACTTGTCTTATCATTCCGTAGTAGCAAATGGATACCACCTCCCCATTAGACAATGAGTTCCACCCTTATATCGGCAGTAAAAACAGGGAATCAAGTATTTTACATTTTTTTTAATTGATACCACCCCAAGCAAGACAGTAATGCCGCTAATACACAAGGGGTTATAGAGTGTATAAGAATTAGGAACAGAAGCAATAATGATGAGCAGAAAAAGAAGAGAGTAACCAGGAGGACAGTAGTAAGGCGTTCGTTAAAGAAACAATTCAATGACGTGTTCTGTATGGAGGGCAACAGATTCAAATCAACGACATTATGTAGCATTTTGTCTTTGTTGCAGAAACAAATAAATATCCCCTAATTCTAGCTAAATCAACCATCTTCGTCTCCTGAAAGTAAAAAAGAAAACAAAAGAATGCTTTTTTTTTGGTGATGTTTTTGCATCCGGAGTTTTCGTAAAACACACAGATGTCAGGTGGTATCGTTACTAAACGCAAGTTGACATTCGGTGCACACAATAGCCGAATATATTAGATTATGGCATAGAGTTTGCTCGGAACAATGTCCACACAGCTGGTGTATGGCAAGAAATGGCAATGAAAGTATACGGATTTAAGAAAAGAGGCAGTTGCAACGAGATAGAGAGAGCCGATCAGGTCGGCCGATCGTTAGCTAGTCATCTAGTATTTAAATTTTTGAACAGTTTTTAATCGATATCACCCCATGAAAGGAAGTAATTTCACTAAAACACATTAAGAATTAAGAACAGAAACAGTAATGATGAGCAGAAAGAGAAGAGAGTAATCACGTGGGCAGGAGATAGCGATTGGCATTGCCTTTAAATTATTGCAGATTAAAGTTGGCCGGAAAGCATGGAGCCGGAAAGCATGGAGCCGGAAATAAGTTCCACATGCAAGAAGTGCGAGGGAAGAAACTGTTAGCATAAAATTTACGGCTACATCTTACCAGCACAACTGTAAATTGATGAGATCTCGACGCCAGTCTGGTGCTGCGCTTAAATTCAAAAGCAGTAAGTACCAGAGCGAAGAGCTCAGCAGAATAATTACCATGAAATTATTTCTAGAAAAGACATAGAGAGACAACCTTACGGTGGTGGAAATTTGACTGGAGCTGAGTTGCCAGATTAGGACCAATAATATTGCTGATTCTTCTTTGGATTTTATCAAGGCGCTCAAGGTAAATAACAGGGACAACAGGACCATATGTGGCAGCAATATTCTAAACATGGACGAATGCTAGATTTATAGATATGTATGAGAGATTCTGGAGAGGAAAATTGTTCCTGCCGATATAATGAACTGACTTTCTTAACATCAAAAATATTTAGGTTTTCTGATATTCCGTATAAACACGAATCGTATGCTGAACTGTGATGACACTGTAATGGTTAATTTTGTAGTTAAAATAGATTTTCCTAGTTTCTTTGGGGTTATATGTCGCGACACGGGATGGAAGTAGAATATCATTGAAATTCTGGATTTTCCAAACTTCCGGGGGAATGTTATCAACTTCCGCTGTTTTTTTCCTATTTTGGGTGTATTTTTCTTCATGCCTAGGAAGCGAAATAAATTCTACTGGAAAAAAATGTGAAAATCAGCATAGCTAAAGTCTGGACCGCCTTGAATAAAATGGATGTTATCTGGAAATCTGATCTACTAGACAAACTCAAGCGGAGATTGATGTATGGTGCCGCTGCTTGGATATTAACTAAAGCCCTAGATGGAACGTAAAGTCGGACTCAGCGCGTAGTGCTTAACATCTCTTTGAGGCATCATTCAGCTAAATCACAGCTTTATGGTATCATCCCTGATATTTCTGTAATCTTACGCGACGCAGAATGCGATTTGCAGGGCACTGCTGGCGGGCAAAACAAGAACTTGCGAGTGACCTACTGCTCAATTGCGAGACAGGAGGACTAGTAATGACTCAAGACGGGCACCAGCAACCCCCTACATACCTTATCAAAAACGTAAAGAAAATTATGCAATACGTTAACAACCCTAATTGTGCCAAATATAAGTTTAATTTTGGTAGTAATTTTCCAGTTGTCTTTGCCATTTTTACTAAATGTCCACCCAATAAAAGGCGCAAGAACCACTCAAAGTAGATTGGACATAAGAGTGGAAAACAAGATCATATTATGAGAATATGTAGATAAATATCGGTTGACGTTCGAGGTTAAGACTCTACTGATCAGGGAAGCATCATATCAAGCGTTTATCCGCGTAGTGGTTATTGGGAAAAGCTGCCTGATTGGAACTTCCTTCTTATGAATGAAATGAGGATGATTCAATAATATGTAAGGGTCTTAGCTGTAAAGGTCTGAACTGATGGAACTAAGGAATGTAGCTCTTCTGAACCTTTGCCACTGATTGGTAGCAGCGAGAGGTATGTGACGTTTCGTTTACAGGAAAATGGGGGTAGGTGGCTATCGGGTTAAAAATAATTATTCTCCCCCTATTTTTTGCCTGACCTGGTTTTTGTAAAGATAGAGCATGGCAGGAGATATCAGATTCTTTCTGGAGCATAGTCAGTACCTAGATGGGTAATTTTTACCAGCATCTTTAGTAATAGGTCGGATACATGTGTTCCACTTGCGTTCAGATGTGAACTTGATGCCTAATAGAGATTCAATGATGTTTGGTTCATTTTGTTTAGTGGCATCTCAACAGCTATGGGTTATTTAATACCAAAATCTAACTATTTTGAACACAATTATATGCCTTCAATTACAGATAAACTTTATTGTTGGTAATTTTACGATAAACAGGTATTGTTGGTAATTTTACAATATAAATATATATTACTGGTATTTTTACTATAAAAAATGTATTTTTATACTTTCATAGTGTTTTAATTTTCTTTGCGTGTTCACTATTTGCCCGTAAATGGGACGCTAACAGTTGCTACTACCCTGGATCAAGGCGGACCTGGGAACAACAGCTATTAAGAGGTGGTTTCATGCTCCACAAAAAACTTGTTGCCGGATGTAGTTTATCGTCATACTCAGGACTGAGGTTCAGTAAAAGGTGCCTTTTTGAGAGTACAACCGTTCAATACGAGTGGTGTTTAAAATCTAAAAAAATTACTTTCAGTTGGTACATTAGTACAAAAAAGGTTCTGTCACCAGAATTATTATCCTTTTATTGATTTAAATGTGTTGTTGAAACGCACTGTAATTTAAATTATAGATAATCAGATTTATGCTCATCAAATGTCTCACTCTTCATAAAGTCACGCACTGCATCGGCCGTTAGAGATTAAAAACTTGGGAAAATGCGTCTAAATTTGCTCCTTCTGTATGTTGTGACTCATTTCACGTGCAATTAGCTAAGGTTTTGTGCAGTTTCGACTTGTTTTTTTTATGCATTATGCTTTTTCAGGCCGTATGGATGCGGCAATTTGTAACGCATATATTCAAAATTCTGATGTAATGAATTTGCATACACCTTGGTTCCCCCTCACAGTAATATGATTGGCTGGTGTCAGCCATGAATACAGACTGATGTGGAGGTACAAGGACTACGTCTATTGTCTTCGCCTATTGCCTACGCCTATTGTCTTCACCTATAGCCTACCACTACGACGAGGACCAGTCCATTACGGTTACCTGCTAGATTGTCCTACTCGGTTACAGTAGTCCAAAACTACTTTGCTACTTTGAACAAATATATCCCTTTTCGGGACACATCAAAATTGATTCGATCCAGTGTCTAAGAAACAAAATAGACATTCTTTTAAGACTTAAGGAAGTGGGAGATTGTGGGGGATGCATCCAAAATACTGCGATTTTAAACATGTAGAACAAAATTGGCATTTCCTTAAGCTTTTAGGAAATTCCAGATTTTAAGGGATAAAAATTAATGCGATCTAACATCAAAGAAAAAAAAGATTTTCTAAAGCCATAAGGAAGTAGTTGTGCAGACTAAGATTCCCAGCTTTGATTCTCAAATATTCTATAAAATGGACAAGAGGGTCCACTTTTATTCAATTCTATCAAAAGTTGGTTGATTGATTTTTTTTTATAGGTTACCAACTTTTTACAGGTTTAAATAGCCAGAAAATATTTTTAGATTATGAGAATTTTTGGAGGACAATGATTTTACAGGTACAATTTCTACTAATTAACTCATATCTAGAGGTGAGAGGAAGCGAATTCATACCTTTCCGAAGGGTATTTGCCCATAAGTGAATATAACGAATCCGACTGGAATTGGAACGCGGCTCTCCGATGTCCAATTCTGAAATGTTATTCATTACACCGCCCGCACATCCAAGCTTACAGCACTTAGTATTTCCAAGCGGTCACCTATTTAGGTACTGACGAGGCTAGACGTTGCTTAACTTCGGCGATCGTACGAGAATCTGTGTCTCAAAGTGATATGGCCGTAAGCCCATCGAAATCCGGATAGAATTGAGAGCACAAGCTGTCGTCAAAAGAACGATGTCAGAGACATCCGAGGAAAAGAAGATGGAGGGGTTTCTCTCTTCGGGTGTTATAATCATGTTCATTCATCAGAGAGAAAGAAAGGAAGCATTTATGTATAGGAATTATTGATTACACGCCTCCAAGTAATCAACATAAACTGCCGATTCATGAATTTTATTCTCTATTCATCTGTAGCATTTGATATATATATATATATATATATATATATATATATATATATATATATATATGATGATTTGCTCTTAAAATAACAGAATGAGGTCAAATATCATCGGAATAAATGGAGAAAAGAGAGTCTAAATAAGTGGACAAAATGAAAAAATAAAGGCGAAGAGAATGGGAAAAATGGGGAAAAGAAATGGAGAGTGGGAGAAAGAAAGCCAAGAAAGTGGTGAGAATTGATAAAGACAATGGGAAAATGGAACAATAGGAGCGGGTAAATGGAGGAAGAGAGATCAAAGAGAATGGGGGGAATGGAAGAAGAGAACAAAGAGAGAACGGAGAATGGAGGAAAAGAGAGAAGAATGGAGTGAATAGTAGAAAAGAGTGTAAAAAGCAAAGGAAAAAGAGAAAAGAGTGTGGGTAAATCGAAGAAAAGAGAGCAAAAAGTTAGGGAAAATTGAGCGAAAGATGGTAAAAAGTGATAATTTTCTTTAATTATTCGTCAGATAAGTTAACTTTTGCTGAAGTGCATTCAATATTGCTACCAGACATTCAGTTATATTAAAATCATTAAATTCATTAAAATCATAAAAATCATTAAATGCATTAAAAACATTAAATGCATTAAAATCATTAAATGCATTAAAATCATTAAATGTATTAAAATCGTTAAATTTATCAAATCATTAAAATCATTAAATATATTAAAATCATTAAATACATTAAAATCATTAAATGCATTAAAATCACTAAATGCGTATAATCTATATATACTATTATTAATACTACCACCTATTATTATTATTATTACTAATTCTTTATTATTATTATTATTATTATTATTATTATTATTATTATTAATAGTCTTTACTTTATATTATTAATATTGTTACTGCTATTATTTTTTTATTAGAAATATTTATATTACCAGTTGTTATCGTTTCATTACTATTATTACTGTGTCCTATTGTTGTTTATATTATCGATATCACTTTTTAAATGTTTTATCCAAGCAAAAAAAAAGAGTTATCCCTCTTGATACATAGTATGAACCCTTTCTAATCACCAGCGATCTCCGCTTTCTCATTTTAAATTGAAATTCGAATTATTAATTTTTAATTTTAATTATAAGTGCTAATTTGAACCTAAATTTAAATTTAGATTTAAATATTTTATAATAGTAATAAATTGCCAGTTCATTTATACCTGATGATTGACTAGTGCATGAATCTCCGAGTTGTACTGTCGGCATCGGGTATTATGTATATTTATTAATATATGATTAATAGCTCTGTTATATTGCACTGAGCATTGTTTTATTTACACCAATATATATATATATATATATATATATATATATATATATATATATATATATATATATATATATAAGTAAACACCTACATTATTTATATTTTATTTATTGGCTTATATATATTGTTGTGGCCTTGTTAGGGTCAGAAATGAAGACACATAGGGAGAAAGTGAGTTAAAGAAATATATTAACAGAAACAGTAATGCAAACATATACAAACGAGAGTGTTACAGCAAGAATGTTCGGTCCGACTGTCAGAGCTGACTGCTGGAAACTTCCTTCTCCAAAAGGCAGTACCTGCTCCTGTTTATAGCTGAGATAGTCCATGCGTGCGTGAGTAAATTATATAACGCACGCACACACACACACACACACACACACACACACACACACATATATATATATATACGTGTATGTGTGCGTGTGTTTAGTTATGTGTTTGTGTGTGTCTGTGTGCGTGTTCGCGCTCTTGCGCGTTTGTGTGTTAATAGACTTTGTTCCCAAATGTCACACCAGACCGTCAAAGGAAGCGTGGTGGAGCCGTCAATGTGGTTTACTCATTGCTATCAAAAGCGGAAGTACATGAGCGCACACTCTCATCCGGTATTACAATCGTGGGAACGAGAATGTTGGACATGTAAACACCCACATCTGAGATGATTTGAGGCAGTCTCTGTCATACAGTAGATGAAATGTATGGCACACCTTTCGGATGCTCGCATACCACAGACTGGGCGAAGGTAACTGAGGAAAATAGTGGAACAAATAAAATGTCAAGTGCATTAGTTATAAATTCGGTCACAACTTTGATCTAAAGAATGGCACATTTATCAAAATAAAAAAGTAACTTATTTTGAAGAAAAATTCTCGAGACTGCCACTATTGAATTTTACAAAGTATAATATTTTCATTCTTGAAATAATTAACACTTTCTCAAGCCAAGTTACATGACAGTTAAAATGTTAACGAAATTAAAAGAAAACAATTAAACCCATAACCTCATGTTATTCAAAATATATAACACATAAATTAAACCGAAACTAAAATAATTTAAGTATTAAATTGCATAATTTTTTTTTCTAAAACATCACCTACTCATATTCGTTTATTAAACATTGGATCCTATCACTTCCTGTCCTCAATTGCCTGACGGACATTTAAGCTAGCTTGATGAATATTTATGAGTGTTGATAAATTTTAAAATTTTGATACCTTAATAACATTTTTGCCCATGTATATAAATACTCGTTACAAAATAAAATCCTTGTATTTGCGTTGATAAAGCTCCTCAAATGACAAAACGTCGGCTTAAGATAAGTTTCCCTTTGGTCTTTATATATATATATATATATATATATATATATATATATATATATATATATATATATAAATCAAATGGATATAGTTAAATGTACGAGCAAGCGTTTGTATACAAATACACACATATATATAAATATAAACTGGGCACCTCGGTGAGGTGTAATGGTTAGAAAGCTTGTCTTGCTAGATCAATTACGACTGAGTAGTGAGTGCGATCCTCACTAGGTGCCCCATACTTTCGGCCTTGTGCCACATCTAAAGAGCATCTATTAGAAAGGGAAGACAAGGACCATGACCAGAATTTGAACACGGAATGCCTATACAAAATCCCATTATTTGAACATCTGGGACTATATAAAAAGATGGGTTGACACAAATTTTATTGTACAAATATTGATTTGTATTAAAAAAATATAGATCTGATTTAGTGTAAAATCGAGAATTGAATTATTCGAAGAAAAAAGTTAATCCTTATACATTTATGAAGAATTCGGATTAACTTGAAATAATTTTGTAGCGAATGGTTTTTGACACAAAGAAACGGTTTAGTGTTGTACAGTAGCAGGTGCCACTTTAAAGAATTTAAGTCGAGCAAAGCTGACAAAGAACGGATGGAAAACAAGCAAGGGAAGCAACTCTGCTGCGAGCGCAACTTTCCATTCGGCTCACGCGTTCAATCCGCTTTCTTTACCACAAAATCAGCTTTGATTTTCGTGTGACGAGCGCAAAATATGAGAAACCATTTGTGCTTGCGGGCAAAACGTTTCTCTTTTCTAATTTTTCCTTCAGTCTTCATCGGAGACAATTCTGAAGAAAATCACAAAACTAAAGAGCAACAGGAAAAATCGAAGAATTCTGCAACATGTATTAAGAGAAGAAGTATTAAAATAGTAAGAAGAAATGATTATTAGCTGCAAGAATGAAGACATATTATGAGCAAAAGGAGCAGACATCCCAAGATGTGAGTTACATATTGGGGATGGCAAAATCAAGCCGATGCTAATATCGGAGTTATATAGTAACAGATGACGGCAAATTTCTGTCTGAATCTCTTGGATGAGAAGTTATCATTATTTACATTAGGATTAATATAATCTTTGTTGCTATTATCACAACGTTTAAGCCGTTGCGTTCTCTAGCCTTCTTCAATAGACTAATGAATAAAAGCGTTTGTTCGTGAGTTTGGTGACATAGTGTTCAATCTACGGAGAGAGTAATACTGATGAAAGAACTGATGAAAAAGACGATCTATCAATAGACAACATGGATAGCGGAACGAAAACGATCTACTCTTGTAGATTAAATAAAAGGTTCAGTTTGAAATTTATTGAAGGTTACATGACCGTAACGTTATGATGTTAACAGCAAAGATGGAGGCATTAGTTCGCGTGTAAATAAATTAGATACAGACGATGCAACACAAAATTTGAAAATGTTTAGGTATAACTATGGATGTTTTTTTTTATACAGAAAGAGAACAAGGGTTAAGTGATAGAAGAGTTAGCATACGGGGTTAAGTGATCAAAATTGATCAAGGGATTAAATCATCGAAAATTGATGAAGGGGTTAAATAATCGAAAACTTAGCAAGGCGTTAATTGATCGAAAAGTGATCAAAGGGTTAAGTGATCGAAATGTTGTCAAAGTGTTAAGTGGTCGAAAATGAGCAAAGGTGTTAAGTGATCGAAAAGGTATCAAGGCGTTAAGCGATAAAAAGATGAGCAGAGAGTTAAGTGATCAAAAGATGAGCAACCGTTTAAGTGATCGAAATTGAGCAAAGGGTTTAAGTGATCGAAAAGTGATCAAGGCGTTAAGTGATCAAAAGATGAGCAGAGAGTTAAGTGATCAAAAAGTGAGCAACCGTTTAAGTGATCGAAATTGAGCAAAGGGGTTAAATGATCGAAACGGAAGATGGTGTTAAGTGATCAAAAGATGAGCTCGGTGTTAAATGATCGAATGATTAAGTGACTGAAAATTGAGGAAAAGGGGTAAGTGAAAAGTTGGCAAGTCGTTAAGTAATAAAATTGATCAAAGCGTTAAGTGATCGAAATACGATCTCGGGTTAAATGATCGAAAAATGATCAAGAGTTTAAATTATCGAAAAGTGGATTAGGAGTTACGTAATTGATAACGATCAAGGTGTTAAGTGATCGAAAAGTGAACAAGGGTGTAAGTGTTCGGAAAGTGATCAAGGGTTTAAGTGATCGAAGGATAAGTAAATGGTTCAGTGATCGAAAATTAGCAACGGGTTAAGTGATCGAAAAACTAACAAAGAGTTATAATGTGATCGAAACAAAGCAAGTGTTTAAAACATTGAAAAGTGGACAATGTGTTAAGTGGTCGAAAATATCCTTATGAACAAAGAAAGCATTGTTGGACTGTTATCTAATTCACCATGCAATAGTGAATTCTTGATAAATCCTTACAAGAAGCAAGCGAAATGTCGTTCTATTGAGAAACCTTGAGATTCCCATGGAGAGTGATTAGAAGAGAGAAATTTTAAAAGGGGATATAAACTAAAAAAAAAAAATCGTCCTATAGAGAGACAGATGAAAATTTTGAATCACCTGTTGAAGAAAGAAAACTTGGAGAATTTAACACGTATAGTGAATATTAAATGCGAAGAAAACATAGGTAAATAAGATTTAAACAGCTGGAGTAAATACATGGAGCCAGAAATACCTGCCGTAAGAAAGCAAATATTATCAAAAGTATGTGATAACGCTGTGAAGAATCAAGATCACCCACAACATTACGAAACATTAGTCAGAAAGAGAGAGGAGAAAAAAGATTGCGGGTGAAATACAGTATTAAAAAAAAAACATTATTTCTCATACTTTTATTTATTAAAGCTCTTTATGGGATAAATTGTAATTCATTTTTAAACTTTTCTATCGTCATTAACACGAAACAACAAACACATATCATCTATTATTATTATTATTATTATTATTATTATTATTATTATTTTATTTCCTATGATTTCTAGTGTGTACTTATTTCTTTTCGGGTCCCGACTAGAGACCTAAGATCAGAAATGCCATCATGACATTTTCCACTAAGCAATTAAAAAAAGAAAACAAACATGCACACTTGCACACATATTTTACATAGATAAAGCCCTTTGTAAGATGTGGGCTGTACTCGTGAGAACATTTTTTTGTATTTTTTAAGGTATGGGCTTCCAGGAATCCCTTCAATGAGTTTTCAATGAGGGATCCAACTACAACAGGGATGAAGCTGTTGACTCCATGTAGTTGTTCCACCTCAGGTCAGTGGAAAACTTGCAGACCAAGAAGGCGCTGATAGACGCTCTCGCGAAGTTGAGTAACTGTAAAAATTTTGAACAGGAAAATAAAATAACGTAACACTTTAAAATTACTGTTATACCAATAATGATTCAAGCAGTGATTACAATATAAAATAAGTAGACAAAGGAACATAATCACTGGTAAGCTCTGTTTACAAGAGATTCAAAATATTGCAGTGAGTAGAAGTGAACATCTTTATCAATGTAAAGTCAATATAGACACTGTACATGTTACTAAAATGTACATTAAAATGTCTGCAAACAGAATGCATATATTTACAACCTTGCCTTACTCTTGGCCTCGAGTAATGAGCAAGTAAGGGGCTGTATTAACATGAAAGCAAAATAATAATAATAATAGTATGACGTGCACCAGTATCCATCAGTCGTTACGTAGTGCAGGGTTAAAAGCTGAAACCGAAGGTTTTATTCTTGCTGCAGAGGATCAATGCTTGCTAACTAAAAATTACCAAGCACACATATTGAAAAATTGTGTTGACTCGAAATGCAGATTCTGTATAAATATTCAGAAAAGATTGACTGATTCAAATCAGGTTGCACAGTGTTAGCACCCAATGAATATAAAACATGGCATAATAAAGTGAGCACTGGAAAATATGCAAAGAATTACGGGAAGGGAACTGCAAGAAACTGGTATGAAAATCAACCAGGACCTGTAACAATCTTATGAGACTTTACAATACACACAGCTAGAACAATCAAAGCTAATCTCCCAGACATCGTGATCAAAGACCACAAGAACAAAATGTTATCCTCAGGGCTATAGGACCGAGTATATCCAGCTATTTAACCACAGCTCGGGGAAGTGAATGTAATGAATCGGACTGGAATTCGAACTAGGATCTATGGTAGACTTCTAAACAAAAATATCAAATTTCTGCGCTACAGTTATTCCATCAAAGGTGACTGTTTAAATATTTACAACTGTTTATTTGGCTCTGTCAATTTAAGTTAAATATTCCAACGATTTGGATTAATCTATTTATTAAATTTAACCAAGTATGACAAAAAACGAAGTGGTGCACTAGTTTACTGTTATGCTAATATTCCGAGTAGTCGAGTCTTGCATTTCAGATCACAGCTTTTAACTTATTTTTAACAAGCACCTTTGACATCAATAGGAAATAATTATTACCACCACGAAAAGGGTTATTCACATAGTATAGGTTTATCTGACAGGCTCACAGCAGTGTGGAACTCATCAGAATTAAAGTCATACTACTACAACTACAACAATTATATAATACCCCAGCCCATAGGTGCGTTTCTGTAAACATGTATCATCAATGACATGGTGATGAATACTCTTTCATATCATACCTGAAATGTTATCTCAGTTTCAGTAACTTTCTCACCCCCGTAAAATAAATTTCCTGATTTTTTTCTATAAATATTTTAATGTTAATTTTTCTAATGAACTTTCCTCTATGGTACCTAGACTTTATACATTTAAGCGCAGTACTTGATTGGCCCCAAGGTCTCAACAATTTACAGTTTAACTAGCTAGATGTAGCCATAAGTTCTATGCTAACTGCTACTTTTCTTGCACTTTGCCATTGTGGAACTCTTCCGGCTTCTTCCTTTTCGCTCAGTTTTGATCTAAAATTTAAATTCATTGTCAATCGTTATCTACTGTCTTCTTAAGTCCTGTTCTCTCTCACTAATAACGTTTTTTATTATATTCACTCTGACTCAGTAAACCCTTGCGTCTGAGTGACTTTTTTGCTTTACTTGGGGTGAAATAATTACAAAAAACATTTTATTCGTGAATTAAGTCTTTTTTTTGGCACTTAAATATTGCTGCTGTGAGTGCATTGTTCATTGGTATCAAATCAATATAGTGAGTTCTGTCTTCATGTGTGCCATCCATTGCAAGTGTGTTGAGATTTAGCTTAATAGATACCCAACCCTTGCAAGTGTGATGGGATCAGTCATAACTGATATCAGACACTTCTAAATATAGTGTGATCAGTTTTAATAGATACTCAATCATTGCAAGTGCTTTGAGTGACATCTTAACGGACACCAAACTATTGTAAGTGTCAAGAGGTCAGTCTTAAGGTATAACCCAACCATTTTAAGTGTCAAGAGGTCAGTCTTCCCTGTTACTAAATATCTAGAATTGTGCCTTTGTCCCTATCAATTTAATGTGAACTTCATAAAGGCGATGATTCTGTTGATGCTCACCCGTTAAAATCTATTGATATATAACAAAAAATCTTATTGTTTTCATGAGCATTTTATCTTCGTAAACATCATTGTATTTACATCTTTTCACCAATTATTTTCTTCACTGTTTCAATAGGAATATTCTAATTATTTCATAAAAAAACACTATTAATGATCGACCATGAAATATTTCTATTGCAAATGATTAATAATTTTTTTTATTGATGGAAAAAACATTTTTTCTGTATTCTGTTTCTTGATTTGATTTGACAACAATTTTCACATTTGTTTTTTTTCTATTTTTCGACTTTCTATTACTGCAAATATCGAATCTCATATGGTAATCTAAATTTGTTTTCAGAGCGAGGCTTCAAGATTTTTTTAGTTAGTCATTCGATCTTTTTTTTACAATGCCGTTCACTCTGTACAAGGCCCGAGAGCCATTCGAGGTAGAGGGTTACAGAGTAGGAGGCACAGTTTTTAGAGATATGTGGGGAAGATAACGGTTAACCCTAGACTTGAAAAGGTTAAGATTGTAGTAATCAGAGAAGCATCATCATAGGAGTCGGTTCCTCAACGCACCGGTGCGTGGGGAAAAAATTACATGTCACCAGTAGATTATGAAGGGAATGACAGTGGCTCGCTACAATGGGTGGGGCATGGCGTAGCGGGTCATAGCCGTAAATGTTAGAAATGGTGGAACTAAGGAATGTAGTTCGTCTGAACAGTTTCCATGGAAATAAAATCGAGATGGAGCAGCGGAGTTTCGTTTGTGGGGATAAAAAAAAAATTGTAGGTGTAAAATTCATCACCTACAAGGATGCGGACATCCTTTAAGACTCTATCGAGACTGGAAAGTAAACATTGGGTAGCTCCTGTCCATATATAACAGAAGTATCTTATTTTCGGCTTGTTCTGGCTCTTGTAAAGGTAGTGGATTATCAAGTGGAGTCAGGCACTTACTGGAGCGGCACAGAGGAACGGAACATTTTTCCAGTATATATTTTTTTTGTATACCGCACATACGAAATCTGAGTTCAGCTTAAGTTCTAATAGTTGCTGAAGGCATGGAGCCTGTCTGAGAAAAATCACGTTCGATAGGTGACAATTCAGCGTCCACTCTGTGACAATGGAACGTCACCAATTTTGTTTTCGAGGAATTGACTGTGAGTATTTAAAGCTAGATCAGAGGATAGATCAGCTGCCGATATTTGGTCATTTAGAATTTTGAAGGGGCACCCATATGCCTTTGTATCATCAGGATAAATATTTACAAATGATAGACCGATAATTTATGTAAAGTAGAAATGGTTGGTCTAAGGAGATGCTTTAGAAGATGCTTATTTTGATCACTGTGGCTTCAGAGAACTGGCCATTAACAACTTCAGGAGTACTTGATAAATTGAGAAGACCCTTCCAGTGATTCCATAGCTAGAGTGCTTGTGCAATAACTCTCTGTGTCCCGCTATATTTTAAATATCTAATGCGATCGTTATTGACATGTATTTGTTGGCCTGGATTGCTTGTGTATAGCTACATTTTACATTTTCTAAAACTCTCTTGCAATGGTTATAGGCAGTTCTGTGATAAACCTTATAGTTGATGAGCTGCACATAAAACAGGGCTAGCTGCGCGGTTTTTTTTTCTGGGTATAAAACAATCCATTCCAGAAAGCATGCATTTAGAGGGTTTCAATTTTGGAGGAACTACGTTTGAAGATGTGTGAGAGAGAAGCTTCCGCCATGTCAGATATGAAGCTGTTTCAGTCGGCTTTCATGTACTGAAATTTCGTTCTATGGAATGGCACATCATGGAATGCCTTTGGTTTGCCGTCGACTTTGATGCTGATTAATGAATGATATAAAATGACCTGGTGGGGGTGGAATAAAGATTCAGCGAAATTTTTTCACGGCAGGATGTAAAAAAAGAGGTTAAATATGTTCGCCTAATGTCTTTTTGCATAGGAAACACAAGTGAGCTCTTCAATGATCTGTATCAGATCTCGTACGTGACGGAGAAGTCTCGACTGTATCTGCCTTCCTCATCGGTTTTGTATAAATGGACGAATCACTCTTTGCGGTGAATATTGAAGTCAACACAAATATGAAAGCTAGCTGAGAGATACTCAGTGAGGACATTATCGTCTCAGTTATTCGGTCGGACATTACACTTCCGTCATCCTGCATACGATCTGCAACAATCGATATTTTTTTAATAATAATAAAATTTATTATAATAGTGTAATTATGATCTATATTATTATTATTATTATTATTATTATTATTATTATTATTATTATATTATTATTATTTATTATAACAATATTATTACTATTATTTATATTATTATTATTGTTATTTATTATTATCATTTATTATAATATTATTATTTATTATAATAATAATATTATTTATATTATTATTATTATTTATTATCATTTATTATATTATTATCATTATTTATTACAATATTATTATTATTTGTTATTATTTATTATAATATTATTATTTATTATAAAATAATATTATTATTTATATTATTATTGTTATTTCATTATCATTTATTATATTACTATTATTATTTATTATAATGATAATATTTATATTTATATTATTATTATTTATTATTATTATTTACTCTAATATTATTATCATTATTTATTACAATATTATTATTTGTTATTATTATTCATTATAATATTATATTATTATTTATTATAATATTATTATTATTATTTATATCATTATTATTGCCATTTATTATTATTATTTATTATAATATTGTTATTATTTATTCTAATAATAATATTAATTATATTGTTATTATTTATTATTATTTATTATAATATTATTATCATTATTTATTACAATATTATTATTATTTGTTACTAGCAATAGAGCCCGGCGTTGCCCGGGGATATAACAGTAAGAGATAGATCAAGTATCCACCATCATAAAGACTGAAAAATAAAATTGACAAAGATTATTGTTTAAGGTTGACGGAAACGCATGTCTTAATTAGTTTTTTTTTTTTTTTACGAATTGGTCAAACCCAATCTCAAACAAAAACATTGTTTTCAATCGTTATGAGTCTCTACCGATTGAATAGAATAATTTTATAAACAATTGTCTTGTAAATGGAATTTTTAAAGCATTCTGAATGTAAAAATAAAGAAAAAAGTGTGCAAGACAATAAGAAACACTACATACATGCCAAAAAAAAAAAAAAGTTTTGTTGAAATCGGTTGAAAAATGTAGGTAGCCTTTCTGTAATCTTTTAGTTTTACAATTTATGATTTTTACTTATTGAATACAGTAAAAAAAATGCATATTTTGCTTGTGGTGATTCATAATTAGAATTCTGATTTGAATATATTTTCCACTCGTTGTTTCTAATACAAAAATTATTAACTTTATTTGGGTTTATTATTTATGATCTAACAAATCTTATTCATTTAGTAGTCTTCTCTGTAATATATAATAATCTTTTAAATTTATGATTTTTACTTATTGAATACAGTAAAAAAATTGGACACCATGTGTATTTAAAAAGTAGTTTCCCGTTCCGGTTATTATTTTTTAGTTAGGACTTGTGTATGTTTAGATTTCATTATGTTTCCCTAAAGATAAAGAATTTATTCCAATGTTTGTATTCGTACAATCAGTAGAGATCGTTAGATTATTGTTTAAGGTTGACGGACACGCATGTCTTAATTATTTTTTTTTTTTTTTTTTTTTACGAATTGGTCAAACCCAAACTCAAACAAAAAACATTGTTTACAATCGTTATGAGTCTATCGATTGATGAATAGAATTTTATTATAAACAATTGTCTTGTAAATGGAATTTTTAAAGCATTCTGAATGTAAAAATAAAGAAAAAAAAAGAGTGCAAGACAATAAAAACACTACCTGCCAAAAAAAGTGAAGTTTTTATTTGAAATCGGTTGAAAATGTAGGTAGCCTTTCTCTGTAATCTTTTACAATTTATGATTTTTACTTATTGAATACAGTAAAAAAAATTGTATATTTTGCTTGTGGTGATTCATAATTAGAATTCTGATTTGAATATATTTTCCACTCGTGGTTTCTAAAACAAAAGATATTAACTTTATTTTATTTGGGTTTATTAATTTATTACAAGTACTGTGTTTTTTCCTTAATAATTATCATCTTCGAAATATTGTTGTTTTTTGTCTATCAGATTACTTACGTCGGCATTTTTAAATTATTTCTTAATACTTTCTTTTAAATATTGAATTAATTTCAAATAGAACCAATGCCTTATTGATCTGCCTTGTAACAAATTGCAAAGGGAATTGTAAAAATGGCCCTAAAGTACGTGGAATTTTATTTCCCTAAAGATAAAGAATTATCCGATTTTTTCGATCGTTAGATTATTGTTTAGGTTGACAGACACGCATGTCTTAGTTTATTTTTTTTTACTAATTGGTCAAACCCAAACTCAAACAAAAACATTGTTTTCAATCGTTATGATGAGTCCCTCGATTGAATAGAATTAGAATTTTATTATAAACAATTGTCTTGTAAATGGAATTTTTTAAAAGCATTCTGAATGTATAAATAAAAAAAAAAAAAATGGTTGCAAGACAATAAGAAACACTACCTGCCAAAAAAAAAAGTGGATTTTTGTTTTATCGGCTGAAAAATGTAATAAATCCGATCCCATATATAAAGGAACACACACACACGCACAAACAACCTGGGTTTTTTTAACCCGATCTGAGTTGTCCCCCTTTCATTCTCACGATGTGTCTTAATCGTGTTTTCAAATTGATTTTGTTAAAAAACAATTGTTTTTTCCCATTTTCGGCGCCGTTAGAACCACCACAAGGTAATTTTATGTAGTCCTGTGAAGTTTTGTTGAAATCGGCTAAAAAATGTAGGAAATCCGATCCAATATATAAACGTTACAGACAAATACACACGCACACACACACAATCTGCGTTTTATAATAAGTAAGATTATTATTTATTATAATATTATTATTATTATTTTTATAATAATATTATTTTCTTTTCAATATATGTTCATTACACTCGCTGTACTAATACAAATTATGATGTTATGTGCTACTTGACATGTATAATGTTTATAATTTCTTTACACAAGCAAAGATCTAGATGACAAGGACCTAGAACTGATCTCTCCTCTGATCTTGCTTGCACAGCCCAACGATATTTTGTAAAATTCAATACCTACCAGCTGGCAACGTTTCATCATCACCGAGCAGAGTTTTCCTCATTTTGTAAAGGACTGCCAAGAACCGCACACTGAAAGGCAGACACACCGTATACGGTATGAGAAGTGCCACGCGAAGGGACATCTAGTCCGCAATTGTCCGGGAAACGAGCCAGGGGAATAGGCCTCAGCGCCAGTCTACTCCCCGAACTTGATATGAAGGAGGCGCTACTCACAATTGCCGTACGTATCAACGGATTCAGGTGTTTAGCCTTGCTAGTCACGGGCTGTTCACGGTCGCTGGAAAGCAGACTGCTTTGGAGGATGAAAGTGAAGTGAAAGAAGTGAATCTCGCCATAGATTTTCTATAGGGTTGAGGTCTGGAGACTGGCTGAGCTTCTCCAAAACTGCGATTTTTTTTCTAGAAAACCAAGCTTTAGTGCTTTTTGACACATTTTTAGGGTCGTTATCGTGTTGACACTTGAAATTGCGACCGAAGCGCAGAGCTCTAGCAGACTTCAGCAGGATTGCCTCCATTATTTCTTGGTACTTGACACTGTCCATGACACCTTGGATAGTTACCAGTTCTCCAAGCCCTGCAGCTGAAAAACAGCCCCAAAGCATGATGAAGCCACCGTCATGCTTTACAATGGGGACGGTGTAATGAGGTTGTTGAGCAGTGCCTTTTTTCCTCCAAACGTAGCATTTCGTATTTTTTTTCCAAATAACTCGACTTTGGTTTCATTTGGCCACAAAATCATTCGCCACAAGGTCATGGAATCATTGATGTGACTTTTGGCAAAGTTTAGCCTAGCTTGCTTATGCATAGGCTTCAGAAGGGGCTTTTTTTTTTTGTAGCTACCCTCCCTTGCAGGCCAGACCGGTGTAATACTCTGGAAATTGTAGATGCATGGATATCTGTTCCAGTACTGGAAAGCAAAACTTTCAACTCATCCAGTGTTGCACTAGGGTTGGAGGTTGCCTCCCGGCCCTTTTTTGATTTTGCTCTTCTGGTAAGTTTACTTGGCTTCCCAGATCATGTTAATATGATATAGTATAATATCGGGGGGGGGTATACTTTTGCAAAGACGTTTTTCTAAGTTATATGATTTTCAGAATCAGTGTGAAACTTTTAAAATGTAATTTTTATATCAAAGGAAAGTGTGATGAATCTGCTTATTATTTAACAATCATTGGAATTGAAAACATGTGTTGTTCCTTGTTAAATTATACAAAATATATTAATTGTCAAAGAGGGTGTAGACTTTTGCTAGCCACTGCATGTATACTTTTATACATACTGTATACCTATAAGTTTTTGCATATACATATGATATGCATATATACAAATATTGGCAGATATACTATTATATAATAATACATTGGCAACTATACTATTATATATAAATATGTACTGTATACTTATATATACGCTATACATACATATAAAGACACACACACACACACACACACGCACACACACACACACACACATATATATATATATATATATATATATATATATATATATATATATATATATATATATAAACCGAAGGGCATTTATAAAAGGACCGCTGTGTAATTAAGAAAATTTAACAAAATTAATATCGACTACAGGTTACAAATCAAATATAAACATATAAAAACAAATATAGAGATTATCTAATCTAGAAAGGATCTATATTTCTATGCGTATACACACATACACAACAATATATTTATATTTACACGTACATACATACATATAGGCATGTACACACATACATCTACATATACCATGTATATATATACATATATATTTATATATTCATATACATATATATATACATACATACATATACATACACATATACACATATATACATATACATACATAAACACACACACACATACATACATATAAAACATACATCCATACACATCCACTCTTATATATTAAGAAATGGACAAGGTCCGACAATTTATTTATTAAAGACATTTTTTATTATGTTTAACGTTGTTATTTTATAGATACTTTAGAACATCCACTCTTATATATATATATACATTTACACATATATATACATAAGGTCATACACATACATGCACATAAACATATATAAATAAAACCTTACATCTCCATACATTTTTTTTAATTAAAGATAAGAATCAAGATGAGTTGCTAAATCTTCGTAGTGAGATATTTTTTAAATGTAGACATAAGAAACGATTCAAAAAAGAAACACCGTTTTATAACGTGTTATCACTTATGTCAGTTCCATCTTGATTCAATAACATCGGGCATGACATTTTAATGGAATGACTATTATGTTTATCTTATATAGATAAACATATCATTGTTTATGTGATGCGCTATGTATATGTTAGTACATGTTTGTGTATGTGTGTATATATATATATATATATATATATATATATATATATATATATATATATATATATATATATACATGTGTGTGTGCGTGTGTGTATATATGTATGTATATATATATGTATATATATGTGTATATGTATGTATGCGTATATGTATGTATGTCTATGTAGGTAGATGTGAATGTAGATGTGTTTATATGTGTGTATATGTTTTGGTATGTATATATATCTGTATATGGGTGTATATGTATGTATGTATGTATAGTTAGACGGATAGATAAAGGGATACATTGTTTGTTTATATGGGTGTATGTAATTGTATCGAGATGTAAGTTTGACACTCCTACGTCGAATTCGACAGGAGAATCAGTATATATATATATATATATATATATATATATATATATATATATATATATATATATATATATATATATATATATATATATATATATATACTATTCTCTACCCTACATATATATGTATTTACACCGTATAAATACATATATATGCTATCGAAAACTCGTGCGTTCACACACACATATATATATATATATGTGTGTATATATATATATATATATATATATATATATATATATATATATATATATATATATATCGCAACTGATAGGAATTAACTTTTCAGTTCGATGAACTCGTTATGCTGTTTACTGGACGCATACATGTCTACGCTTCACCGTCTCAGAAATATTCAAAACATCTTGTCTCGTCAGGAGTGGATTGGATCATGGCCGATTTGGAATGTTGTATTGACTCGCCTTGACAAGATGTCAAAATTAATTTCGATGCTTTCATTTCACCTATTGTTTCCTTTCATTATTAGGACACATTGGTGATGAGGACACTGACAAGTGAACTTCCAAATGCAGCTTGAACCGTGGTCGCTATTAGCGACACATTCATCTGGTTCAATTCAACGTACCATATAAGATCGTCTCTACTGCCGGATATTCAACATATGCCGTAAAAGATTATGCCAGCATTTCAGGGCAGATTCAAAATTCCTGGCCACAACAACTTTTCGTATAGCGTCTTTAATTTGACTTGAAAACGATATCTATATTTTGGAAATTAATATTCTTTCATTTTTTTTACATGTAGTTCTTATAAACTCCTATAAATAATAACGTTATTATTATTTTTGTAATCAATTCACCCCAAGCAAAGCGATAATGGCACTAAGATACACGGGGTTACTGGGAGTGAAAGAGAATGAGAAAATTTTAGTGCGGCGGAAGGGAAATAAAAGAAGAGGATTCTGGAAGACAGAAGAAGGCGATTGACGATGCAATTAAATTTTTGAAGATTGGAGTTAGCAAGGAAACAAGAAATTGGAATAGATTTCCACAAATGAAGAGTGCGAGAAATTAGAATATATCATTCGGTTGAATCTAGCTAGTTCAGCAGTAAAACGGTGAGACCTAATTGCCAATCTAGTAGCATGCTTAAATTCATGAAGTCGAAAGACCAAGTAGGAAAGCTCATCAGAACAATTGCCATGTAGGAGGCACTACCTGCAATTGCTGTACGCATCAGCGGAATCAGGAGTTTAGCATTGCTAGTCACGGGCTGTTCACGGTCGCTCGTAAGCAGGCCGCTTTGGAAGATGAAAGAAGTGAACGTGCTTACTATTAGGGAAAGGACTCTAAGGCGATCTTGGGTAGGACTTGTTCAGCTTGATGTCAGCATCAGGCATCCTATTGGAGTTGAGGTTCTCGTTGTAGACGGGAAATGGCAGAGGTTCAACCTGCTGCTCGGAATTGACATTATGAAGAAATTAGGAGGAGTATGTGTGACCAGTGATGGGACTGTGAGTTTCCCTCAATTTGACCGGCCCTTGTGCGCATCTATCACCATCAACAAGCCTGACTTCCATGCGGAGTATGACCAAAACAGGAAGATCTGGGTTTTTGACTTGGAAGTCGTCTGGTGAACAGATGTCACCTGCGTTGAAGAAGCAGACAGCTGAGTATTCGATACCAAAACCGCTCAGGAAGTAGTATAATCGTGTGCTATGAACCTGGATGGATAAAAACTGGCTACTTCAAACATCCACCCGAGTCCCTCAGACATTTTTTCACCGACTGGTCAGCATTCTAATCAGTGAGTCTATTCTCGTTTGCATCGGTGTTAATAAAACATGGAAATGTTCGTTAAACGTCCAATAGAAAAAAGGTGAGACATAGCAAGAGGAGAGGTTCTCGAATAAGTCCGTCTCGTGATATCGACTCGCTGAGAAAAAACAAGAAGTCTTTTTGTTTATATAAAAATGGTTCTTTATTCATGGATCAGTTCACTTGACACTGTCTGGAGGTAGGTATCTGACACTTCTTCGCTGCTGCTTTTTCTTCTCTTACAACCGACTAAAGGACCAGAACTTCCCTTCGGCCAACGAGTACTCCATCTCTCTCGGGCTCTATAATCGTAGCTCTGCCTTTGACTGCTCGATGGACGTCTTGCTGCTGGTCCTTTTCGAGAATGCGTTGAAGTCCATTACTGGAATTCCTTACTTTCCGACCGAGTGACACTTAATCCTGAAAGTTTTTATTTATTTCATTTAATTGTCTCTACTTCTGAACAACTGGTTATTTTGAAACTCTCACATCATGATTTTACTTGTGGCAAATTCGTTTGACATAAAACCAGGAACATATAAGATCCTTTACAGTTCACTTGATTAGGTGGGTGCTCTAACCAATCGAGTAAGGACCCACTGGGTCAGAAGTAATAGAAATATTAATATTAGTAGTGATGACATTCGACAGATTTTTCAGTCACTGTAGATCTGTTTAAATTCAAATCTGAGCACCAGGATACATTTTAATTATTTTCTGTGTTTTACCTAATCTTACTAGCTCAGTTTGGCACGAATATGGATTACCCACTGGGGATCAAACTCACTACTTTATAGGCAGCATGTTTTGTTTAATCCTTAATTTGTATTGTGGGAAGTTTTTCACTTGTAAGAATTTAAATATATTTTCTGATTATTGTTGGAATTTACCGTTTTTTTTAAAAAATGTTTCACTTCCCTGTTATTTGAAACTGTTTGCCGTTTGAGTCGAAAAAGGCCATTTTTATTTGGTATCATAAGTGAAAGGAGAGAGAACTCTTTTACAGAAGTAAAACATTATATACTTAGCCTATTATTATTTTATTTCCTTTGATTTCTGGTATATACTCATTTCTTTCCGGGTCCCAACCAGAGACCTAAGGTCAGAAATTGAATCATGACATTTTCCACTGAACAGTTTTGAAAAAAAATCACGCATATTTTACATAGATAAAGCCCTTCGTAAGGTGTGGGCTGTACTCGAGAGGACAATCTTTTGTATTTCTTTAAGGCATGGGCTACCAGGAATCCCTTCAATGAGTCTATTGAAATCTTTTCTAATCAATCCGAGGGCAACAGGGATTGTTGATGTTCTCATGTGCTACATTTTTGAGATTTCGATTTCAAAGATACATGACAGCCTGTAGGGACTGCCATGTCAATAAGAAGGTATATTCTGGGTTTTTTTATGCTTTATTTTATGACTGTTCACCACACTTGTATCTGGTGTATTTCACTAAAATCTTCTCTCGACTCGTTCCCTTTTTATAGATATCATTGCTGCCTGTAATGATAGTGTTTTATGTATAGTTCTAAGTTTTCAGTTTTTTTCTAATGTTTTTTTTTATATAATATGGTTGAACTCTGAATAACGCTTAATACTCTGTCTTAAAACACACCGTTTTAGGTATTACATTACTATGAACGAGGGCGCCTCGAGGTGGTGTCTCACTAGAACAATTACGACTGAGTTTGTGAATTCGATCCTCACTGGGTGTCCCATAGCCTTGTGCCTCATCTAAGCTACGCTTGGGAAATCACTATATTACTATGCACGAACCGAATAGTATTGGGTTGGGTCAAAGTTCTCACCTTTTTTTTTTTTTTTAATAGGTGGTGCTTGAACACGTGATTAGGTTTCATATATAATTGAAATTTTACGATATTCTGTGATGAAACACAACAAAAAAAGGTGCATTTTTTACGATTAAATAAATAACGAGCGATTTTTAAGGTAACTTTTAGCGCGATACTTTCAATTGAAATTAGCAGTTATCCGTTCGTTTTAGTTTAGCACTTCACGATAGATTACACTCTTTATATCCCTCAAGACATAGAGCATAATTTTTTTTACGGGTAGTTTTCGAGTGGATTGTTCAATTTCAGCAGGGGGTAAGCATTGTCATTTCTGCTGATTATGATTATAAGGGACCCAAATGTCATCATAGGAATAGTCGGGTAGTAAATCTACACTTCAATGATAAGTTAAGAATTCAAATGATGAGGTACCCATTGATCAATTTTAAGCAGTTTTCCAGGCTTATATTTTATAATCGGAGTGGGATTTATATTGAACTGTTTGTCCAGTTTTGCTTAAGATTTTCATCAATTATGTCAAAGCTCAATATTGTCAGAACTTGTTCGTCAAGATTGAGGGGAAAGGTTTACTGATTGTAAATTACACTATTATGATCTCAGTTGAGATCATAGACAAAGGACACCATTGGAAAATTCGTAAACTTAAGGAATCAGCACATATGCTAGGCCACAAAAATCTCCTGAGCCGTCCAAGCATAGAAATGAATACAATATGGGAAGCAGAGAAAAGCGATAATAATAACAAAAATTGCAATATGAGCTTTGGTAAAAAAAATTAAGTGATAACGGCAAAAATTGAAATATGAGCACTGGTAAAAAAATGAGGCTGAAGACATTAGGTTTATAATACCCAGAAATTCATACGCAGATGTCCTGAAGGACACATGGCACACTGGATAAAGGCGTTAGTTAGATCCAGTGACAGGACCAAAAGAGTGTCAGTTCAATAATGTGAGAAGGTGGAGGGAAATTAACAGGAGATAACTGACATCCATTAAATATGGCACGCGGAACTAGAACAAAAAAATAAAGGGTTCAGTTCGACATTCCAACCACCTAAAACCGAAACGTTGTGATAAACATGGCGATGAGGACAATAGTCCAAATCATGTAAATAGTCTACATAATACCTCATCTCAGAGATATAGACAGATACCGATTGTAACTTGTCAAACTATCACTGTCATGTCCAAACACTGAAAGCTTTATTTCCATAGACAGAGCAAATATTTCTTGTTATTTCAGTTGCTGAAGAGCTCTTTTTGAATTGATACATTATACAGTGTCTGGTAATCATATTAAAAGGGTAAAACCAATACAGTATTTACCCAATCTGATATAAAGTAATCTGCAACGAAAAACAGGCGTACCCTCAAAGTGATTATATCAAACTTTCGATAGTATTCTTTCCTACCAAATAGTTTGGGGATCTGATGCGGCATAAGACATGGATATGTCGACACACCAGACTAGTTCAATCTTTACGGCGAGGCTATGATGAGAAATCTAGACCGTTTACAAGAATTTATTATTGGCGGACACAATCTTAAAAACATAAGATATGCAGATGGCACAGTGTTGATAGCAAATTGAGAAAAGAAACTGCATGAACTCTCACAGGTAATAAAACGAGAAGAAAGAATTATCAATTGTAAGACAGCAGACTGTATGGTTGTCAGTAAATTTCAAGCCAAGATGCAGACTACGAATTGAAGAAACGAAAATCAAGCAAGTACAAAATTTTAAACATCTAGTAAGTGTTTTAACAGAAAACGGAAAATGTGACGCCGAAATCCGAAGGTGCATTGGAATAGAGAAAGATGCCTTTCAAAAGCAAAGCAAAGTATTAAGAAATAAGAAAATTTTGAATGCTAAAATGTTATGTAATAATAGTCCTCCTCTTAGTAAATACCGAACAATCTCCACACAGATGAAGAAGTGATTTGAGGCACCAGAAATGTGATGAGACGGAAAATTGCGGAGAATGCCATGGCCGGAACATCTGAGCAATGAGGAAGTTTTAAGGAAAATGTAAACGAAAAAGAGACTTACACTTAGAATCAGAAGAAAAAGGAAGAAGAGGAGGAGGGTTGAGGACGAGGTAAGGAGACGGAGAAGAAGAATGAGCAGGAGGAGGAGGTAGAGGAGAAGAAGAAGAATGAGCAGGAGGAGGTAGAGGAGAAGAAGAAGAATGAGGAAGAGAAGAAAAATGAGTACGTGGGAGAGGAGGAGGTGGAAGAAGAAGAAGAAGGAAGAGGAGGAGGAGAGTTGAGGAGCAGGTGAGGAGACGGAGAAGAAGAATGAGCAGGAGGAGGAGGTTGAGGAAAAGAATAAGAATGAGGAAGAGAAGAAAGTAGGACGAAGAAGAGAAGAACATGAATAAAGAAGAGGAGGAGGAGGAGAAGGAGGGCTGAGAAGGAGGGGAGGAGCAAAAGAAGAAGAAGAATGAGGAGTAGAAGAAAACTGCGTAGGAAGAAGAGAAGAAATAGGAATAGGCGGAGGAGAAAGAAGAACAAGAAGAAGGAATAGAAGTGGGAGGAGGATGAGGAGGAGGGGGAGGAGGAGGAACATCATCATCTAGACCCGGTTACATTGGACATGTAACAATTTTATGTGACTTTACAATGCACACAGACAGAACAATCCAAGCTTTTCGGCCAAACATCGGAACAGAATGACCTTTCTTATAGGCATGGCAGTTTCCTTTTGCATAGATTCAGTTTTGTGATGTATTTCCAAAATAGTTATTTGGAAGTTCCTCATTTCAATCCTATTTCTGTTTATTTTTCTTTCCTTTTTTTAGGTTCACTCTAAGATCTAGAATTTCTCGGATACGTTGTCCTTGATGGAGAGGAGATTCATATTTCACCAAAGAAAATGTCATCTGCTTCTGGCAATAGTTAAAAGTTAAAATAAATAAACCAATAATGTGAATAAAGTTAAAATAAATCAATATATAGACGTTGGTGTGCTCGCCAAAATGTTTGGCAATTTCTCAGTTGATGTTTGCTTTTTAGTGATTTAGCGATTATACTTGATGCTTAACATCAGTCGCCTTTAACGAATATTGTTAGTTTTAATTCATTGATTTTTCTTTTTATTCTGACACTTTCTCATATCAATTTCACTTTTTATCGCTACACAAATAGCGTGCGTTCTCGTAGTATTTTAAACCCGGCATTCATTTGATTTTTACCTTTAATTTTTAACTTTCCCATTTATTATTTCTTTCTTTCTGGATATTTTTTGGGAGGTAGGGGTAGATTTCAATTGCTCTTTTCAATGTTCGACCCCATCCACCCGCTTCCCCCCACCCCCCACGACGTTTCTCTATAATTCTTCTTGAATGGAAAACCAAATTTTTCTACACTTTCATTATTAGACTATTTCTCGTTTTTTTTTTCCTTTTTTTTTCTAACTTTGTATTTAATAAATGCCTATGTTATGAATTCTCTGTCATCCACGCAAAAATAAACCATTTATTATAGATGTGACAGGAGCAAATTTCTTTTAGCCGAAAAAAAAAAAGAAGTTTTACACTGTGAAGATGGAGTAATGGTTAGCGGTTTGGAATGAAATCCGCGAGTTGTGTTCAAATTCTGGTCGAGTTCGTTGAGAAAAGCATGGATCATCTCTCCGCACCCACCCCCCGCCAAATATAGAGTTAATAACAGTGTACTCTCTAACCGTAGTTAGGAACAAGTGTAGGAGAACTGATCTATTCGTTTTTTACGGCTTATCAACCCTTTGCAGATTATGGTGATTTACCAAGCGTAACTTAGATGTGGCACAATGCCGAATGTATCGGGCACCCAGTGAGGATCAAACTCACTACTCAATCGTAACTGATCTATCGAGACAAGCTTGCTGACCATTATGCCACGTCGAAGTCCCCCCTTTGCAGGTTATGTAAAGCCAGAAAATACTTTAATAATTCTTTAATAATACAAGTATTACAGATTAATCCATATTATGGGGGAAAAGAGGTGGATTCATACATTTTCCAAGGGTATTTGTGTGTAAGTGAGTATATCGAACGCAAGAGGAATTGGAACTCGGCACTCCGATTAGGAATTCCGAGCCGTTATACATTGCACCACCCGCACACCCAAGCTTACAGCACCTGGTATTATAAAGTGTTATCCATCTAGTTACTAACGTAAGGGAACTGGCCATTCAAGATGATGTGACTGTAAACCATAGTCATAAATTACAAACCCTCCTACAGAAGGTAGCGAAGGAGAGCCAGAAGAAGGGACTAAGCATAAACTACAAAAAAAAAAAAAAAAAAAAATTCAATTCAGATCATGGAGAGCCATGATCGCCAACGTCTTGAAAGGACACGGCACATAGAAAGAAAAAAAAAACATTTAGCATAGTTTTTAGCAAGTTTTAGGCAAGTCTCCTAAGGAATCCCAGCCCATTCTTCTTTGGCAAAGCTTTCAAACACCTCCAGATTTGCTGGTCTTCTGACATGTATTTGGCTTTCAGTCTACGCCACAAATTATCTATGCTATTTACAGGTTACTTAAAGCCTGAAAATATTTTTAGTTGAAGAAAGAGAATCGAGGCGACGGAGATGTGGTTCTGCAGAAGGATGCTGAGCATATCATGGACCGAACGTGTAAGCAACGATGAGGTTTTGCAGAGGATGCGAACAAGGAGGAGGTTTATACTTAACATCAGGAAAAGGTAGCTGAAGTTTCTGGGGCACCTAATGAGAAAGGAAGGCCTGGAGAATCTGATACTCACAGCTCGAATAGAGGGAAAGTGGGACCTAAGGTTAGAAATGGCAGCATGACACTTTCCACTGACAAAAAAAAAAAGAAAATTACATAGATAAAGCCCTTCGTGAAGTGTGGGCTGTACTTGTCAGAACAATTTTTTGTATCTCCTTGAGGCATGGACTTCCAGGAATCCCTTCAATTAGTCTACTGCAATCTTTTCCAACTAGTCCTAGGGCTCCAACTACAACAGGGATTGTTGATGTTCCCATATGCCACATTTTTGAGATTTCTATTTCAAGGTTCTTGTATTTTGACAGCTTTTTTAATATCTTCAAAGATATATTGCAGTCAGCAGGGACTGCCATATCAATAAGGAGGCACCGTTTTTGTTTGTGGTCTTTAATAACAATATCTGGGCGGTTGGCCTTGATTGTTCTGTCAGTGTGTATTGTGTAGTCCCATAGAATTGTAACAGGTCCTATCTCCGTAACCGGGTCTGGGTGGTGTTCATACCAGTTTCTTTCAGTTTTCTTCCCGTAGAAGTTGCAGATTATTATTATTATTATTATTATTATTATTATTATTATTATTTCCTTTGATGTCTGTTGTAAACACATTTCCTTCTGGATCCCAAACAGAAACCTAAGGTCAGAAATGATTTCACATATTTATCATGAATGTGTGATATTTTTCGCACAGCTCCTAAGTGTGTATGATGCGTCTTTACGTCGTGTCTCCATTTACAAGTGTTCTATGGACACATATGACAAGGTTTTCAAAAAGCAAATTAATCCCAAAACCATGAATATTCAATACAATTTGCAAGCTCAAAAATAAAAATATCTAGCGTTAATGATTGCAATACATTTTCTTTTCCTGAATATTTTGATTTTCAGTTTGATTAAAATCTGTTTTTAAAGATCCTATCAAAAGAAACTATTGAGCTTCGTATCAAATATTATTCATTTTTTATTTGGGAAACTAAATTACACAGTCAGAATTCTGATTCTTCTCTTTCCAAATCATCAGTGCATCTGATGTTGTTTCGGAAGTTTAGCTTAGTTTTAGTTCACAAGTTTCGGTTACCCATTGAGAACGGGACTTGCAATTAATGATTTAAAAGTCACTACATGACTTTTAACTATTGACTACTTTGAAAAGAATGAATAAAGACTAATTCTTTTTTGAATTTTCGACGGTTGAATTCTGATGGTGTTTTAAAAAGTTCAACATTAAAAGTTTAAAATCAGTCTACCAAGGTATCAAACTTTTATTATTTGCATTGAAATATTTTTTTATTTAATTAACTTATTTTTCTTATTTTATTTTTTATGAATTCTGAGTACAGCTACTGAAGTGTAATGGTTAACGTGCCAATCGCAAAAGGCATTAACTGCTATTTTGTTTCTAGTACGTATTTCCATGAATATATCTTTGCGCCCAAATTAGCCACATTCAAGAAATTTTCTATTACTTCACTTAAAACTGACTTACCGAATACTTAACCTTCGTACTTTTAATACGAAAAAAGATCGATTAGAATTTTGGCACACACACACACACACACGCACACACACACACATGTATATATATTATATTTTTATTATAAAAGATTATAATAAAAACATGTTGATATCGCTACACAAAAAGAACATTATCTGTCTATATTTCTGAGATGAGGTATTATGTACACTATTTACATTATTCGGACTATTGTCCTTATATTTGTCGCCATATTTACCACAAGGACACCTGGCACAGTGGATAAAGGCGTTAGTTAGATCCAGTGACAGGACCAAAAGAGTGTAAGTTCAATACCCGGTTAAGGCAGTAGAGAAATTTCAGAGGGGAATTAACAGTAGATAACCGACATCCATTAAATATGGCACGTGGAACTAGAACATTCTATGAAAGTGAGCGGAATAAAGGGTTCAGTTCAACATTCTAACCACCTGAAGAAGCGTACAACGGTCGAAACGTTGTAATAAATATGAGGACAATAGTCCGAGTAATGTTAAAATAAATGTTTCGATACTCTGATTGTACTTCTTCAGGCAATGGTAAGTAACAGGTGATTAAATGATTTTTAAGGAAATTTAAAAACAAAGTCTTACATCTTTTCCGAAAGGTAGAGGGTGGCAGGGACATAAATCTATATTTAATTCTGACCTCATGTCCCCAATACCTTTCAGGAAAGAGGCAACGCTTTATTTTTAAATTTCCTTAAAAATCATTTAATCACCAGTTACTTACCATCGCCTGAAGAAGTACAATCATAGTATCGAAACATAAAAGCTTTGGTGTAGCGATTTCAACATGATTTTAATATAATCTCTTATAATAAAAATATAATACTAATATATTGGTCTACTTTGTATTGAGCTCTTTTTTTAAAGGTAAATGCTACGAAGAATGGATTTTTACTCCATCTGGTCGTTCTCTCATATATATATATATATATATATATATATATATATATATATATATAAAAATATATATTTTTAAAATATACTTTAAAGTATACTATATTTAAAAAAGTGTTCAATTTCAGGGATAGAGTGTGTTTTATATAAAACATAAAAGTGGACTCTGAGGACAACACCGAGTGGTGACAATCTGTTTCATGCTTGAGTGCAATCTTTAAGCACTGAAGAGGTATACTGATTATTTTTACCCATAACACACACACACACACACACACACACACACACACACATATATATATATATATATATATATATATATATATATGCTTGATTGGTTGGTTGATTGGTTGGTTGGTTGTATTTTGCGGAATATCAGACTCTGTTGGTGACTTTTAAACATAATTTTTATAATTTGAGAATAAAGTTATGTTTTTTTAGAAGGAGGCACAGTGGAATAATGGATTGCGGTTCGGATTGAGAAATTCCAGTCGAATCCATTATATTACGAGCTAATACCCTTGGGAAAGGTATGAATCCTCTTCCCCCCCCCCACCGATCTATGGCCGGGTTCTGTAGCCTTGGATGGCAACTGGTCTACCGCAAAAAGAAATGGCAACTTACTGCCAGAAACAATCTGCCTAGTCAGTCATGTATCGAAAGATACATGATCGTTTAAGCGTGTATCACGCATGCCACCTAACTGACTGAATTTTCAATCATTTTGCTATAAAAATGTATGGTTGGTCAATTTCTTATGAAATTGTACTGTTGATTTTAATTAGGTGCTTCACCATATGCCCATAACCGGGACCATAGCAGGTTCTACCACCCCGGGTCAGAGTGGACTTAGGAACAACACCAGTTAAAAGGTGGTTCCATACACACACGCACACATACACACACATACACACACACACACACACACACATATATATATATATATATATATATATATATATATATATACACATATGTATGTGTGTTTGTATGAGCGTGTATTTCTAAGACCAGTGTGGACACAGGAATGAACACTGCATGGTGACTCAATGCATGGTTATTTCCGCCTCAAATGGTCTTTAAATAAAGTGTCGATACTCATTTTGCGGAATCTGTATATTAGTCACTGAGGGATTAAGGGAACTGAAGAAAGTCAAAAACCGCCTCTTACCTGTTCTTTTATCTGGGATTAATGTTTTTGATTAATTACAGTCATAATCTTCTGTTTCGTTAATCATTCTTATTTTAAATTCTTTTATATTTTATATTTATTCCTGTATTGTTTATTCGGTTATAAATGTTGGAGTTTGAAGTTTTTTAATCATTTCACCCCAAGCAAGGCGAGAATGTCACAAGTACGCAGAAGATGACGGAAAGTAAAACTGAAAGAGAAAATTGGGAATGAGGAGGATTGAGAAAAGGGCAAAAGATGAATGCGGTTCAAGAAGATAGGAGATGCTGATTGACATTGCATTTAAATTTTTGAAGATTGTAATTATTAGCGAAGCAAATAAATGGGAGGGATTTGCACAGGTGGGAAGTGTGAGAAAAAACTGTTGAAGGCGGTTACATTTAGCTATTTCACCAGTGAAAGGGTCTGAACTAGATTCCAATCAAGTAGCACGTCGTCGGGGCACCAGAGCAAAAAACTTGTCAGAGTAGTTGCCATGAAAATATTTGTAGAAAAGACAGAAGGAAGCCACGTCACGTCGGTAAGAAAGTGACTAAAGTCGAGATGCCTGGCCAGGAGAGATTACATTAAATATCCTTCATTGTATTTTGTCAAGAATCTCGTGATGTACAGCAGGAGCACCAGACCAGATATGACAAACAGTGTTCAATGCGCAGTCGAATGGTAGATTTAGAAATAAGCAAAATGGTTACCATCGAGAAAAATTTTCTGGCACTGCACAATGACTTAACTTTCCTTGCAGTAAATGCAGTTGATGATCCGATGTCGTCGCTCCCCTTCAAGTCAATAGAAAACATGAGGTCAAGAAGGTTCATTGTGTTACTCTCTTGTAGTCTAACGTCAGCCATGTTGATGGCAGGAAGAAAAGATTCTCTGTAGTGGTTAAATGAAAGCTGTTTTGTTTTGGAGGCGTTCAAAGTTGCAAGACATTTCCTGTCCCAGTTAGCCACTGATTGCCAGGTTAATCTTTTTATTACATTTAGATTATGGAATCTTAGATTTTTTTGTGTGTGTAAAAGCGTGATTATAGGTGATTGTAGTAGGAATTTCTTTTCGTGTCTGCATTTTGAAATAGTATATTTTGTTCATGAGTCTATCTTCTTAAAAGTTGTTTACTGCGATTTTCTGCAAAGGTTTATACGTGTTTCAGTTTTTGTTTTTGACTTTCCATATATATTTTGAGAGGGCTGTGCTATTTGCATAATATATTTTAAATGATTTCTGTGTGGACAGCTTCTCTGTTTCATGATTTCCCTATTATTCCAATATATATTTTTTCATTAGGTTGTAGGCAGTGTCCATGTAGCGGGTATTTCTGAAGTACTGAAGATTTTTCTCTTGCGTTCTCTTTTATGATTTATAATTTTATAAGCACATTTCTCCAGACACCCTACCACCCAGCATAATCAAATTAAATCTCACACTCTATAAACTGCGGAATATCCGACTGCTTTATTATTTTTTTTATTCGATTGAGCTACGTCGGGAATTCATGAGTCTACATCAAGGTCGGAAGTTTATTAAGTTGGCTTACTTTGTCATAACATAGCTGGTCAGTGTAGATGGTTGCTGAACGACCGACTCGGCTGGCGTAAAGGTTAGATGTCTTGAACAGTAGATCACTCCCAAATTGTTTTACTCCCCCGCAGTGACCTGTAAGGCGCATTCTACGTTCAAGTAAGACTAAAAAAGAATCAGGGATGGGTCTATAGAACTGTGATTTAATTGGGTGTTGTCTCCAAGACATGATAAATATACCTCTCAGCATTTGAGTATAGATTATATCAAGGTTAGGCTCAAGAGTTTTTTTAATGTTCAGGTTACCGGATGCATTCTTTTTATTCAAGCGAGTCTTTTCACATCCTTATCAGTAGAATTTATTTCGGTTCTTAGTTCTGTAAAAGATTCCACAGATTTTATTTATTCAACTGAGACAGCTTGCAGGTTGTTACGTCTACTAGTCAATCGAAATAATCTTTAAAAAATAGTGTTTTTCAGACGAATATCTTCAAAACAGAATAAAAACGTCCTGCAGATATATAAACATTATATAGTCCAACCCAACATAAAATAAAAATCTGTCAAACGTTTGAATCAAAGATTATGGTTAATGTTTTCGTACTGAAAACATTAACGTCTGCTGGATTATATATATTAACCCACTTGAAGCAGATCTCTGTATATATTTCTCTGTTAGTTCCTATTCTGCATTGTGCTGGTAATATTTTTGCGATAATGTATTATATTGTATATGAACCATGTTTAGGTTGACTGTAGCGAACTGTCACATAACAGAAATTTCAATCAATACATTTTCTTTTTTGTAAATCATTTTCTCTTTTAATTGGAATGGCATTTTTGGGGCGATAGTTCTGAGCACGATTTTGAACTAATACAGATAGACATAAAGAGAATAAAATAGAGACCTGTTCGAAGTGGATTTAAAATTTAAAATCCAGAAGTCATTAGTGTTTTCAGTAAGAAAAAATCACAATGTCAGATACGAAAATTTTATATTTCAACACACTTTATCAACTCACGGTTTTTTTTCACAAATTCCAGTCTGTGGATGAAAAATAATGCTTCGATTTTGTTTGATTATTTTCATATTTGTTTGGATATTATTGTACATCCTAATACCCCACCCACACACACACACACACATATATATATATAATGAATAGAGAATTTTTAAAAATACATTCGGTCAGGAAAAGATTTTTAAAAAATTTTATTTACTATGGTCTTATATTGCGCTTACCATTGGATTTATATAATGTAAATCAGTAAGTTGATATATATATATATATATATATATATATATATATATATATATATAACTATTACGGTAATTTATTTTATTGGGTTCGTTCTCAACTCTTCAGACCTACAGATGTGGATGAAAAATATATATATATATATATATATATATATATATATATATATATATATATATATATATATTATATATATATGTTTTACCTGTTATATATATATATATATATATATATATGAATGCAAATTTTATATATATATGAATGCTAATTGACATGCCCTCAAGAGTTCCATTTACCCAATTTTCATTTTTTTCTCAACCTCTCATTTATTTTATCTTTTCCAAAGATATCGCATATGGACATATATAAAATATATATATATATATATATATATATATAATATATATAAAATATATAAAAATCCACAAACCACAGTCTGTAGTTTATTGTTTTGTTGTTGTACGGATAAAAGGAATTTTTAAAATATTATATAATGATTTTTTATTATATATTATAATAAAATACATTTTATTCATTTTAAAGAGCTTTCATGTTTCAATAGCATGATTGTACTTCCTTCCAGTAATTTAACGAAATTATAATAAGGTTTCATTGATCTCCTGAAAATTTTTTGAAGATAGTGTAAGGATGTTCAAAATGATTTTTAACATAATTTAATATAATAAAAATTATTTATTTTTTAACATAAATATAGATTCACTAAAAATATTCATTTTGTTTCAAAACAGTCTATGTGTCATCATTGAAGTTTTAAGTAAAATCATTATAAAAATCCAAGTTTTTTTTTTATTTAAAAAATATTTTAAGCAAATCAAAACAACCACAAACTGAAAAGAACATCTTTTTTAATGGAATTTTAAATAACGTAAAACACAAAAAACATGAAATTTTTAATTCTTTATAATTAATATTAATATTTTTATGTTAATCAGGATAATTATTAAAAATATTATTATGTAATTATAAAAATATAAAGAGACAGAAAATTAAACGTTAATTTAATATATGTATCAAGTTTAGAAACAACAAAAAAAATTCAAAGACTAAAGTAAATTTTCATGTATTGTTCGTATAAATGTTTAAATTTCGTAAAAATTTGAGACTTGAAGTAAAAATTATTATATAGCTAAGAATTTAACACGTTGACAGGGTTGTAATATTAGATTTAAATTGATGTCGAATAATAAGTTTGTTTGTGACAAATGTTTGTAACAATAATAGACAAGCACATAAATATGAATAAATATATAAAAACGAAAATATACGAACGACAAACAGATTCATTAAAATTCAACCATCTTTTAACTAATTGAGAAACGCAAACTACACGTCAAAATTGCACAAACAAAAAAAAAAATATGCATATGTATAAAGATACGCAAAACACTACAAGTTAACACACACATTTTGGAATGATATATAAATATATATAATTATTTATTTAAAAATTAAAATCATACAAAAATAACCAAACGTTTATAAAACCCATATCAAAAAATGATGTTGAATGAAATAAATGGTTTTAAATTTCAAAATAATTAACGATCCTTCCCAATAGGAAAACAAAAAGTTTTACAAAAGCTATATATATATATTATTATAATAGAACTATCAAATTCTTTAAATTTATAATAAATTTATTCTAACCAGAAATATTAAATTATATGATAAAATTTGATATAAACTTAAAATAAGATTACCAATTTTAAAATTTTTTTAATCTCTATAAGTTTAAAATTATAAAATATATATAATATTTCTTCATTGAAATATTAGAATCAAAACTAATATCATAAATCTTGATATCTAAATATGTCATTAGCTTATATTTTAATCTTATTAAAAACGCGAAAAGTTACCATTTAAATTTTCCTTTCTCATAGATATTAATGATTAAAATGTAAATTTTTTTTCAATGTGGATCGTTAATTAATTTGAAAATTTTAAACCAACATTTATTTAATTATTCAACATTGAACATCACATTCTAAGACACAAAATTTAATATCATTTGAAACAAAAAAGTGGAACGTATTTTTGCAGTGATTTTATAACATATTTATGTTATAAAAAATAATTATATCTGTTCTACTAATTTCTATTGAACACTTTTTTAAGAATAGTAATTGTTGGTTATTGGAATTTATATATTATAATATATGCATATACAAAATTTAAAAACACAAGCACACACACACACACATACACACACACACAGAAATATTGTATATATATATATATATATATATATATATATATTGAACAATAAAAAAATATTAAAAATTAAAATCTTCAGACACACTGGGTTGTAGATTAATATTCTTTTTTTTTTTTTATTATTTCATTTTTTCATTCCTGAACGTTTAAAAATATGAAATATAAAGTTGTAAAATAAGAAGTCCCCATAAACAACATATATTAAAGCACATCAATGCAATGTAAAGTGTATTGTCCAATAACATATACACAACTTCAAAACAATAAAAATATCATTAATGAAAAAATATATATAAATATACGAACATAAACACCCATATGCAAACAGATATAAGAAGACATAAAAAACAAGCACACATAAACATAAACATAAGAACAATCACTTTGAAAAGTAAGTCTCTATAGAACAATCTGTATTATCAAATATAAAATATGTACAGGTAAATATTTATTAATTTCAGAATTTCTATTTTAAAGATTAATTCAATAAGAGTTAAAACTGAATCAATATTAACTAGATAATCCTTTTCACGATATTCTTCTTAGAAATAAAGGTCTAATAATTAAAATTTGAAGACAGAAATAAAAGAATTTTTTTACAAATTTATAATAAAATTTCATCTTTATATAAAATATTCTAAATTTAAAGCTAAAAGATAGAATGCCTAAGTTAACAGAAAAACCTCCTTTGATTTAATAGGTTTAACCATTTCTTTTAATTTATTGATAGAGAAAAAAGTCATTGATACAAATTTTCCTTTAAACCATCAAATCACAGTATATACTTACAGCTAAAAAATGCAGGCATAAACTAAATGACTTGTTTACAGATTTAATGTGGAAAAGAAAAAAAAATTTACGTGCAATTCCATAAACCGTATAAAGAAACCATCACTTGTTTAAAAACTTTCGTGGTTGAAGACTTGTTCCAGATTAAAGTTTTTTTATTTAATCAAAATTGCGCCAACGCACTAATTTTGGTAAACTGTTTACTTAACCGGAAAAGAACGGGATGCGAAATAAGACGTCTACTTTTGTTACTGTCTGTTGATAGTAAATGAAAATTTTTTTTTTTTTTTGAAGTTTATTTTTAAAGGACATTTTCGTTTTTGCGCTTTCTTATTTGAAAAGCATGTTTAAAATTGAAAATTTTTAAAGCGTAAATTGAAAAACTTACGCATCTCGAATCTGAAGTCTGTTAAAATTCGTTTACTAAGAATAACTTAAGTAAAATGGTAGACTTGTTTGGTGAAAAGTATATTGGATAAATTTTTTCTTTCTAAACTTCTTGATTCTTTTAGTTAAAAGAATATATATTTGTATAACATATATATATATATTTTTATATAAATTGATTATTCCATGATTATAATTTATTTTCATTGGAATGATTTCATTCCAATTCAAACAGACTACCTACAAATTCAAAAAAGAAATCGGAAAATATAACAAAATTTTTAGGAGTTTGTGTGGGATTTGTTAAAATAATTCCTTTGAAGCGTATTTTATATATATATATATATATATTATATATATATATTATATATATATATAAATTTGTGTGTGTGTGTGTAATAATTTTTAATATGTATGTATATATGTATGTATATATAGATAGATGTGTCTATATATATACATACAGTATTTATATATATGCTTTTTATATATTATTTTTTTTCTAGGTTTATGTATATACATATTGATTTTTTTGACGTTTGTGCAATTTTTTACGGGTAATTTGCGTTGTCTCTGTAACCAATTTAATTTTTGGTTGAATCTTAATGAATCTTTTTTGTCTGTTTTATATTTTTTCGTGTTTATATATTTAATCATATTTATGTTTTGAAACAGATGAATAATGTCTGCATGTTGTCAAAATAAACTTATTGAAACCATCCACTAAATGCATGAAAATTACAACCCTGTAACGTAAAAATTCACCTTATATATATATATTTATATAAATTCAGATTAATTTTAACAAAAAAAACAATACATGAGAATTTCAAATATATAATTTTTGATTTCACCGAATAATGCGATAGGTTGGTTTTTGAAAATTAAAACTAAAGCCTTTTGATTTTCAATTATGTGTAATGTCAAAAATTTAATTATCCTGGAATTTCCTATAAAATGGGAATCAGTAATTTTAAAGTATTAATAAATTGTATAAGTTTAATTTATATAAATTATGATTATAAAATTTGATATCTGAAATATTACAGTTAAAATATTCCCATCATTGGGGCCCTCAAAGACACATGGCCCAGTGGAAAAAAGCGTTTATTTGATCCAATGACTTAACGCCAATGATTTTGAGTTCAAAATGGCTATTTTTGTAGTGATGTTGTAACATACTTATGTTATAATTTTTTAAATGTATATTATTCCCTCTACTCTGTATTCAGCACTCTTTTAAAAATAGCGTTTTAGTTACTGGATGTTTATTCCATCTATACCAACCCTGTATTCGAATAAAAATATTATAATAATTGTGTGTGTGTGTATCCGTGCGTGTGTATGTGTGTGTGTAGATATACCAGGTAAAAGCAAAATTGTCCAAATCGTGTAACAATATGCAATAATTGTCCATCCCACAAAATGTTTAATATCTAAAATAACTGAGTTTTGTTTTTCCAAGTTTTCAGATAAGTCACGATTTGTGGTAAGAATCATTAGAAAACATTTTGGGTTATTCAGCTAGAAAGCGATCAGGTTAAAATCGTTTTGTGTCATCCCCACTATGTCTTCCCAACTGAGCAATGGTGAGAGGAATAAGATCATTCAGGTGTTCAGTAATGATACCAACGTTCATACTCTGGCTTCCATCTTCAAAGTCCATTCAAGAACCATCAAGAGAACGTTAAAAAACGAGAAAAGGTAGGAAAACTGTACCAGGAAGTCACAACAGGAAGAGGGAGCATCATTTCAACTTCTTATTGTTCAAAGTATCTTCCAATAGTGATATAAAATCCTCGGAGAATTCCAGTAAGGTATCTTTAATCATTTCTAAGATACAACGATTCAAATATTTATCTAACAATTGGGCAATTTAGCTGTTACACGATTTGGACAATGTTGCTATTACACCCGGTATTTAGCAGCAATAATTAATTTTCAGATGTTGCTAAACACTTGAATCGACGATTCCTTGGTAAGACGATAAACTACATCGGCGTCCTGGTTAAGACGATAAACTACATCCAATAGGAACGCCTTTGATCAGGAGGTTTTGAGGAGCGTGGAACCACCTCTTACTTGCTGGTGTTCCGATGTCCACGCTGATCCGGAGTGGTAACACCTGTTAGAGTCCCAACTATGGGCAAATATTTAACCCCCCAAATGGCGTCAAAACATTATGAAAGTATAAAAATAGGTTTTAATCTCAGCAATACATTTTTGTGAAAATTATTACCAGCAAGAAATTTTTGAAAAAATTACCAGCAATACATTATTACCAGCAATATATTTTTCGAAGGAAAAAATATTACCAGCAATACATTTTTGAAAGAAAAACATAACCAGCGATACATTTTTGAACAAAAAAATATTACCAGCAATACATTTTTAGGAAAAAATATATTAGCGGCAATACTTTTTTTAAAGAAAAAAAATATTACCACCAATAAAAATCTTGTCGGCATTAAATAACCCATTGAGACTCATATGCCTTAAAACAAAACAAAGCAAAGCAAACCAACCTGGATCGACATTGTGTATAACGTCTTCAATGATCTTGCTTGAACACTTTCGACCATCTCTCTCATTGTCACGAACTAAATTTTGTCGGTATAATCAACATGCTTTTGCTGGCAATATCGTGGCATTTTTGCAACGCTACAATTAAAGCTTTACATATAAGTGTGTTGTATAAGTGACGTCGTGCGTAGAACGTTTTCACAGAGCTTGATAGCACCGTAAAACGAATATATTAACACTTTTACTAATAAAATTGCAGAACTGAATTGAATATCGAGACATATAGCAAAGGAATTGGAGCAGATGTGGCAGCAATATTCAATTCATGGACATGTAGCGGATTAATGCAAATTTAATTAACCCTCGACTTATTTTTTACTTCAACAAATGTAACAAAAAAGAAGCAAACAACAAGAAAAATAACGATATGAAACAAATCTTTTGATTAACAATGAATATTTTTATATAACACAAGTGAGGTACAAAATTTGTATTGTATAAGTCGTCTAAATTACGTCAAAGTTCTTTCTTGCGAGGTTTGAAGTGCTAATGAAAATATATGAAAGATTAAGCGTTGAGAAATTGTATGAGGAAAAATGGGTAAGTTTGATAAGGTATTTCTATGTTTGTACGAAAATTAAACAGACTTTTTTTTTTGGTGTTGAATTTTGTGCTCGACTTACTGTTCTGTGTAAAGTTGTCTCTCTTTCACTGAATTCGTCACTTGTTGTTCAATGTTAAGTTTATGTAGATGAGTGAGTGTATTCCGCAAGCCGTGGTAGATAAAATTAACTTTAAGCCAGGAAAATGAGTGTCTTGAATTCGTATGTCGAGCTGATTAATTCGTAAGTCTCACGGTCGAAGTCGAATGAAGTTTTATATTTATTGCTGTTTCGTGTTACGTGAGAGGCTTCACTTTAGTTGGCACTAATTTGTATCTACTAAGGATACACATTAGACCGATATGCGCGTACATAGCTAAGAACGTATCAAAAAATTATTTTTATGTTTATTAGCCAATCAGAAAGCGTTCTTAGATGCTGCATTCTGGGTCCGGTTTTAATGGGTCGTTTTGCCACTTTGGATAGATTTGAGATAACATCGTTCTGAGCCACTTTTAATGTTTTTTTCCCTAGCGGCAGAACTAGCAAATGATTTAAAATAATCGTTCCAGTTCATGTCAGTGGAAAACGTGAGAGGAGAAGACGAAATGGTGGTTAGCATCAGCCATACTGATGCAAAAATTGTACTCTAACACGACTAAATGACAGCAGATTCGTTTTGGAGGCGTTAAAATTTACAAGCCATTTCTTGCTCCTGTTAACAACTGATTGATAGTTATTTTTTCGAGATCAGCTGCCAGTTTTACTTTATAGAACTTAGTAGTATAAGAAGCAAGCCTTTACTAGGCAAAGCAAGCTTTGCTGGTAATGTGTTGGTTTTGTGAATATAATTAGAACACTAGCGAAACTTTCAGAGAAAGATAAAATCGGATTATCAGGCCGTGAAAATGTTTTCGCGTTGTTCATATATCATGAAAATGATGGGATATATTTACTTTCTGTTTTTGGTTTTGACCATTTATGTGTAAATTAACACTACGAAACTAGATGATAATGTGAAAGAGAAAATGAATGCTGCATTCGTCTCAAGAACGACATAAAGCTGTAGAAGAAGAAAAAGAAGACGAAGAGAGGGGAAGAATGGGGAAGAGGAGGAAGAAACTGTGATTCAAATATATCACACTATCCAAACTTGAAGACTGCATCGCGAAATCCTAAACAAGGAGAAAAGGAAGTGTCACATCGCGGATTTCGATGTTCCGGTCGACTAGAGAGTAGAGCTGAAATAATGTGAATAGACAGATAAATATTTCGACCTTGCCAGAGAAGTGCGGAAGTATGTGGAACATGGAGGTATCTGGGAATGACTCCGAAGAGGCTAAGGGAAAATTGTTGGTGAAACTAGAAATCAATGGGAGAGCTGGAACCGTCCAGACCACGGAATTATTGAATAAAGTTTTGATACTACGTGGTGATTGCGGAGACCTGGTCCCGCTTAATCTCCACTGTAAGCCATCGGTAACTACGAGAGAGAACGGTGAATCAAATCATGATGAAAATATTGAAAAGAAAAATATCTGCAAGTGGAAGACGAAGATAACCAATAATAATAATAATAATAATAATAATAATAATAATAGTAATAATAATTTTATGGAACTACACAAGACACATAAACAGAGCAATCAAACTTAATTGCCTAGACATCGTTATTAGAGACCGAAAACAAAAAAAAAATGCCTCCTTATTGAAATGGCAGTCCCTGCAGACCGCAATCTATCTTTGAAGATCTTCAAAAAGCTCCCAAAATACAAGGACATTGAAATCTAAATCTAAAAAATGTGGCACATGAGAACATCAGCAATCCCGGTTGTAGTTGGAGCCCTCGGATTTGTTGGAAAAGATTCCAATAGACTTATTGAAAGGATTCCTGGAAGTCCATGTCTTAAATAAATACAAAAAATTGTCCTCACGAGTACAGACCACACCTCACGAAGGGCTTTATCTATGTAAGATAAGTGTTTTTATAATTGCTCATTAGAAAATGTCATTTCTTACCTTAGGTCTTTGGGCGGGCCCCGGAAAGAATTGAGTACAGACCAGAAATCAAAAGAAATAAAACAATAATAATAATCAAGAATAAATTTAGGCAAAAATACAAAGACCGCAAAAACAGTATGTGTTTTTTTATTGATATGGCAGTCCCTGCAGCCTAATGCATATTTGATGATTTTCCCCAAAACTATCAAAATGCAAGGATCTTGAGGTGGATATTTAAAAAGATTGGCACATGAAAACATCAATAATTCTAGTTATAGATGGATCCCTCGGTTTGATTAGAAAAGGTATCAACAGACTCATTGAAAGGATCCTTGGTAGCACATGATTTAAAGAAATACAAAACATTGTGCAGACAAGCACATCTGACACCTGACGAGTTGCTCTATCAGTGTAAAATGTGTATATTCTTTGGTTAAAATTTATTCAGTGAAAATGTCATGTCATTTCTGACCTTAGGTCCTTTTTTCGGTCCCGGAAGGAAATGAATATACAACCGAAATCAAAGGAAATACTACTACTACTACTACTACTACTACTACTAATAATAATAATAATAATATTAATGTACATGGTCAGAAAGAGTGAAGGATAAATCTGTGCAAGAATGAAAAAATATGACCAAGAATAATTAATGTTAGGCAAGCTCTAGAAAAATCCCCAAAATGGAAAACCGCAGAAAATGACAAGGTACCCAATTTTTGCCTCTATCATTTGTTATTGTTGTGGATTCCGTGAATGGAATCCTGCACAAATAAATAAACAACGCCAGAAATTGAGATAGAAAACTTACTTTTGCACAACACTGTAAATTATGTAGACACAGGTGTCAACACTTTAATGCGACATTCAGATTATGATGTAAAGATAGCATTGCATCGAATTTTAGTAAATTTTATAGTTGAATTATCATTAATACATGTTATCATAAAATGCCCAATAATAATTTTTATAAATAAAATTAAGAACAATATATTTTTGTAGAGCTCTTTCCGTCCACTTTGTTGTAAACCATCTAATTTTCATCGCCTATCAATATTTGTTTCAAAAACAAAATTTTTGATTCTTTTGAGCAAGGAATATCATATTATGATATATTTATGGAATATCATACAGAAATACAGAAATTATATATATATGTATATAAATATATCTATATATATATGTGTGTGTGTGTGTGTGTGTGTGTGTGTGTGTGTGATAAAATTATAGTTTTAAGTTATGATATAGTTATGGGTAAAATGCTCAATAACAGGGATAGGGCGTGTATAAATGTTAAAGTTGACACTGAGGTCAATACAGAGTGGCGACAGTCTATTTCATGCAGATTTATCTATCTATATATCTGTCTATAACAATCACTTCCAATCTGTCTATCTAACTATCTATCTATCTACACACACATACACACACGCACGCACACACACACATACGCACGCACACACACACATATGTTTAGTTTTAAATTTGAAAGAGAAAGAGTGCACATTCTATGAGACCGTTTACAGAGATGTTGGTATTTTAATCAACACCGTACGATTACAGTCAGTTTCACCAAGGGGGCTTGATTGTAAAATTTAGATTTTTAAAATCGATCACACGATGTATGAATGCATTATCCGTGAATCTCAGAGTCAGGACATATAAGAGAACATTTAATCTATTTATATTTGTTATTATTAATGTTTGATGTTCAGCACTTTAATTGCAAAAACTGCTTACCTTGAAAGCGTTATCCTTCAAAAATACACTGATTACATTTTGAGAAACAAACTTTTTTATCTGTCTATATTTCTGCGATGAGGCATTGTAATTATTTACACTATTTGCATTGTTCAGAATGTTGTCCTCATCTTTGTTGCCATGTTCCCAACGTTTCAACCTTTGTAGCCCTGGCCTTCTTCAGGTGGACGAAATAAAAGTTTTAGTTCGAAATTTCAATCACCTGTCTCATTAAATAATTTAGACACTATTTTCAATAGAATCCTCTCGTAATTACGGACAAGTTTCTTAGTATCCTTATTAAAGGAAGAAAGAAAAATTACGATGTTGATTGCATATTCATTTTATTCCGAGGACTTTCGACATTAGAACAATGTGGTCATCAGGATCATGTTTTTTTTTTAAGACATTGTGCGTTCTCATGAAAATTAATTTTTACGTGTGAAGTGTAAAGCATGTACAATTTTTTTCATTTTATCATGTAGACACACGTGCAAACGTCAAGTGAGTTAACTAAGTTATTGAAATATCTAAAAAAAATTTTAAAGAAAAACTATTTAAAACTATTAGTTAAAACCTAGATTTTTTAAACTATCTACCCTAAACATTTTAAAACATTTTTGCAGTATTCATAATTTTATTAAGCGTTGGTTTTAATTTTTTAATATAGATTTTTAGTTTATTATTTTCATGAAAAAGTATAGCTGGATTTCCAACAAAAACTTTCCTAAATTGCGAATGTTGGCAGGCATGTTTTTGCAAATGTTGATAGATGTTAAATGCATCATTCAAATGAAAACTTCGAGACAACGTAGTAGTGATATGACCAACGTATATATTATTTTTTTCTGATAGAGATACAATCTCCCAAGGGACATTTAAATTTATATACATTATTGATTGTCTGTAACACGTTAGTTGGTAGGGAGGAGTCATTACGAATGATTAAATTGGATATATTCAATTTATTAAAGTATATAATTAATCTTATATTTTTTACTAGGATCCGTGGTGGTTATATTAGTATTTATTAGGTTTTTTGTCCTGTTTATAATTAAAATGTATTTCATTGCGATATAAATGATAAATATATTTAGGATTAATTGAAGAAATATTATATTCTATTTGTCTTCTTTTAAAATTTCTAGTAGATCATTTTATTTGTTCATCAACAATATAATTAGGGAAGTTGTTATTAATAAGAGTTTGTTTTATATTTATTTTAGTTCAATGTAGAAAATCTGTTTTGTGGATGAATTCATTTTTGCGCCGTTTACTAGGTTTTTATAATTGCTATTTCATAGTAATTTGGACATTCACTCTTATAGTTCAGCGTGTACAAATTTATGGTAATAGTTTTTTTTTTTATATGGGGTGATAGTGAATTTACTATTATTAGTGTTTATCAGTATATCTAGAAAAGGAATTTTATTATTATTATTATTAAGTTCATACATTAATTTAAGGACAGAATTATTTTGGAGTTGTTTTAGGAGTTGATATATTTAATCCATATTCTGGACTAATATAGAAATATCATCGACATATCTTAGGTAGATGGAGGTTTGTTTTTTTTTAAATTTATTAAATATATTATTTTCAAGACTAAACATATAGAAATTAGTAAAAGTTGGGCGCAGAAACACCAACAGAAACACTATCCAGTTGTATATATATATATATATTATTTTTGTGGTCGTAAAATGGGAATAATTTTCGTAATATACTAGGTTTAATTTTAAGTGGAGGTAGAGACAGATTATTGTAGATGTTTCTTATAATAATATCAATAGTTTCACTAACTTGGACATATAGAAATAATTTTTCAAAGTAAATGAGGTTATGGTTTCACTATTAGATTTTGCTTTCTTTAGAATTGATTTTATGCTGTATTTACTGGGAATCTATGGGGTGATAAGTTGGTTTATGATTTTTATTAATTGATAAACAGGAATGGGAATTTGAGATATAATACGACGCAGAGGATAGATTTGTTTGTGTATTTTTATAGTGCTATATACGTAACCAGCCCTATAATCCACCATTATTTTAGGAAGTTTAAATCGATCTTGATCAGCATTATTAGGTGTGATAAATTTGTTATTTTTTAATTTCACTTGGTTAGTCGGATTCCTGGTGATTTTCTAAAATTCTGTCTGGTCATTAAGTATTTGTTCTAGTTTTGTATTACAATCCGATTTGTTCAAAACAACAAAGATGCTTGTTTTGTTTGCTTTTAATTATCAGATCAACACAACAATTTTGTCTTAGAAAAATGATAAAGACAATTTTTTGTCTTAGAAAAAAGCAAAGCACTAATGACGACATTGTGCTAATGTCAAAAGTACTCGGAATAAAATGAATATGCATCAACATTGTAATTTTGTTTCTTTTTTTTATGAGGATACTAGGAAACTAGTCTGTAATTATGTGAGGATCCTATGAAAAATAACTGAAAAACTTGTCTAAATTATTTAATGAGATATGCCTTAATGAAAACATGCTGCCAAATATATATATATATATATATATATATATATATATAGAGAGAGAGAGAGAGATAGATAGATAGATATATTGCGTATATTTGGCAAAGCATATATATATATATATATATATATATATATATATATATATATATATATATATATATGCAAATATGTAGAAAAATAGGAAAGAAAATGTTAGGTAAATAATCCCTATGCCCCTTATCAAAATTGTCTTTTCCATAGTAATAAATTTTGCGAATGAAAATGCTTATAAAGATGCGTAAATTTCAAGACTGGTTATTCCAAAATTTTCGTTTAAGGATAAAACAGGGCTTGATACTTTAATTCAATTTAATTTCAGTAATTATATTGAGGTTTTTGGCGCTTGGTTTTGAAACATCAGAACTCTTATGTAGCAAAGGAATCATATATATATATATATATATATATATATATATATATATATATATATATATATATATATATATATATCCTCTCTTTCTTTCTTTGTATCTCTACTTCTTTCTCATCTATATATATGTAGCGGAATATGCGTGGATAAAACGAAGAAAAAAGGATCTTTAACATGGCTCTATAAATTTTAAATAACTTATTTTAATATTTAATCAAGTCCCCAATGTATAGGTCATTGACTACGTACTCGCATCCCGTCATACCTACATAGATCACCACTTCACCATCACCAGTGAACTTCTGAAACCAGAGTATCAATAGATGTTAAGATGTCAGGAAACATACATACATACATAAACGGTCGGCAAGTCGGTACTCGTTTTCGAGAGTAGGGTGACTAGCCATTCTCTGTTGCAGACCCCCAACTCAGCAACATTTGTGCTTATTCAACATTCACAGACTCACAGAACTCACGTATAGTTTATACTGAAACTATACGGAACAGACCTTAGTTACATTTCCTAGGAAAGAGGAAATAATCTCCCAGGATCAGCAATTTGAACAAGGGTCAGATCCGTGTTCATTATGATTTGTGACCTAACGCGTAAGACTTTGTTCAAACCGTAGTATGATTTTCAGGTGCTTCAGGTTGGTGTTTCCTTCCCAGGCTAATTACATCAAGATTACTTCCTTGGAAAAATCGATCATGGTGAGATTAAAACCTGGTCCTCGGAAAACGAATGTTCTAATCCCACATCGACGCGCTCCCTGTTAGAGAGCTTCTCCCTACACGCACCGCTTACCTGAAGTGTTATAGGATAGCTCCCAGTCTGGGATCTCCAGGCAAACTCCATAACATTCCAATTATGTTTGACAGCTGATGAATTATTTTACACATGCTACACTGATTTTGGTATTTTCTCCCAACATTAGAATCTGGCGTTCAATCCCAGTGAGACATTTTCTCAATTCCAAAAGTTCCAGGCAAGCAAGCTTCTTTTTTTATTTTGGGAACTTGCACAGCACAATTTCCCCTATAATTCTCTTCTATAAATCTCCCCTATAATCTCGTTATAAATGACTTTGTTTTGGATTGAGCTTTTTTTTTCCATTTTTCTTTTTTTGAACAACAATGTTCACAGTTTACAAAATTCGAGAGCCACTTGAGGTAGAGGCTACAGAGCAAGGAGCACATATATCTAGGAAAGATAACGATTAACCCTAGAAATGAACAAGTTAAGATTGCAGTGTTCGGAGAAACATCCTAAACTTAATAAAAATTTAAATTTAATTACGTTCTATTTTTTAATCAATTCGCTTCAAGCAAGGCGGTAATGACACTAAGACACAAGGTGCTGCTGCTATTGAAAGAGAATGAGAAGAGTTATTGCAAGGAAGCGGAAACCCAATTCTAAACATGGAACCAGCGAAAAAATCCTTACTCGTATTCAAAAGACCAGGAAGAAGTGTGAACCGGACAATAGGCGAATCCATGTAATCCGATTGAGGAAAAAATAGATAACAAAAAATAGTAAATAAAATTTCAGAGTTTACGCAGAGATGTTTGAAGTAAAGACATGATGTAGACTTTAGAAGGGACCGGAAACCCAGTCCTAAGCAGGAAACAAGGAATAAACTTCTCCTGTTCAAAAGATCGGAGAGGGATGCGAACCGGATGATAGGCGAATCTATCTACTCCAATTGAGGGAAAAAACAGAAAATAAAAAAAATCTCTATCTATATAAGGCAGGATGTGTGTGTGTGTGTGTGTGTGTGTGTGTGTGTGTGTGTGTGTGTGTGTGTGTGTGTGTGTGTAATGCACGCCGCAATTTTCGACGGATTTGCACCAAAATTTACATGCACATGCTCCAAGTTAGTGGGAAGGCAAAGACCGACCTTGCATTTCTCAACTCCCATCGATAGTAGAAATAATCGATTTTTTTCATGCTTCTACGGCAGTTTTCATGTAGTTTGCGGTCATTTTGTACTGGCCAGAGTGAGAGCCTATAGCTGGCTGCCACAAATAGGCAGGAAGATTCTATTGGCGAGCGTGAGAGCCAACAGCTGACTGACACGAATGATAACCAGCAAAAATCGATAGCTGCATTCGTCACTAGTGGGAAAAATTAAAACTTAACGTTGATTCTGATTCCGCAGAAGTGGGTTGGGTGTGAAAATGTATTTGTTGTTAACATTCTTTTTTCATTCAATTTTTCTAGTTACGAGTCCTTTTTTAAAGCTGATCGTTTTGTGTACATTTTGTTTAGTTCTTTTTTCGTAACAGATTTAATGTTTAGTATAGAGCTTAGAAAAAATTCGCAGTGTGAGATAGGCAAAACGTAAGGCATGTAGCAACATCAGTACGGCAAAGGGCACTCCTTTAAAGGCAAGGAAGGTAAAAAATATTTCAAGTGATAGCGTTTGCTGTATGAGTCGTACGATTTTTTTTAATCAAGCACGGGCAACGCCGGGCCATGCTGCTAGTCCTTAATAAAGATTCTGAGTTTAGAAAGAGACGTCAGATGTATAAAGTTGAAGAGGGGGAAAACTCTTCTGCTTTGCGGCTATACCCAATCATAGGAAAGGCTTTGGAAGTAAACCCTGAGGACCAATCCGGAGCTGGAGTCTCTAAGAAAAATCCGAGGAAATTAAAATTCCAAGTTGGTTCCAAAGAACTCTTTAGCTTTGGTGGCAGTCTTTCTGGAGATGGTGTCTCGATAAAAACACCCGGATGTAGTGTTGGCGTCTCACATTTTGTATCAGCTACCGCAAGAACTATCATGACGTCCACTAACTGCATTAGGGTTTCAGCCTCTGCTCTCCCGGTTCCCAATTCAAAACTTGTTTCTCAGGAAACGGATGACCAGTCACCTCTCAACTCTTGGGAGCGAGGTAATTGGGAAATGGGAGATGCAGGAACAACAAACAAAAACTCTACATCAAAGTTCTTGAATTGCAAAAGTCCTAATGTCTACAGCACTTTCAATTCATGAACTTTGTCAAAGACCAACAGAAAACAAGAGCTTCTATTTTGCACAAAGCAAAATAAAATTGACATCTTGAGCAACCAAGAGAAAAGGTACCATCACTGACCTGAATTATGACAAGCTTGATCAATACCAATTTATCACCGCCTCAGCCACCAAGACCCACAATGTTCCACAATCGGAGGAGTTCTCTCTTTTAAAGCCTAAGGAAACTTTCTATCTGTTGAAAAAACATCCGATCGCATAATTGTTGCTGAATTCAGCAGTAACCCTCAAATCACGCTCATTGCTCGGCCAGCTAACACAAGAGACGAAAAACTAGAAGACAAATTTTACTCCTATCTGAAGAGACCAAGAGAAAGTGTCCGCTTTTAGCATCCCGCTACCACATTTTTGTTTTTAGCAATTTTTGTGCAAATCTGTGTAAAAAGCGGATCACAGAGCTTATCCAGCTTCATACATATTTTCAGAAAACCTCAGCTTCTAATTGGTCATTAAACACACAAGTGAGCGTTACAATCCACCCACGTACAAGGCCTTTTATAGGGCGGGACCAATTCAAAATTTACTTCTTTCTCTGGAGCCTGTGACGTGATTAGGCTGATTATAAATACCAGACACAAGTTCTTTCTTCCTCTTTCTTGTTTTCTCTCTCTCGTAATGTAGTTGTAAAAGAAATCACGTCTCGACCCTTTGCAGGCAGACGCTATGAAAACATACACACGTACACATACACGTACGTACGAAACTTTTCAAACTTCATTACAAATTAACAAAATTAATTACGAATATTTAACAACAAGCAACGAAACTTTATTACATAACATTACAAGCAATGGAAAATTAATTACAAACATTATGGAACATTCACTCCTTCACCTCTTTTGAAGGTAAAAGTTTTCTCAACATTTTCTCAGCTTTACAGAATTCTTTCAACTCTCTCACAGTGAACATTTTATGCGATAAATTCATTCAACCTTTTATGAGCTCAGATAAAAAAGTATTCCATTAGTACAAATTTTAATTCCAATCAAAGGGAAGTAACCGCTATGCTTGTACAACATTTATACAAATATAAATATAAATCTTGTTGTTAGAAAACCGTATTGTGTTCCTTTTTGTTGTTTCTCTTGTTGCTTTTGTGTTTACTTACACATTTGTAAAGTAAGAAATGTACGGGTTGATTTAGGTCGTCAATACTGCTACACGCTCCTACAACTTCCTCCTTATCTCAGGTGATTTCAATGGTCAAATAGGGAAGGATGATGTTGTATTCACATCGATCAAATTCTTCGCAAGAACCAGAAGGGATTTAGAAGAGGCAGGTCAGCAACTGCTCAAATCCTCTCCATTCGCCGCATACTGGAAGAGATCCAACAAAGAGGTCACAAGCTGTTTTGTTACCTTTCAAAAGGCGTTTGATTCCATCTCGTGTTCAAAAACTTCCAACTCTACATATACCCTTCAGAATTGTTGAGTCAATTAGAGCACTGTACAGAGACACCACTACTACCATTGTAGTGCTTGATGGCGAGATTGATTCCTTTGAAGTTGAAGCAGGAATTCTACAAGGTGGCACATTTTCTCCTTTTGTGTTTATAGTTGTTCTAGAATATGTTCTGCGTATTTCTCTTGACAGCATGGAGGAAAAAGGACTCCCTTTAAAACCTCGACAGAACAGTCGGTACCCTTCACAATGCCTGACTGACCTTGACTTATCCAGTGATCTTAATTTCTCAATGTATCAAGGACACAGAAACCTTGCTGCAATCACTCGAGCAAGAAGGGCTTTATTACAACGAGAGTAAGTCGGAATACAGTACAACCCCCCCGCCCTGAACATTCCGAGTTGAAATTACTCAATAATACATCCATCAAAAGAGTTGAGGACTTCAAATATCTTGGATCTCACATAGATTCCCAAAAAGACTTCAACATTCGCAAAGCTTTTGCATGGCATGCGTGTAACAAACTTCACAAGATTTGACACTCGAATCTTCCATCCTCCTTAACAGTCCAAACTTTTTTGAAAATTGATTGAACCAGTTCTACTGTATGGATCAGGAACTTGGACATTATCTGTTCGTCTTGAAAAACCACTGGCTGGAGCATCTACAAATCTACTTAGAAAAATCCAAAACACTGGTTGGAGATCACATGCAACACTTAACACAATATATAGAGAACTGAAACCAATTTCTCTTAAGCTCAAGCAAAACGACTATAGTTTACCGGCCACTAACACCGGGCGGACAGTTAATTCAGCTCGTCCTTACTCCTATGGAATCCTTCTAGACGTGTCTTCTCTCGAATTGACGTTGCCAGATACCATACTCGGGGTATGGGTTAGACATTGGGGATCTGGGGACAGCAATACAGAACCGAACAGTGTGCAAAGGGATTGTCAAAGGTGTTCCAATCAACCATAGGGATGTCGAAGGATGATGAGTAAGGAACCGGAAACCCAATCCTAAACATGAAACAAGGAATAAACATTTACCTTTGTTCAAAAGACCGGAGAGGAGTGTGTTTCTATTAATCAAATATTATGAATATTATTAGTATCTAAAAAAAGAATACCCGCTCGGCCCGGTGGCTAGGATCAAAGTGTAGTATCTGCGCTTTGTGAGCTGCCGAGCCGGGTGTCTGTCGAACTCTCTGCTTGCAGAGAGGAACCCGGACGAAGCTCCGCCGAAGGGTAGGGTTTCGTTGGGGGAGGTTGACGGAACTAGCCCGCTTGGACGGGTTTAGATGGGTTTTATTTTTGGCTGGGCCTACGGGCTCAGACATACCCACATTAAAAAGGCCTTGTGCCACATTCAATTCCTGTGGGTGAATTGATAAATACCATCAAATATTATGAATTGTTAATAGATTTTCTATTTATCGCAGACTTCACACTATCAGTCTATACTCAACAACAACTTAAATAATATAATAACTACACTCATTAGCAATATAATAAAATACACCCTTGTCCAAATTAATTGAAGCAAAACGAATAATTCCGTTATTTACTTTTTTCGTATTTTTCCAATGAAATATGACCCAGAGCTTATGTTAGTACTTCGTATGCCCATTGCACGTAGTTGTCCCTTGCTTATTTACCATAGATTTACGATTGGATTTTAATCAGGTGAGTTTCCGGGCCAATCTATACTACTTTGATTTGCTTACTGGCAAGGATTGCCAGGGTGTTCGTGCAGCGTTACAATTTTCGTACGCTTCCTTGAAGTAACGCCCATCGCTGTAAATGGTCATAGGACAACTAATCGACAGTCTAGACAATAGTGTCTGGGCGTGATAAAAATCTGACGCAATCACGGATGACGCAATATTTTTCAAGGCCAAACAAATTTCATCATGCACCCCGAAAATAGATTCATATTACTGCAACCACTAAAAACGACATAATCTGAGGAAAAAATAGAAATTGATTACACCCTGTCATTCCAGTGGGTCTAAAACTAACCGTGTGGTGAAAGAAAGGAAATTAAAGTGGTTGTTTCAATAAATTAATTGATAATTACACAAGGGTGTAATTTTCAAATGAAGCATTGTCATTTATTATTAATATTTAACTATTACATATTATATCTAATTTGTATTTCTTTTTATTTTGAATCTCTTCTTCGATGTGCCGTACTCCTTCATGACGTTGGCGATCATGTCTCTCCACAATTTCCTGCCTTTTGTAGTTCATAATAAATGTTATCTTTTTGTTATCTTTGTTCTGCCATCCATTCTGTCAAACTCGCTACATTGATTTCCTCTGCCCCTTTTACATTCAATCTAACCTGTGAGTATCAAATTTTCGAAGCTCTCATTATGCGCCCTAGAAATTTCAACTGTCTGTTCGAGTGTCCATTTTGAAGTTCAGTTCAGTACTCTTTTCTTTATCTCTAACAAATTTTTTTCTGTTTCTTAATACTTTGTTTAGCTTTTGGAAGGCATATTTCGCTATTCCAATGTGCCTTTATATTTCAGTGTAGCTCTTTCCGTTCGATGTTAAAACACTTCCAAGATATTTAAATTTTTGTACTTGCTTCATTTTGATACCTCCAATTTGTAATATTTTGAATCTGAAATCATAATCTAAAGTTGAATTATGTCGAAGCAAATAATTATTAATTTTTTTTAATCCATATCTTTTCATATTATTTATCTTGCCTTATATCGCAACCGCCCAGTCCGTCAGTTTTCGGTCGTTTGTAATATAATTTGAATTTATTAGATGAAGTTGAGGCAGTATGTCGCATGGTTGACACCTTGTCTCGGTTTATTTACTTTCATTTATTACACCGAAATAATTTTTCTACAAAGCAATTCCATAATATATGCAAATATCATAAGGAAGATATTGAAGGAAAATATATCACAAATTTTGATGCGTAATAAACATCGTAAATTTTGCTAAAAAACGGGTTCAATATTTTTCAAAATGCAAAATTGTAATTTCGCTTTCTGGCGTGAAACTTCAAAATTATTGTTCATTTTTAATACTTGTTGGCTAATGTACAATGGTTGTGGCGGAATACGCAAATTAAAACGCAAAAATAATGATGTCAGGTCACCAGAAATAATAATCTTCGAGGAATTTAGTCCGCTTTTTCATCATCATCATCATCATCATCATCATCATCATCATCATCATCATCATCAGTCCCACGACTGCTTCAATCGTCGGGGAGACGTAAGGGCAGAAGAAACAGGTTTTGGTTCTTCTTCCTCATGATACAGTGGACTTTCAGTTAGCTTTGCGGCACCCCTCTCTTCTCCAAGCTCTTACCCGACAGCCGAAGGCCACAGAATATGGTGTGGGTCTTCCTCGGTCTGAATCTTATAAACATAGAACTGTTAGTAAGAGGTGCTCTCTGAAGCGGTTCAGTCTTTCACTATCTTTAACGATGCTACGAATATCCGAATTGCACGTGGTCTTGAGTTAGCTTTAATTCCAAAAGTCATTCGAGGGAAGATTTTGAGTACAGAATTTTTCATTCACCTAGAAGGTTTGCACCCCAACAAGACTATAGGACCCAGTTTGCCATGCAATTTATTTCATTATTTCTAGGCACCTTCGAATTTATCGCATTACCCAGACCAAATAGATGAAGTAAGTCGCCTCAAAGAAGATTATTGAACAATCTTTTTTCGGACATCTACTCTTATTAGAGCAATGGTTTTGTTATACTTTCTTTATAATAATGCGTATATAAATTTTTCGTTTCCGCCATATTCTCACCTCATTCACTCCACAGCATTATCAGCAAGTTTTAACATTTGAATTATTATCACCGACAAAAAACAAGCTCCTGGACGACAAACAGTATGGTTTTCGCCATTCTAAGTGCACTTGCTGTTTTACCTTTCATCCCGCATAGAACTAATAAAACCTTTGATAATAAACACATCAGGATAGCGATGTAGTTTTAACCTTATATATATATATATATATATATATATATATATATATATATATATATATATATATCAATGCTTTTGACAATAAAGGTTGCTACAAATTCGCTAGCTATGGAATCTCTGAAAGTCTTTTTTCCGTTATCAAATCCTTTTATCATGTAGGTCTATCATGGTTGTCGTTCATAGCCAGTCCTTTGAAGCACACAAGACCCAGTGCTGACGTTTCAAAGTCTCTCTACTCGGTCCTAACCTCTTTCATTTTCATATTAACGATCTAAGGACATTTGGTAAATATATATGCAGAAAATACCATGGTTTAAGGTAGAATCTTCCAAGATCTAGATAATCAAATCCTGTCAGCTGATCTCCCCGCTGACCGAGCACCGATATGTCAATGAGATGAATGCTAGCGTTATTTAAGACTCTCTTCACGGTCCTAAGATTTTTCTGTTTTATATTAATGATATGTCTAAGAATATTCTCGGATATTTAGTGAATATATATGCAGACGATGCCATGGTTTATGGGAAAACTCCCAAGATCTTGATGTTCAAAAGCTGGCACTTGATCTCTCCGCTGACCTAGTTCTAACAGCTCAATAAGGAAAAACTCCAAACCATAGGTATTAATGTTTCATCAACATCCATCAGAGCCTAAATGTTCTCCAGTCCTGATGAAGGTTTTGATTTTTTCATGGGTTTCCTTGCCTCGAACGTCTATTGGGACTAAATATCACTCAAGACCACCTGAAATTCGGATATTCGTACCATCGCCAAAGATACTGAAATACTGTACCTCTTCACAAAGCACCTAATTCTTACTACCAGCTCTACGTTTATCAGCATTAGATCAGACAAAAACAAAATGGACGGGTCAGTCCTGTCGTCAATTTTCAACCTTCAAGAAAACGATTAAGCGTTCTTCTGGGTGATTAATTATTTTTCACTTCTTTCCCACAAACGAGACGTTACCAGCCTCTCGCTAATTTGTTGCTATTTTAATGGCAACTATTCAGACGCCCAACATTCCTACTTCCACTAGTTCAGACCTTCACAGCTAGGACACATTATATCATGTACACAAAGTCAACCCATCCACATTCCCTTCGAATTACTTGGTAAGATGAAATTCCACTTAGACAGCTTCTTCTCCATAAACTTTTTGGAATAGACTGCAGAGATTATTATTTTATATCTTCTTTCCCGTGTTTTTGGAAACTCTTGGACGACGGCGTCAATTATAAAAAAGTTCCATTCTTCTTTCTCGGTCGGATACCGCGAGTTGTTTTGGTTCAATATGGAAAGAAGTTCAACACAGGGTATTTTAACAAGTTTATTAACTTCGATATATTCATCTTCTAATTATCCAGTGGGTTTGCTCTCTCTCCACTGTGGTGGGTGGGGGGACAGTTCTAGACACGAATGGAAACACGTTGTTCGACGGTTAAGACTCAACTCACTGAAAACCCTTTCTACCTCTCTCATTCCCACGATGACTCAGCCAGTCAAAATCGACTTCCTTGTTTTGTCTTCCATCTGACGTCGACGGTCAATGTTAGAAAGTCCGAGTAGCGATACATTTCCTCTAAAAAATAATAGTCTGCTAAACTCTTATTTAACAAGGATACTTCTCTGCTCACTAAAATCTTAGCCTCTTCAAATATAAGGTCAGCTTTTATCTATACTTCAAATCCTCATAATATTCACCTCATCCTTCTTCATTTACGCTAGTCTCGATGTATTCAGCGATGTATTTGAAAGAACAAAGTTTATAATTATTTTGATTGGTCATTATTCTGATTGGTCTGATTGGTCATTATTCTGATTAGTCATTATTCTGATTGGTTTAACCCAATTATCTGTCATTCATTATTCTGATTGGCCATTTGATTCTCGGCGTCTTGTCATTTAAGTTAGGCATGGTTCCAAAAAGCTCTCTGCGAAGCACTTGTTTTCTTTATACAAATCCAGTCTTGTGTTTATTCTTACCGCGAAAACCCGGCAACCATTCTCTGTCAAAGAATTCTCATTCAGCGAATCTACTCGTTGCCTAAATAATTATTTCTATCATTCATGGGACAAAAATATAAGTTCCATTCATTAAGGAAAAATATTTGTTAATGCATTTCATCAGTTGATGTAAAAATATTAAGAATTTTTCAGTTTCTAAATTTGGTGGAGCTACATAATTGACACAGTGACCAGAAAAAAATTTTTTTTTTCAATTTCTTTTTCATATACTTACAGATTAAGTTCTTCGGATCACAAATATCAAAGGAAAAATATATTGAATTTTATAAAAGTTAGTGAGAGTTCCATTTTTTCTCCAACGTCTCTTAGAATTAAAGCTCACTTAAAAGCTTGTGGAAGTCAGATATTTGTAACATCGCTATGGGCACCCCGGCGTGGTGTAATGGTTAGCAAGCTTGTCTCGCTAGAACAACTTACGACTGAATAGTGAGTTCGATCCTCACTGGGTGCTCCATACTTTCGGCATTGTGCCACATCTGAGCTACGCTTGGAAAATCACTATTTGTAACATCGCTAAAGATACTACTGAAAGACTACCGCTTCAGAAAGCATATACAGTCAGGTCAGACAAAAAAAACTGGAGTAGTGCAGTATTGTATTCATTGGAAATTGATCCTCCAAGGTAAAACAAAATGTGGTCACATAGCGTGATTTCTTAAAGTTTAAAAGAAAAAAAGAATTTTTAAAAAATACAATATCTGTAGAGCTTAATTGATATTAATCTACGAAGAAAAAAAGAATTCCAAATTAAAAGAAAAATGTAAAAACATTTTTTACATTTTAAGAATTCATGTCCTATGTTCATTTTTGTTTTGAATTGCGTAAACAAAATTTAATAAACTATTTTTATATTCGTAATCTGGTGTGCTTAATCTATAATAATATGAAAAGAATTGAAAAATATACTTATTTTCATTCGCAGTTCTTATTGTACCATCCTATTCTTCTTACTTACAATTTTGGTTAGCGGAAACCTAATGAATCTTCATCATTTCTGTGTTGCGTCTCTTCAGGGCAGTGGTCCCAATTTTTTCTTTTTCTCTGGGCCGCACTTTCGGAATGAAAATTGCTCGGGCCTCACCAAATTTTATGTGATAAAATGTACATTAAAAAAAATCCGAGACAGGGCTAAAGGGAGATAACCGTGTATTTGAAGTCAGAACATTATCATTGATAACTCTCTCCTCTAATTTGCGGACCCTAGTTATTATATTCTTAATACTTGATATAATGCAAAAATATCACGATGATAAAATTGATAAATAATTATTTATAGCTAATTATACTAGGACTCATGAATGCAATTACACGTAAACCATAAAAAAATTATATTTTGAAATCATATTTATTTTTGGCATATGAATTTTTTAAACTGTTTCTAAATATTTTGTCTTTCAATCATTCCATCTCTTCTACTATCTTCTTCTGCCGTACGTATGAGGCACGCCGAATTGTTTGGGAACAACTGATTCAGGATATGGATGATCATGGCTCTCCACAACTTCCTCTCCATTAGATCCCAAATCAAAAATTCACTCTCAACCGTTCATCGCTTTTCCTGTTCTGCTGTCTATTCGTACAAAGTCATTAAGTTGATTAGCACTCCTTCTCATAATGTGCTGTGAGTATTAGATTTTCCAAGCAGTCTTTCCTAGTAATGTAACCCAGAATTTTCAGCTATCTCTTTCTGATTTTAAGTATGAGCATCTTTCTTATTTACATTTTCTTTACAAATTCCTCGTTGTTCGCATATTCTGTCTATGATATTTTCAGCATACTACTATAAAACGGCATCTTTCTAATTTCAAGTCCCGTCTTCATTTGTAAGGAAACTGTCCAGCACTCACTGATACACAGATCGATAGATATAACAGAGTTGTTCATCAATATTTTCTTTCTTTCTAACAAAATATTCCTATCTTTGCACTTGGCTTAGTTTCCTGAAGGCAACTTTCGCTATTCTGGCGCGCCTTCGTGTCTTTGTATCACATTTTCCAAGAAATTAAATTGTATTTTTAATGAGTCCTGTTCAAATCTTATACCTGATTTTTATAGTCAATTGTTAATCTTTACAAGGATGCATCAACTACATATAGATGTTATATTTGTTATACATCATATTTTTTATACATCAACTGTATAAATAATATAGATATTATATTTTTGTACATCATATTGTGTATACATTAACTGTATAAATAATATAAATAAAGAATAGAATTTTCTTGATAGTTAACAAAACTTGTAAATGTGTTGTCGTAGGTCGAATGAAGCAGTCTTTGCTCAGCGTTTTCATTTTACATAATGTTAAAATTATTCTTATGAAAAACAATAATAAAAATTAAAATTTTAGTTTTATTTAATTTCTAAAATAATCTAAAATTATTGTAATGTAAAAATAATTAAATCGGAAATTAAGTTTCTTCTTTCTTTGTTTTTTTGGAAAAAGGGAATTAAAAGAAATTAAAATGAACAATAATGTTGCTGCTCCCTCCTGCCTGGAAATTAATATTTTCATTATCATAAAGAACAGGACAATCGCAATTTTCAATATAGAAATATGTTTTCCTGTTTACACCCTTGGGCAAATTAAGTGAAACAACCGCTTTAGTTGCCTTTCTTTCACTCTACGGTCAGTTTTAGACCCACTGTAGTGATAGGGTGTCATCGATTTTTATTTTTTTCTCAGATTAGGTCATTTACAGTGGTGTGTAGTAATATGAATCCATTTTCGGGGTATATGAGGAAATTTGTTTGATCTTGAAAAATACTGCGTCATCCGTGATTGCATCAGATTTTTATCACGCCCAAACGCTACTGACTGGCATTTAGTTGTCCTACGGTCATTGTCTGTGATGGACGTTACTCCAAGGAAGCTTGCGAAAATTTGTAACGCTGCACAAACACACTGGCAAGCCTTACCAGTGAGCAAATCAAAGTACTATAGACTAGTCCGGAAAGTCTCCTGATTTAAATTCAATCGAGAATCTGGGATCAATCTGCAAGGAACGATTTCGTGGAATTGACATACAAAGTACTAACATGAGCATTGGGTCATGTTTCATTGAAAATACGAAAGAAAGTAAATAATAACGGAATTATTCGTTTTATTTCAATTAATTTGCACAAAGGTGTAAGTACTTAATACACTGTTTTCATTTCTTGAAAGTTCCAGGGTTGGTGTAATTGAAGCAAAATCTTTTGAATGCAAGAACATGAAATAGATGCAACGAGACGTCAGCCATTGCTTGTCACAAAACAAAAAAATTGTTTGGATTATTTTATTACTTTAACATTACTTATACCGACCTGAATATTCGAAAAATAATATTAGTGAAAAATATGCGTTCTCTGGCATGATTTGAACCCGCGACACGCTAGGTTTGATTCCTATCCTGAGAGCGCATATTTTTTCTAATAGGATTTCTCGTATATTCAGGCCAGTAGATTAAAATAAATAAATATACTGTTTGATAAACAGGGCGTCTACTCAAATATGGGTATCCACTAAAAATAACGTTTAAATAATAAAATATGGCGGATTAATGAATAAAAACCCATTCCTAAAATTATCTTATTAAAAATCTTCTTGTCCCCTCCTGTGTTCACACGTACGTTACGCCCTGTCAATACCTAACAAATAATGGACTATTCTGTTTTAAGCGCGTGAAAAAAAACGAAAAAAGTCATATCAGAGACACTGTCTGATTTCTGTAAAAGAAAGAAAGAAAGAAAGAAAGAAAGAAAGAAAGAAAGAAAGAAGACAAGCAGATAAGGAAAGCCGTTAAATTTTCCCTGGCACTACAAGTGATTTTTTAAAATTATTAATACAGCTATCTTGGCAAGCTTGGTTTTGGTTTGGTTTGGTTTGGTTTGGTTTGTTTTCCTTGAAGAAATTTTTAGCTGGTCATATTTTTCTCAAAAAATGTATAGCTGTTTGTATTGCTAGTATTTTTTTAAAAGTATTGCTGATAACAATTTCTCTTTCAAAAATTATTGCTGGTAATAATGATTTTTTTATTACAAAGTATTTCTGTTATTAAAATCAATTTTTACACAAGTTTGGGTGTTAACTATTTGCCCATAGCAGGGACCCTAACAGGTGCTACCACCACGGGTCAGGGTGGACTTGGGAACAGCAGCAATTAAGAGATGGTTCCATGCTCCTCACAACTTCCAGATCAGAGGCCTTGCTGTTGGACGTAGTTTATTGTCTTACCCAGGACGCGGATGTAGTTTATCGTCCTACCCAAGACAATCTTGGCAAGCTTGAATAAACGTATGGTGGAACAAATTTTAGGAGAGATAGCAAAAACAAAATTTATTAAGCGCTACAAAGGGCGAGAAATCGTTGAGTGACATGATCACCAACGTCATGAATAGACTCATAGACCAGAAAAATTTCATGATCTAAGGGTGCTTAATTAATAACAATATGGGGTATGTTTTTTTTTTTTCAAAACGTTCCCAAATAAACAAACATATAAATAAATAAAAAGGTTGGTCGGTTCCATGATGGGTGGTTCCATGATGAAGATTCATTATAAATCGCAACCCCCCCACTCTCGGTCGATTTACAATGAATTTCTATTGCATCAGTTTTAAGTCGTGCACGGCTCCACCCAAATAGAATTTTAACACTTCTATTATCATAATTCTCGGCTATTTTGTGAATAACAAGTTTATCTAAGGCCCTACATCGATCTGCTTCAGTCAGTCAAGTGGCATGTGCCATGCGTGACCTGCATAAATTACTCTTTTGGGGGTAATTTCGCATTTTCTTATCATCTCTCAGTTGCGTCTCTGTCCTTTTAACAGAGTTAGTTTGAACAATCAAAGGACAGAGGGGAAACTGAAAAAAAATTATACTGAAGAGGTGCCCAGCCCTGGGGAACAGCTGCCCGAGGCCGCGCCCTCCCAAATGCGCTAGAGGGAGGGATCGGTGAATTTGCACCGAGGCCAGTGCAACCAACAGTTGCGGGGATGAGGGAATTTTTGTCCCTGCCCGAGTGTACGCGCTCTCTCCCCACATAAACTGACCTTGTGTCACATCTTGTTCTAGTGGGGGAACGAGTAAATACCTGCGTGATACACGCTTAGGCGATCATGTATCTTTCGATTCATGACTGATGAGACAGATTTTCTTCCTACAGTAAGGTGAGCATTTCTTTCTGCGGTAGATCAGTTGCCATCCAAGGTTATAGAACCCAGTCTGTCCTGCTATTTACCCATAGCTGGTAGGTTAAGAAAAGAATTCATATTTTTCCCAAGGGTATTGGCACGTTCGCTTGCATACTAGAAATATGTATAACGAAGTAATGTGATACCAGTTGCTTGACTCTACAACTGCATTAGTGGAATAGTTAAGCTTGCTAAGTACCTTAGTCTTCTATAGGCATAGGCGCAGGACCCAAGTTTAACTCCGTATCCCACTAGCCGAGTGCACTCTTGGTGTAAAAAAATTTACTATTGTTTCTCTTTAAATATTTACGAACCTATTAAGAATTCCATTCTTTTGTTTATATTCTCGCGTGACCTAATCAAGTGGACACATGTATGTATTATGGGCCAGCATTAAAATATATTTATTTGTGAGCAACTTGAAATTATTTCATGTTTCTCTCATCATCTATAAATTGATATAATTTCATATCGCTACTTTAGCTTCACTCATAATCAAAATAGTCCTGGGTATGACGATAAACTACATCCGGCAGCAAAGACACAGATCTGGAGAATGGAGGTTTTGAGAAGCGTGGAACCACCTCTTAATTGCCGTAATTCCCAGGTCCACCCTGACCTCGGCTGGTTGTATATGTTAGGGTCCCCACAATGGACAAATAGTCAACCCCGAAACAAAAATAAAACACTATGAATGTGTAAAATTACATTTTTATAGTAAAAATAACAGCAATACTTTTTTAATGTAAAAATCACCAACAATACATTTTTATATTAAAAAAAACTACCAACAATACATATAGTAAAATGATCACCAATACATTTCATAGAAAATGACTAACAATACACTATATCTGTTGTTGAAGACATACGATTGCATTCAGAATATTTACATTTACGCATTAAATAACCCATAGAGGTGTTGATATACCGTTAAACAAAATCAACCAACCAACTAACGTAAAGAAGACTTACGTTACATAGCTGAGAATATCACAGACTGAACATGTGATCAATGACGAAGTTTTAGAGAAAATAGAAACATAAGGGCATTTATACTTATCATCAGAAATATGTACTTGACATTTCTATATTTTATATGGAAAAATATATACTCATAGGACATATTTCTTGTCCAAGACGGAAAGAGGGAAACCCATTCTACCTTTTTAGCTAGAAAAAATTGATGGAGGAACTGGGTTTAGGAGAGATAGCAAAAAGCCAAAATCTACTAAGCATTACAAAAGACAAAAATTGTGGAGAGCCATGATCACCAACGTCCTGAAGGAGTAGAGCACATGGATGAAGTTGTTGATAGAAAAAGGCTAATTAAAGGAATATTTTAATTCGATTTCTAAAATTTTTCTGTAGAAATGGATTGCGAGTATATATTTTAAAAATTATCACGACAAGAAATTGTGGAGAACCATGATCGCCAACGTCCTGAAGGAATAGAGTAGAGCACATGGATGAAGTTTCTGGCAGAATAAGGCTAATACAGGAATATTTTAATTCGATTTCTAAAATTTTTCTATAGAAATAGATTGCGAGTATATATTTTAAAAATTATTACTATAGAAATACATCAGTTTAAAAAAGAATTGTCAATGGTCAGGAATTAAAGCAAGTGACCATATGGCAGCGAATGCTGAACAATTTCCTCAAAGATGAAGAAGAGATCTGAAGCAACAGTAATGTTGTTCCACAGAAAGATGCTGGGAATATCATGTGTCGAACATGTGAGCAACTCCGAGGTTTTGGAGAGAATGGAAACACATAAAAAAAATTATATTTAAATTCAGGAAGAGGCAGTTGAGATTTTTTGGGTCACGTAATGTAGAAGGAGGGTTTGGAAAATCTGATACTCATAAGACTGATTGAGGAATAAAGAGACAGAAGAAAGTGGCGTACTTGATGGGCTTGAGCAAATAGATGGCAGAACAAAGTTTGGGAGAAATAACAAAAAATAGCACTTATTAAGAGTTACAAGGGACAGGAAGATGTGGAGGGTCGTAATCGCCTATGCCCCGAAGGGACACGGCACATAAAAGAAGACGACGTCTAGTTACTGCCCAGTAGCATTATAATAAATTACACTAAAATCAATGCCGGGTATAATGGTGAGCAAAATTAGCTAAAATAGAACAATTATACTGGGTAAGTGAGTTCGATCCTCACATGGGTGCCCATTAATTTCGGCCTTGTGCCATATCTAAATTTAAATAAATGGAAAATCACTAATAGATACACTACTCTTTCTAACAAATATATGGCTGTGTTCAGGTGAGGAGAGAAAAACAATCCAATGAAAGACTGTCTTTAAATTCTTGGCGCGTCAGTTCACTTCCGATCGTCATACGTTAATCTAGTTTTTTTTTTTTTATTATTCATCTATTTGTTGAAGTAAAGGCAGGATTTTTTTTTTATCTCTCTTTTTCTCGATTATCAATTATTATTGAATGAATAATGAGATAAATTCAGTAAGTATGATTGACACGACGTTAACAAATAGACATTACTTGCAGGTCAAGTTGTTTACATGTAGCGGAGATGGTAAGAAACTGATTGGCACAAGACATAGAACATTTCCTGGATTAGGCGCGTATTGTAAATGTGTGAGTACATCTATGAATTTATAAACGATGGGTGTATCAATGGATGGAAGTGTGTTTCATACACATAATTTCCTACATATAGACATACACACACACAGGGAATACATATGTAAAGATAAGCTAACAATATATACACAGTATATATATATATATAATGACATTTTTATGTTTATATATTCTTTTCATAGATACAAATATTTAAGTAAATACTCTGTTTATAATAAACAGTATTAAACAACATTTACCGGCGTGAACGTCCGAGAAATTTTCACGAAAAATATTCGTCCTCCGACAGGATTCGAACCTGTATCCTATACGGAACCGTCATTTAGCTTGACGTGCCTTTAACCGATTTGGCCACAGAGGAGCGTTAGGTTCGCAAGGTCGAATTTACTGTATTTGAATGTCAATCTTCTATGAATCTCTTACGTACATTCACATCTGCTCATGGCGTATCAAATGTAAACAAATGACATCACACATTATGAAATGGACGAAGTCCGACAATTATTTTAAGACATTTTTATGTATATATATTCTTTTTATAGACACATAAATTTTTTTGGTTCCAAATTTCGCTTGAAGATGGAACAGAGCTTATTTTAACTCAATTTAATTTAAATAATTATATTGAAGTTTTCGGCTCTGTTTTGAAAACATGGGACTTCTTATGTCGCGATTTGGAATCATATTTTTAAATAAATAATTATATATATATATATATATATATATATATATATATATATATATATATATATATATAATAAAATAAAGAACAAATAGGAAGCGTTAATCAACCTAACATGTTTCACTTTCAGTAAAGCTTCATCAGAGAATGGGATGTGGAGAAAAACTATAAAGAAATTCTGAATTTTTTTGTATTGTTTGATTTCCATTGGTTAATTCTGTGTCACGTGCATCCGGCGTATTAAACGTTTGTATCATTTATGGCGTATTATTTATGGCGTATTTAAAGCGAGACAACACGAAGTTTCAGTAAATCAACGGATTCCAAGCCTAACTAAAATCCCTCAAATATTTCTTTATGTAAGTGTATAATACTTCTACTTTGTCCATGTAGAATTCAGATGATAATGTATATTCGTAAGTGTGTGTGTGCATGTGTGTGTGTAGTAGTAGTAGTAGTAGTAATAGACATTGTGTTTGCAGATATTTTGCATATTGATTTGGGAATTTGTCTTACGTACATACCATTTATTTTAGATAGACATACCTTAGATTGTTTAAGAACGGATTCAACAAAGGTTGGTGATGTAATATTAATGCTTTTGACGTGTATTTATAGTTGCGAAATACTAACAAATTTCTACGTGACATACATACACACACACGCGCGTGCGCGCGCGCAAACTTACAAATATACATTATCACCTGAATCCCACATACGACGAAGAGCTAGCTACAGCGGTAAAAACAAAAAAAAAATAACGTTCAATTATTCCCTTTACTATCCGCATATCTAAAGTGATTAGGCAGTCTCGTTCTGGCGAATCTATCTACATCCTCAAAGATGTGGTTGAAATATACTTTAAATATTGACGTAAATCTAATTTCATGAATCATCCATACACGCGCAGATTAGGTACCTCAATGTAGTGAAAAGGTTAACAAACTTGTCTCGCTAGAAATATTACGACTGAGTAGTGAGTTCGATGTACAATGGAGACCTCCATACTTTCGGCTAAACCACGCTTAGAAAATAATTTTGAGCACCACGACGTGGTGTAATTGTTAGCAAGCTTGCCTTGTTAGAACAATTACGACTCAATATCTGTCTATATTTCTGAGATGAGAGGTATTATGTACACTATTTACATTATTCGGACTATTGTCCTCATCTTCGTCGCCATATTTATTACAACGTTTCGGCCGTTGTACGCTCCGGTTTTCTTCAGGTGGTTGGAATGTCGAACTGAACCCTTTATTTCGCTCACTGGGGTAGACTGTTCTAGTTCCACGTGCCATGCTTAGACGAAGTCAGTTATCAGTTATCTCCTGTTAATTTCCCTCTCCAAGTTAACCGGGTATTGAACTCACACTCTTTGGGTCCTGTCACTGGATCTAACTAACGCCTTTATCAACTGTGACACGTGGAACTAGAACAGTCTACCCCAGTGAGCGAAATAAAGGGTTCAGTTCGACATTCCAACCACCTGAAGAAAGCCGGGGCGTACAACGGCCGAAACGTTGTAATCAATATGGCGACAAAGATGAGGACAATAGTCCGAATAATGTAAATAATTACGACTCAGTCGTGAGTTCGATCCTCATTGGGTGCCTCATACACTTGACGTTTTGCCACATCGAAGCTACTCTGAGAAAATCATTTTCCGTACCTCGACCTGGTATAAGGATTCGCAAGCTCGTCTTGTTATAACAATTACAACTCAGCCGAGAGTTCAATCCTCATTGGGTGTCCCATACTTTCGGCTTTGTGCCACATCTAATTTAGGATTAGAAAATCATTTTGGGCACCTCGATTTAGTCAGTGGTTTTTTTCACTCGAACAATTATGACTGAGTAGCGAGTTCGATCCTTACTGGGGGCTTCATATTTTCGGCCTTGTGCTACATTTAAGCTACGCTTAGAAAAATCATCATATCGCGCAGGTTTCTTTATTAAAACTAATAGCAAGAAACGAACTTTTATCTACAAACCAAATTTCTTTCAACCTATTTTAACTTCGCTCTACCTTCAGAACGTGAGCGTTCATAACTCTCCACAACTTCCCATTATTTGTATTTCTAAACAACGTTAGTCACTTTTACCATCCCTCACATTCCCTGTTCTACTATCCAAGCTGAATGTTTCCCTCAGGCCATCTTATCTTCAGTAATCCGTTATGCGTCAAGCCGTTTACCTCCTTCAGTGTCACAGACATGTCATTTTTTTCTGTCTGATTCTAAGTCCAAGTGTCATTTTTGTTCCTATTTTCCTTTAAACTTTCCTTCTTTCTCACATGTCCTGTCCATGGGATTCTCAGCATCCTTCTGTATAACCGAGTCTTTGTCACCTCAGGTCTTCATCTGTGAGAGTTTTATCATCATCCAGTTCCACATAGGATCACTGATATTACAAAGCAATTCAGAATTGATTTTTTTTTTTTAATGACATTTTTTTATTATTCTTAATACATTTTTTTTTTTAGCTTTTGGGTCACCTTTCTGTATTCTCGGATTTCTGTGACATTTTCTGACGTGGAAAGAAACGACCAATCTTTAATTGTAAGAAGAGAAAATGTATGGTTGATAGCAAAAGAGACAACCCCTAATGTAAACTACGAATTGGAAACTTCAGAAACTAGCGATTTCAGTTAACTATCAGGGAAGAGATTTAACGAAATCTGTCAGAAAGTTAAATATCAGGGAAGAGATTTAACGTAAACAATACAAACTAGAGAATGCAAAATAGTTATAAAGAAATACAAGACAAAGACACTTTGGGAAAATCGAAGAATCATGGATGGTAAGAATGTTTAAGAGAATTTGTGCAAGCGAAACGAAATTGGACAAACTCAAAGAAAAAGCAAGAAGCGAATAAAAGAAAGAGCCATGATTTCTCAAATTTCCTTGTGATATTCTATTATTTTTAGGCAAGCCGCAGACACAAGCGCCAGGCAAACAAAAGATTTTATTCTTAAGAAAAGTCGATTTGTGCCTCGCTGACAAAAACTTCTTAGTTCGGATATGATTGTCTCATTTCTGAGTACGTTCATGACGCTTCTATCAGTCCGCTTGACTCGATACGGCCTGCTTCGAAACGATTTATGTCTTGATGCGAATAGAAAACAATAGGAAATGTAAGAATGAAGATAAAAAGATCAAAATATAAATCCTTACCGATTATAATGAATCACTGTTTGCGTCCATTGTGCATTACAACATTTACAAGGATAAGAGTCTACTGACCTCCAAAAGTAAAAGATACGGATGAAATACTGGAAATATTTTCTTTCTCTCTAATTCCTGTTGAGGGTTGGAGCTGACCGGATAAAGATGTCTTTTCTTTGGTTAGCACTCGCTTGCCATTCTTCATCGACTCTGCTTATAATAGTCGCGTTATCGTAAACCTATCAGTAATCGGCTTCATAATTAAATGAAGAAGGGTACCTTTTCGAGATACCTATACACAACAACAGCATTTAATATCGTTTGTTTGACATTTTTTGCCCATACATGCGTTTTAATGTGAAAAATATCAGATAGAGTATATCTGTAAAAAGACTATGAATAAAGACAAAAGGAAAACTTAGCTGACGCGTTTCGTCCTTTGAGGGACTTGCATTTGCCTTGTTAAAGACTCTCTGACGATGAAACGTGTCAGCTAAGATAAGTTTTCCTTTTGTCTTTGTTCATGCGCTTAAATACAAACTTCGTAGGTGCGGGTGTCGTAATGGTTTTCTGCAAGGTAAATCCAAATTCAAATTCTAGCATTATTTAAACTGGTCTGCTCGTTAAAAAACATGGAAAATTTAAGGAAACTATTATGTAACACATTTTTGTATAATAGCATTTAACTAGACCATACTTTGCTCAGGGAATTTGTCAAAATCGAAAAATATTATTTTTTTTGCGGGGTGGGGGTGATGATTACATATAATGTTATCTGTCACTTCATTATGTCTCTTGATTCCTTGGGGAACATAGGGCTGCAACAATATCCTCCCCTAACAGATGCGATCTTCTTGATATATATTATTACACTCACTTACGTGCTAATACACTTAAGAAAGGTATGAATCCTCGCCCCAGCTATGGGTAAAATAGCAGGACAGGCTAGGTTCTCTAGCCTTGGGTGACAACTGGTGTACGAGAAGGAAAACTCTGAATTCCAAGCGGAGAATGTTGGGTTCCATCAGGCTATCTTTCCCCAAGAAATTCCAGCCGGATCCATTATTCACTTACGTGCTAATTCCCTTCTTCTATCCCCAGCTATGAGTAAAATAGCAGGAGAGATTGGGTTCCCTAGGCTTGGTTGGCAACCGGTGTAGTGTTGGGCTCTGTCAGGCTGTTTTGCCCAAGAAACATCACTTCTGGTGTTGTGCAGTACAAATGCTATCACGGGATAAAAAATCACTGTAAAAAAAAAAAAAATTATGCGATATAAAAAATGAAAAGATATTTATAAAGATTGAGGAATAAAATCATAGTAATTAAATCAATAAAAAATATTCTTTACTCATGGCAAGTATTGACGTTAAAACTTGACGCATACAGGCGGCGTATGATTAAACACTAAATATCAGAACTGACGTTATAAAAGATATATTATACAAGAAAATCAATAATTAATTCCAATATCATAAATGGAATTTCAAAAAATTTGAGTGCACACACTTGACCCCTTTAAGGTCAATCCTTCCATTTTTTAGCGCTATTTCACGTGACAGGGTGAGAAATGACAGAGTGAAGTGACAGTTAGACAATTTTAGGTGATTATGATTTATTGTTAGCATCAAATTCAGAAAGCGTAAATTATCTTTTTATATTTTTTTCTGGATTTTTCAGAATTATTTTTCGTTTATTTCTTTTCATTTTTGACGTCTATTACTAAACAGTGATGATGGTTTCCTTTTTTATCTTTTTTGAGCCAACTTAGGTGTCATTTTAAAATATTTGTAGAAAATCGAAGGTTTATAGCAAAAAATAACCGATTTACAAAGAAAAATAGTTAAAAAATAGAATAATAATTTACTTCAGTATCTTATTATTCAGTATCTGGCTATATATCTGAGATGAGGTATTATGTACACTACTCGGACTACTGTCATCATCTTTGTTGCCATATTTATTAAAACGCTTCGGTCGTTGTACGCTCCGACCTTCTTCAGGTGGTTGGAATGTCGAACTGAATCCTTTATTTCGCTGTTCTTGTTCCACGTGTCATGTCCAATGGATGTCAGTTATCTCCTGCTTAATTCCCTCTTCACCGTTCTTAACCAGGCATTGAACTCACACTCTTTGGGTCCTGTCACTGGATCTAACTAACGCGTATATCCACTGAGCCATGTGTCCTTAAGGACATTAGTGTACGAATTTTGGGGTATTATAAATCTAATGTCTTCGCTGGAATTCGTTAGTAAGAAATTATTAATAAAAAAATTACAATAATGTGTAGAGAAAGAAAAAATGCATTGATAAATAAAAGTCTAGAGAATAACGTTTTATGGGATTAGAATCTTTAATTTGTGAACGAGTACTGCTGGTGGACCCCAGACCCCACTTTTCAAGTCTCGATAATACCATTGGGAAAGGTATGAATCCTCTTCTATCCCCATCTATGGGTAAAATATCAGGACAGACTGGGTTCCTAGCCTTGGTTGGCAAACGGTGTAGGAGAAAGAAAAGCCTGAATTCAAACTGGAGAGTGTTGGGCTCCATCAGACTATTTTGCTTAAGAAACACCACTACTTGTGTTGTGCAGTACACACGATGCCTCTATCACGGGATAAAAAAAAATCATGGTATAAAAAATAAATCACAGTATAAAAATAATCACGGGACAAAAAAAAAAGATATTCATAAAAATTGAGGAATAAAATCAGATTAATTAAATCAATAAAAAATATTCGTTACTCATAGCAAACATTGACCTGAAAACTGTGTAGATGCATATAGACGGCGTATTGTTAAAAACTAAATACCAGAACTGACATTATAGAAGATACATTATACAAGAAAATCAATAAATAATGCAAAAGCGCCTCCTTGTGGGCGACGAATTATTTTCCACCCTAAAAACACTTCCTCACAGACGAAATGTCGTATGCCTCTCGCTGCTCTATCGCCATTTCTATGTAATGTGTTTAGACAAACTACAGCGTGGTCCGAAAGCCTTGTCAACCCTACATAATATAATTTTCTATTTCAGATGGCTGACACGAGCTCCTACAGTTTGGAAGAGAGGCTGCTTGCAAATGTATCGACATATGATCGTGTGCATTCTAGCAAGAACATAGAGGATGTGCGACATGACTTCATTAATACTTCTATTCTCATTACTATTTGGTAGGGTGTGACAAGACTTTCAGATCACACTATACATTTCTTACTTCCAACAGTTCTAATCTCCACGGCTAGAAACACTCCATGCCACGCCCATTTTAGCAAACCACCCTCATTCCCGTTGTATTCGATTGGTTAGATATAATTTCCAATCGAGCAGCTTCTTTCTAGGAACGGCTGCTATGTGAAACTCACTCCCAAGAGGATGCTTCCCTGATCACTGCAATATTCATCTGTTCAAGTCTAGGGTCAATCAAAACAAACAAAAGAAAGTGGGGACAAAAATAAAAGGGGCCAATGAGCATACATTTCCTAGCTAAAAAATAAAACAAGCCTAAACTAACCTGTTTTGGGCGGGGTTGCCAATGTTTAATTCTGGGCTCCCAATATCCTGATGCCTTACCGGCATTAGAATGCCACTCTATCGGCTGCTTTCACTCAACAGATACGCGCAAGACTCACCTGCCTTTTGCCAAATTCTGATGGAGGGCGTCTTTGCCTTACCGTCCTAATCTTGACTTCAAGCTGATGCTAAAAGAATGAGTTGGAAAGAGGTAAACTTCTAGTTTTCATAGAATTCCTTTTGTCACGTCGTCCAAATCCAGACTCGTATAACACCTAGCAAGCACAAAAACACATAGTTAACGACGGTACCACATTGCTACAAACAAAAAGAATGTTTTTTGAAGACCCAGATGGCCTTTCGCATCACCAGCCTTAGTGAGGCATTTCAACCCAGACGCCCAAGGCCATATGGAGTGAGTTTCCTGCTTCGTTAAACCGAGCTCGCCAATCAGACCCGCTTGAACGTATCCCCAAACTAACACCTGACGTTACTGGACAACATATGGAAGTCGAAGAGGCCATGCATCATACGTAAGAGGAACTTGAGAGATAACTAGCATTCACGATAGAAGGATCCCTCACGGACGGGAAGTTCTCACTGGTGTCTTCCTTCCAGAATTCACCATTCCCATTCGAACACATTCGATCTAGGAACGCGATGTGCGGCGTATATTGACGAATCACAATGCTAGGCATACCCAGACCGCCTTCAGAAGAATGGTGTTAGCAGATTCCCCGACATACCTTGGGAGCCTTGCATCCCCACAAGGAGAACAAGGCACTAACTAATTGCATTAGTATGGCATACAGAGGAGCAATACAGAGATTCGGTAAAGGAGAATTGGGGTGCTGTCGAAACACTTACTTCCGCCTTCACCTTTAAAGAAAGATTCCTCGGGTACCACAGACGAACTGCGAGCTCGAACGTTTCCCGCACCTCTGACCAATCCATTTCCAGCAAGAGATCTTCAATCATATATCTGCTCTACACTCGAACCGAAACGTCATCAGCATAGGTGGAGTACCTGGCCGAGGTGGTAACACCAGGTAAGGAGATTCCGCGTAGGACCGGATTCGCAAGAACATAAAGCAAAGGCGAAATCGGACAACCTTGTCGAAATGAACGAGACAACAGGAAAGGCTCCAATCGTACCCCATTCACTTCCACCAGCGGATCGGGCGACGCATAGAGAAGTCGGATGAAAGTGCGAAAGTACGACCCGAAACCGGCGGACGAAAGGACAGCCTCCAGAAAACGATAGTCAAACGTATCGAATACCCTGAACTAATCTAAATCGGCTTCACTGTCGACTTGTGTTCAAGCATTCATGATGATGAAGGTTGTCAGTAACAGTCCTACTAGTAGCAGAACAATTCTATTCAGAGCCAAGCAGACTAGAGAGGACAACCTGCAAACGGCTGGCTATGTCCTTGGCTAAAATCTTCAACTCTGGATTTAACATCGTCAGAGGGCCAAAAGTTACCCATCCCATACCCACCGTCCTTGTTCTTGTGTAGCAACATGATCACACCCCTAGTAAAGTCTTGAAGTATAGAGCCCTGGTTCATCCACTTGCTGTACAGCTCTAGCAAGAGAAAAAGAACGGGCGACTGTCTCAAGTACAAAATGTAACAAAGACTATCTAATCCCAGAGTTTTGACAGTCCCAACCAGTTCCAGCACTTCCGAGATCTCAGACTCTGTAACGGGAGTTGCCGCTTCAATGCGAGAAAAGTCGGCATCGAACAGCACAGAGTTCAGACAGGGCTCTTTGCTGAATAAATCCTGAAAGTAGTCACGAAAGCCTCAGAAATGCCCGATCTTGTAGTCACGGTAGCAGCTAGCAACTACACAATTATATATATATATATATATATATATATATATATATATATATATATATATAGTTTATGCAAAATATATATATATATATATATATATATATTATATATATATATATATATAGGGTAATCCGTATTGGTAGACCCAAGGAGGATGATATCCGAGAGCTCAATGTAAATTCAGAGCAAATATGTTTGAATAAAAAGAAGACCACTTTAAGGTTCCATGTAATAAATTATTTCACCACAGCACTTTTAAAAAGAACTGCCTTTTAAAAGGGCTGTGGTGAAATAATTTATGACATGGAACCTTAAAGTGGTCTGTTTTTATTCAAATATATATATATATATATATATATATATATATATATATATATATATATATTACAATAGGTGTAACATTTAATTTGCATTAGCATTTTTCAAAGCATAATTTAATAAATAATACATGCGTGATACTTATTTTTTACTCTGATTTAAATAATTGCCATATACCAACATTGGTTTTGTCTATAAAACCTTATTTTAAAATTTATCGTCTTTGAATAGAAAGAATTTATATCTGCCTTATGAAAATTAAGTTGTAAGTTAAAAGTTACTGTAAATTTTTATTAAAGATTTAATTTTTTGTTAGTCTTTTAAAGTTGTAAATAAATAATGATAATAAAGTTGTAATATGTATTATTGTGTATTATTAATACTATGTATCATTAAATAAAAGTATTAACGTTTTTAATATTAAGGTGTAATTTTAAGTTACTTTTAATTTTTATCAATTTTTTAAATGCTTTATTACTTTTTAAATATTTTATTAATTTTTAAAATTAAAACAAATTTATAAATTTTTTAATGTTAATCTCAAACTAATTTGTAAGTAAGCAGAAAAATATCAGTGAGTTTGAGTTTAAATAAAACTTATAATGCGAGGTTTGGCTGAAAAGTTCATAGGCTGACCAAGATACTCTCACAGAATATGACCAAATGAAGTTTATTTTTCAATATACAACTCACCGCCCTGCGGCCCACATTCTTTTTCCATTGCTGTTGCATTGGTGAAGAGATTTTGATCTTGTTGGTAAATAGTTGTGTCAACAGCATAGATACCGCGTTGAGAACTAATAACATCAGGAAGGTCATTTATTGAAATTTTAAACAACCACAGAGCCCTGGATAAAGTCTTGGGGGGACACCTGACTTTATCCAAAAATAAGTTGTAGAAAAATGACCTTTCAGGGCAACTTTCATTTCGCGATTTGATAAAAAAGACTGAATAAGTTAAAGAATTCGTCCAGAAATACTTTAGATTTTCAACTTGTGAAGAATACAAGTATGCCAAACCCTGTCAACCACCTTCGAGATATCAATGCAACAGTTAGAAATTCACCATTTTTATCTAAAGCTTCATAAGTAGTACTCTACAACGTAACAACTACCCTGGGTACATGGCAGCAGCCCCCTAAAACTGGGATAGGCAGGTGAAAGAGGAGGACAATAATACTGCCTGCTTTATGTGAAGGGGTTATCAGAGAAAATACAAAGGATCTGCGGTCCATATAACATCAGGACAACCTTCAAAAGCTTGACGACACTTCGCAGATATCTCTCCCGAGTAAGACCCCCACCCCATAGAGGAGAATATGACTAAAGACTGTGTGTACGCTATCCCGTGCAGATTCGGAAAGAAATCCAGGCTGCAGAAGGCATAAAGAATACCAGAAAGCTGTAACACGGCTGAAAACATATGGAGAGAAAAGGGAGATCACCGCTTTCTGTGTGATCAGGTTGAGATCATAGACAAAGAACAACATTGGATAATTCGTAAACTTAAGAAATCTGCACATATACTAGGCCACAAAAATCTCCTGAGCCGATCAAGCATAGAAATGAATACAATATGGGAACCAGTAATAAGGAGTGCCAGAGCAAAGCGATAATAATAACAAAAATTGCGATATGAGCTGTGGAAAAAATGCAATCATAACAGAAAAAATACAATATGAGCTCTGATAAAATTGGTGGTGAAGACATTAGGTTTATAATACCCAGAAATTCATACACAGATGTCTTCAAGGACACATGATACAGTGGATAAAGGCGTTGGTTAGATCCAGTGACAGGACCCAAAGAGTGTGAGTTTAATACCCAGTTAAGGTAGTGGAGAACTTGGAGAGGGGAATTAACAGTCAGATAACTGATAACGTGCATCCATTAAACATGGCACGTGGGACTAGAACAGTCTACCCCAGTGCGCGAAATAAAGGGTTCATTTCGACATTCTAACCAGAAGAAGAAGAAGGCCGGAGCGTACAACAGCCGAAACGTTGGGATAAATGTGGCAACAAAGATGAGGACAATAGTCCGAATAATGTAAATAGTGTACATAATACCGCATCTCAGAAATATAGACAGATACTTCATAAACTCTTTCAGCAATTATCGTTACCACATCAGCAGTTGACCAAGAGAAACGAAAGAAAGCCATATTGCTTATCTGAAAGAAGATACTGCGAGGTGAGATGCTTAACCAATTCAGAGTTAATTAGAGCCTCTAGTACGTTGCCAAAAAATGATAGATGGCTAATGTGAGGAGTTTGTCCAGCTTTCGGCTGAGGACTGATTTTACTTATCAGTTCAGTACACGTTTCATTATTTCTAACGATATTTGTCTGTCTCTTAATACTTTGCTGAGCATTTAGAAAACATCTTTCGCTATCCTAATGCACTTTTGGATTTCAGTTTCCCTCCATTGTTCATACGCTTCACAGATATTTAAATTGTTTCACTTGTTTGATTTCGGTATCGCCAGTTTGTAATTTACCTGTTGGACTCTCCCTTGTGCTAACAACCATGCATTCAATCATCTTGCAGTTGTTGTTTAGTCTTTTCTTCTCGCTTTCCTTCTGTAGGAGTTCTTGAAGTTTCCTCTCTATGTCTCCTATCAACACTGTAACAACTAAATATCTCATTAAGCTAACAAGAACACCTAGTAGAACGTATTCTGTTAGACTGGCCTTGTTCTATAAGTTGAATAGATCTGATGAGAAGACGCATCCTTGTTTTCCAACCCTTTTTATTTTTGTGTATTTACTGAAATCCTTTCTTATCCGGCTAGAAGTGGTTTACCGCCTGTATAGGTTCTGGGTTATTTTAATATTCTTCTCAGAAAAAGGGACACCATCTGCAATCGATGATACTAATTTCATGGTTGATAATAGAGAAAAACCATAATTAGTATATAATATAGATTTGTCCAATTTTAATGTCATATTATGTACAGATGTTATACTGGAACACACCTATTCTATTGTTAATAGACTCTCCCACCTATAATAAGTAGGAGTAGTAGCAGTCGCTAAGGGGCTCAGTGAGTTGGTCTGAGTTCAGTCTGAAGTCGGACGACCAGCTGACCAGTTGAACTCTCTGCCTTCGGGCGGGGAGGAACCCGAACGAGGCTACGCCGAAGGGCGGATTCTCTTTCGGGGAGGTAAATCGACCCTGAAACCGTTTATACGGGTTCAATGGGCATATTTTTGGCCGAGCTCACGTTAAGTTATAGTGTTCTCGTTAACCTTCGTTGTTTATAGCAGTGCTTGGAAGGAAAGTGTGCAGAGTGTGGTCGTCTTAACACACCACAGAGGTTCCATCAATGACCATGGCTTTTGCATAAGTTTTTGGCTAAAAACAGCATTCCGCAGGTACGACAACTACCATATTCCCCAGATCCTGACTCTTGAGACTTTTTTTCTCTGCAAAAATCAAATCCCCCTTGAAAGGAACAGAATTTCAATACGTCGAGGAAATGCAAGAGATGCGACGAGGCAGCTGTCCGCTATCTCCCAAAAAGACTTTCAGGAATGCTTTCATCATTGAAAACGACGGCAGATAAAGTGTGTGATTCAGAAGGGGGACTACTTCGAAGGAGATTAAATGATAAATTGATATAGTTTTCATAAAATCCTATGAATTAAAGCAATAGAAAAAATATTCTTTACTCATGTCATGCATTGATGTAAAAAATGTGTAGATGCATATAGGCAGCGTATTGTTAAACACTAAATACCAGAACACACATTTTAAAAAATATACATTATACAAAGAAATCAATAAATAATATCCTCTTATGTCCATTATTTAAAACAAGGTGTTAATTTGAGAGCTGGATAATTTATATATTTGGTATTAAACTAGACGTTTATAACCTTTTCCCAAGTGTATTAACATGATAATCCACGATCGTTCACTGAAATTAAATGTTTGAATTTGTACTATTTAGCTGTCCAGGGGGTAGGCGATTATGGGTCTTCACATTTTCTTTATTATTTGTGAATATTGATTACTTTTTGGCAAAGATAGTGGAATGGTTTCTAAATTAGCTTCTTCACAGATTTGAATTCGAGGTTTTCCTTCAAGATTTGCAGACACCCAAAGCTGTCTATTCTGCTGTTTAAACCATAGCTGGCGTAGAGGGATAAGCTGTATTCAAGTCTTGCCCAAGGGTATTTGTATGAAAGAAAATGGAAGAGACGAGGTCAGAATTTGAACTCTGTCTGATGATTATATTTTCAGTAAAAGATAACTTTTTCGTATATATTTGGTGTTAAAATAGACGTGTATATATCTTTCTCAAATGTATTAATTTCGAGCTTACATGCACCATCCCGGGTATGACGATAAACCACGTCCGCGTCCTAAGTAAGACGATAAACTACATCCGCGTCCTGGGTAAAACAATAAACTATGTCCAACAGTAAAGCCTCTGATCAGATGGTTTTGAGAAGAGTGGAACCACTTCTTAATTGCTGGTGTTCCCAGGTCCATCCTGACCCGGGCTGGTAGTCTCTGTTATGTAACAATGGAAAAATAGTTAATTCTTGAACTGGGGTCAAAACACTATGAAAGTGTAAAAATAGATTTTAATACCAGCAATACATTTTTGTAAAAACCATTACCAGCAATAAATTTTTGAAGAAAAAATTACCAGCAATACATTACCAGCAATATGTTTTTGAAGAAAAAAACATTACCAGCAATTCAGTTTTGAAGGAAAAAGTATTGCCAGCAATTCAGTTTTGAAGGAAAAAGTATTGCCAGCAATTCATTGTTTTTAAGGAAAAAATAATACCATCAATACATTTTTAGAAAAAAAATATTACCAGCAATAAAAATTTTGTTGGCATTAAATAACCCGTTGAGGTTGATATGATAAAAAAAAACTTATATGCAATGTCAATCGCCTATCTTCTTGAATTCCGTTCATCTTTTGTCCTTTCCTCAATCCTTCCCCTATCTGTATCTTTTCTCTCACTTTCACTTCCTGTAACAACCTGCGTAATAGTGGCATTCTCCTCTTTATGGGGGTGAAATGAATAAAAAAAGTTATATATGACTACTCAAAACTGATCTCTTTGAGATCAGTATTTCATATTAATGTGCAGTCTACGGTAGGCGGAGATTAGGACAGATATTGATACATTTCTTCATAATTATTTAAAAGATAACGCACGGTCAAGTTTTCTTTTTTATATATTAAAAATATTTTTTTAAATAACGGTGAATTCTGTTCGGAAAACTATTTTGTGATGCCACACAAAATATTAACGATCACATATATTTTGGGAAAGTAGATCGTAGATAAGTGTAGGTTGACCTGTCGTAAGATTAAATTTCTTAATAATCTTCTTTCGATTAAAATCACGTTTAAAACCATTCGCTCGTTCTTTTAAGATAGAAATTTTTATTAATACGACTTGAAGCAAGAGAAAGAAACATTAATTATTTTACAATTCTTAGCCACATGTCTGTTAATATTCGGATGTCAGAATAACTGTTTCCAACGTAGGAAATATCTGAAGATAGACGAATTGTTTTCAGAGAAGCCTTCACTCCATCGTCAGCAGAAATAAAAATGAAGAGAGAGAGAGAGAGAGAGAGAGAGAGAGAGGTACAAGTAAGAAGGTCATTAATGGCACATGAAAAGCATCTTACGAAAACGTAAATGGCCATAAACAAAATGAAAAGAGGAAATATTTAATAAATGTAGAGAGAGTCAAGATTCACAATGCAGATGTTTACAGCGAATTCAATTTCTTACTTAACGAAAATTGCTTGTTGCCTACATTAAGTGGAATGAAATTTTCTCAAGGTCAATCCCTACCCCCCCCCACCAGAGAAAAATGAAATAATAAAAAAATATGATGTTTCCTATGGAAGCGTTCAAGTTCAATTTAGGTTGGAATGTTGATTGCTGTATGATAAAATATTTCTTAGAAATAGCATGGTAATGCTTTCACTGTTGGCTTGACTCTGTACAAAGAAATACAACCAAACTTAATGTCTACAATTCCTGCAATGCATTATTTCATGCCAAGCTACCACAGATTTTACAAACCAGTGAGAATAACCATGACGCAAGATTAGGAAAGAATGTAACGTTGGCCAGAACAAAATCAAGCTCTTATAATCCGCCTGATGTAATGGAATAACCAGTCACCTGCATGAATGATTACACTATAGGTAGCAAGTACCTATAAAATCAACCGTCTACGAGAGAAGACAGAGAGAGGAGATGAGAGCGAGACGACACAAGCACGTCCGACCTCCCAGTTCGTGGCACTCTACTAGATTGACCTGTGTTTATAACTGTACCGTATTTCATATTGTACTTGTTGTGTACAATAAACCTTTCTTCTAGTATCAACTTGGTGTTATGCGTTTATTCCCTTAGCACGGAATATAACAGCCCCCACCCATCTCTACAAGCCGGGAAATGCCAAAAGTATAACAGATATTTCCCACCCGGTAACAATTTTAACCCGGTGTAACATGTCAGAGTATGCCCCCAACTAAAAGTATACCTCGGTTTATCATGTATAACAAGAAAACAATTTTGGCACAAGGCCTAAAAAGGAGAAGCGGGTCGATTCTGGTTAACATTTACTATCTTTTACCTAGTTAATCTGATTCCCGACCGATTTATTTATTACAATTTGCACATCCATCACAAAAACTCGTCCATCGTCATTCAGTCTTACATGTACAAAAAATGCCACACACACACACACACACACACACACACACACACATGGAACCTACAAAATATCCCATTACATAAAAATTCTTGCGTATAAAATTATACATAAAAATTTGTTGATGGTAAGCAATAAGTGGGGAGGGGGTGAACCCGAAAAACTAAAATATAACAAAATATACAAACTAAAGATAACTGATTTTAGTAGGACCCGTCCAACCTCAAAGAAATAAGAGAGACCGCTGTATTCGGTCTTCAGACAAAATCAAGAAGCTATCTCTAAGGAAGAGGAAAGGATAACATAACTAGGGCCAGGGGAAAAAAAAGAAACTGACCCATTCTAGATGAAAAAAGGGAACAAAATTGAAACTGGGGAGGTTGGGAATCTCGACTTGGGTCATAATCAAATAGGAAGCCAGGAACAGTCCAGGAACAACACTTACATTAACTAGGTAAACAAAAAGGGGTCTACCAACTAAGAGTATACCTGAGGTTAGTCTATGCTAAGCTGTTTTATACCGGGGGGATAAGTTGATCTTGGACAGGATATACACCCGGTTATAAAATGAACTGGGTTCGAATATACCTGAAGATGGTGAATCTGGGGCTAGTCTATGCTAAATGTTTTATACATGGAGGACAAGTTAGTCTCGAACCGGTTATACCCTCGGGTATAAAATGAACTACGCCAGAATATATCCGGAGATGGCGCATCTGAGTACTACTGGTGTTTTTCAAAGAGGATGCTTTCCCGACTTCATCAATCTTAACCTGTTCAAATCTAGAATTAGCCGTTATGTTTCGCACATATACTGCGACCCTTAACTCTTACCTTTTTCGCTTGCACAAAAACTCCTTCATTAACCCTTGATTGGCTCTTGGATCTTTCATAGGATGAAAATTAGTAAACAAAACAAAATACGTGCTTCCATTTCCTATGTCATAAGATATGCAGCGTGATTGAAAAGTCACTCTTTAATTTATGTATGATGGACTGTCCCGTCTTGTAAAAATTATAATTAGACGGGAGAGTCAGTCATACATAAAATAGGATTTTTTTTTTTAATCTCCCTTTATATTATTTCAGCCCCGGCTAATAGCCAGGGATACAATGAAGATAGTGATGGTAATGTCAATATTAGCCATTTCCTTATAAGGAAACATTCGGTATTCATTGTGCTGCTGCCGGTTTTGAAATTTATAAAATCTTTTGTTTAAAGCAATTTTCAAGAAAATGGGTTTCTCGATTGAAGTAGCTGTTATCGTTATTTTCAGAATTGACTGGGGTTTCCTTCCTGACCTTTTGTTTGAAGTAGTGTGGAATGACAACATCTTGATTATGTCATTATTTTGTCATCGGGCAGAATGTACTATCCATTTTAGCCGTTGCTTCTGTTGAGTCTTCAAGTGATGGGGTTTCTGTTATTTGGAACAGAGTTTTGTGATTCTGTAGCGTCAGTCCACAAAGTTCGTAGAAGGATGGTCTTCGCCAAGATCCACATTTTTCACACGCTGAGAGACATTCTTAACCATTGATCTTAGAAAGCAATGTATCACCAAGTGTCACGTGTCCCTGGAGATTCACTGTATTCATTCTACAGTTCCATGCGTTGGATTGCACATTAGTCAGGATATATGTCTATTAGTTTGGATTAAAAGGATTCAAGATTGTGTTATCTTGTGTGCACAGGTTTTCTTCTTCTATGTGCCGTGTCCTTCCAGAACGTTGGCGATCATGACTCTCCACAATTTCCTGTTCTTTGGATCTCTAAATAAAATTTTACCTTTTTGATATCTTTCCTAAACCTTGTTCCGTCATCCATTTACTCAAGCTGGGTAGGTGATGCGTTTTTTTTCTCTGTCCCTCTTGCCTGAATCTGCGTTTTGAGTATCAAAATTTCCTAGCCATTTTACTTCATTATGTGTCCGAAAAATTTCAACTGTCCTTTCCTGATGTTAATGATAAGTGTCTTTTTGTATCAATTTTCTCTGAAACTTCTACTATGCTCATATGTTCGATCCATGGTATTCGCAGTATCCTTCTGTAGAACAACATTTCCAGAAATAGCTCCGAACGAATAGAAACTGGTCAGACCGAAGAAAAGGAATCAATAACATTTACCTTAAGTTGCTAAAAATATTGCCTCCTTTCCACGAGATATACCGTCTGATACCAAGGAAGATAACTCTTTGAAGAAAAAAAAAAAAGAGATTTCGTCTCCTTTTATACAACTTATGGTAACCCGGTCACATGACCACTGCATCTATAAAAGTTTACTATAGAAGATAACATGGTTTTTGTTAATAAGCATTTTCTAGCTGACCAACAGTCAATTTCGTCACACAATCCTGTGAACCAGAAGAAAAAAAAGCATGAATATAACAAATATATAGTGATCTACAGTGCTTTATCGAGGATACAGTATTAGTAAGTTTTTTGCTATATTGGCGCATCCCTTGCCCAGGGAAGAGATTAGGCCTACCACGCAATCCAGACAGTGCCATTTTGTTTTGAAGGAGGGGGAGATTCGATCCCCACACACCTGAAGTGACACCAGTCATCACATCTATCACAGCAACTCATTGCTTGGTCACCCTTCGAGACCGGACAGAGCCAAATACCCTCCCTTTTATTGCAAGGTTTGAGGAGGGACAGAGATAAGTACATCACAAGACAAGCGCATAGCTCCGATTTGATCTTCCCTGCCAGATGATAGGGACAGCTGAAGTGGAAACAAGTATTTCAAGGAGTGGACCTGCACTACACATTCCATCACTGCTTGAGCCTTAGGCGACCTGACAACACCGTCCTCACCTAGAATCACCTCCGTGACAATCCCAATAATCCAAAAGTGGTGTGTTTAAGAAGGCAGTTGATTAGGACCACGTACACAACCCTCAATTTCATTTGAAATGGCACCCGAGAACGACACTTGGGCCTTTCTCTAAGGCTTAATTCATCATAAATAAGGCCTTAATTCTTCTGAGGAGTCTCTCCCGGTTGGCTAGCATAGAGGGAGCAAAATCCCTATCATTCATGTTCAACACCAACCCACGAATCTCATTAGGCCTCAAAAACTTGTTAGTCGTCATCGTTTCCAGCTCTCTGTCCGCAGATTCCCCATAAGTAAGGAAGCGGTTGTTGATAGCCCTTTGGATATCGGCTATAATGATCAGCAGCGTGAAATAATCTACTTCACTTCAGTCAACCATCTCATAGAAGCAGGTTTTGATAGTTTGGATACTTCTTTCTCAGAAACCTTCAATCCAGGGAGAGAAAAGTGGAAAATATGGCAGAACTTGATTAGTCAAGAGTTAAAATTCTGTTGAAAATTGTGGCACAACACCAACCTCTTGAACAGCCAGCCACCTCCCAGGAATGTCTATGTATCGTCACTGTAGATGGCAGCCGGAATTCTATACGAGTTGGTGAAACGTACGAAAGCCTGAAGAAAGAACAGAACACCCATGTCTGGCACCACGTCACTATGTACTGACATTGAGACGAATGAAGATGAGTAATTACGTCTCCAATCCAAAGGTGTCAAGTGAAGTCAACTCCAGTATGTTTGAAAGAAATATCCAGTTCAACACGTAAAGTGGGTAAGTTTGCCGTGTTGGGAGGCAGAACTTGTCTGGCATTGTAGTTCCTGCACAATGCACAATAACTCAGGACAGTCTTCGCTGCTTGTTTTCCCTTGGGCACTGGATAACCACGACGTCCCAGTTCAGTTAATGTGGAGCCAACTCCGAAGTGCTGGAATCTGACCTGGCAATCCATTATGATAAGCCTGGTGATCCGATGATGTTTAACCAATAGGATAGGGTGTTTAACCCTCATGTTGAAGTATAGGGATCTATCGATTCTGCCGCCCGACATGATTAGGCTCTCCCCGTCAATGAACAGGTCAAAGGACGACCCATGTCGCAGAATCCAGCAAGAAGTCGAACTTCTCAGGATACAACTGTTGCTATATAGTCTTCACAAGGAAAATGGCCACCAGATCTTCACTGTCAACCTTCAACCGTCACGACCTATTGACGAATATAAAGAATTAGGAAATTACCCTCAAGAGATTCTCGAAGGAAGAAAATCTATCGAGGGTCAATACCTTTGAGAATTCTCCCTGCATTAAATGAAGGCCAGGCGATGCATTGACTGAGAAACGGTAACCCATGAGTGGCCTAAGGAGTGGTCCCACTATCCAACCTATCCAGAACATAGCACCAGAACTGAATGCATACCCTGAACTTTTTCAACGACACACACCTGGTGATCAAGTCAACAGGTTTCTCTGTGGTCAGCACCCACCGGAATGAAGGTGAAAAGCCAAACAAAGACTGCAAATCAGCGCTAATCTTCAGTTTGTTTCTCGCAAAGGGGTTCTTACTAACAATGGACCGAGAAAGAATCCAAGAATCTGAGAATCTGGGCCCACATGTATTATGATTGGTTTTAATCTCCCACAACCCTTCATGATAGTGTGCAACCATTTCATTGCCAAGTAGATTACTAAAAGTTCCAAAGTGTGAAAAGTTTTTTTTTTTATTTCAGAGGTGCCACCTTAGCCTTGGCAAAAATCCAGGCAAGATTGGTGGCTCTGAACCAAATAGGAAGCGAACCCATATGCCTACGGCGATGCATCACAAAAACGGAACAGTTCACCAACCTTAACCTCACTGAAGTCCATTTGTGAGAAGGCTATGGTCCCCAATCCAGAGAAGTTGGATGAAAAACTCTTCCATCTGGATGAAAACTTCCGTGGAATCTGTTCATCCTATCCTAAGCCCTTCTTCAATAGTTCATTTAATAGGATTCGACCCCGCAATGAGACAGACAAGTATAGACACAAGGGCTCGAAAAGTCTTGATACTTCAGTAAGAATTTATCTCTTGTAGAAGCATTAGCCTCACATTCAATGGGAGCGATACGTTCGTATAAGAGAGAGAGAGAGAGAGAGAGAGAGAGAGAGTTGTATCGATATCCCAGCAACTTCTCCCAGTCAGTTCCATTATGTCCCGCATCTCTACACAGAGTTGCAAGACTGCAGCTCGAAACCTCATGCTGCAGTCGCTTCTAGATAGGGCATACAAATTGCACAGCTCATCTAGACGATCACCGGTCATCACCAGATTCTCTATATAAAACTGATTCTCCATCATCTTTCTGCAAGTGTCCGGAAGAAACTGAACCACATAGTATTGGAGAATACAATTTAATATGAAGGGACGAGAGGTGAAGCCCAAAATGATGGTGTACCTGAAAAACGCAGGCAAACCCTGTTCTTCAGAAAAAAGCAGAATCTTTTCTTGTCCGCTTCCAGTTCCAGGTGGATCATTAGGAAGATCCTCCAGGTATCTTCCAACAAGATATGGTTATTTGCTCAAGTCGCTTGTATGGTTCACTTCCTGGTATTTAGCCTCGTTAAGAGAAAGGGAGTCATTAATCTTGAAACTGCAATTGAATACCGGTTGAATTTTAGTGGTGGAGATAGAATCTGACTTATGACAAGCCTGTGCGGAATCCAAACATACTCCTTAAACCACCGAGGAGAAACGAATATATCTATTATTCCGTCACGTTCCTGCTGACTGAACACTTCTAAGTAGAATAGATAAAGCCGATCATGTTCCAGTCTCCGTGCCACGCGGAGTAACACACGTAATGCCGCAGAATGATTGGAAGAAACACAAGATATCTTATCGGAATCTCAAGCTAGTCGTATATAATACTTATTATCCTTGAAGGAGATGGATTATTCGAACCGCTCAACTATCTATTCATCATAGTTGAAAAAGTCTTGTTCTTTTATCCCCAGTAACTCAACATTGAACATTTTCCCAACCCCCTTTGTGTGTTTCTGTCCGGGAAGAAGCGAATTAGAAGTTCATCATATGTGCTCCCAAAAGTGTGAAGGTTTAAACCGCGGCGGTGTGTTCAAGCAGGCAATTAAATGCAAGGTACTCATGGTCCTCATCTTGAGAGTACCCAGGTGAGAGAAATTGGCCCATTTCTCCAAATGAAACAAACCACTTCGGAGCCGAAAATGCACACCCTTGCAGACAAGGCATTAGTTGAAGGCGCCCCAGAATTAAATCGAATCCCATTATTCCCTTAAATGGAATAAAACTGATGCCTCTGTCAAACCTGACAGCAAGGGGGCGCTCGATGCGCTGAAATTTGTCCAATAGAAAGTTCAGTTTCTTTATCCGTACCGACAAATCTATGGTCCTATCTAACAATACCGGAAGTGAAAGAGAACAATCAAACCCAGCGTCCTTTTCTAGGACTATCTTCTTGAAGCGTTTGTTGCGGTCTCCAAGGAGTGTAGATAAACTGAATTCACAATCAAGCCCAACAGACTCTAACCTTCCGAGTGACTTTAAGACTCCACAAGACAGATAGGTCCGCCCACTACCTGTGTCTAGCAAACAACTGGCAGAGACACTTACACTAACAAACCATACACATAAAACAGGGGCTGGTTAGTGGAACTCCCAAAATGCGTGTGTTGAAGGAAAAATCCTTCCGAGTAACATTGAATCGGGGCACCGATCTAAGCGTTCTTCGTTCAGCATTAGGGGTAGGGTCAAAGGAATCGCTCCCCTTTATAAGGAAACGTTTGACAATCTCCCTAGTGTCACATAATATGATAGACAAGGTGAAAATTCTCTAACCAAAGAGCTGCATTATTTCACCCTTAACTTCTTTGGGAAACAGAATCTTTGCCATGAGGCGAACACTAGAAGATCGGTCATCGAAGAAGGTACAGCCGAAAGGGCTTTCCAACTCCGCCAGAAGAGAGGCAGCCTTAGATATGAATTCAGTCAGGGTGGCAAAATGCTTCTCCCGTTTAATGGAGAAATCCAGCATGTCCTGAAAAATACTGTCAATTATTTAATCCTCATCAACGTATTTATTCTTTAGGACAGTGAGAGCCATTCGATAATTTTTGTTGCAGATTCTGAGATGGTTAATCAACAGTAACGGTCTATCAGAGAGGAGACATTTTAAGAATTTTAGCCTCACCTCATCGTTGGCCAGGCCGGCCGGCCAAGCAGTTCTCGAAACGAGATAGTAAGTTCCGAAAACTCATATGGTCAGAATCCATTTCCAGACTCTTGAACGTAGAACCAGTAATCTGGATTCGCGGTGATTTTACCACATACGAGGACGGACGGGAAACATGGAGACGACAAATTCAGGCAAGTGTCTACGGCAGGTAGGACCTTAAGCTCGAGATCCCCAAGTTCCCTTCGGAACCCCAATCAGTATCCCAGAGACTACCTTTCGTTTTCCTCCTAGTCCACCTCAAAAGAAAACAGGAGCTGAATTTTATTAACAGAGATTTCCACTTTTGTCAAATACTCTAGTATATTCTTTTGCAGAGCAGAGAATGACTTCTCGAAGTAATCCTGATCCTGCTGTGCAAACGCTAGAGTAGTTTTAATTTTCGACCTTAGGAAAGAAATCCTTCTCCGTAATTCCTCCCTGCTGTTATCCATATCAAGTTAACGCTGAGGTTATTTTTTCGTAAGATTTCGAGAAATCGCCACGAGCGGATAGACACTGGCCAAGCCGGTGAAGCAATAGCACTTACTTAAAATTGAAAAAAAAATATTGCTACATTTCCGCGGCGTATAACCGTCTGTTAACACTTTGAAGAAAAAAAGATAGAGATTTCCTCATATCTTATACAACTTATGATAGCACTGGTCACGTAACTACGGCAACTATAAAAGATTACTACAGAAGATAACCTGACCAACACTTTTCTCTACCCATTTCAGATGCATCAAGTTACTTATTCATATGTGAGAAGATTGTCCAGCATTCTCTACCTTATAGGAACATTGACATTGCATCTATACTAGTACTATTTTCTTTATTTCTAACAACATTTTTCTGTAAAATAATACATTACTTAGCTTTTAGAAGGCATATTTGTTATCCCGATACGCCTTCGCATTTCAATGTCGCACTTTCCGTCCTAGGTTAAAACACTTCCCAGATACTGAAATTACTGTACTTGTCTGATTTTTTCCAATTTGTTATTTGCATGCAGGGTTGTTCTGTTTGCTGACAATCAGACATTCCGTCTTCTTGGAATTGATGTTTAGTCTTTTCTTCTCGCTTTCCTACACTACACTTTTGGAGTTCGTGTAGTTTCCACCATTTAATATTGATTCACTGAAAATTTGAAATAGAAATGTTACTTTTTATTATGAACACATACATACATCCTGGACCACTCTGTTTACTTTTACCCTAATCTGTAATAATTTTACCCAACCCTGTTTAATTTTACCCGACACTGTTTACATTAACCCAACCCTAATTACTTTTCCCCAACTCTGTTTACTTTTACACAACTCTTCAATTTTACCCAACCGTGTTTACTTTTACCCAACCCAGATTACCTTTACCCAACCCTGATTATTTTTACACGACTCTGTTTACTTTTACACAACTCTTCAATTTTACCGAACTCTGTATTAATTTTACCCAACCCTGTTTACTTTTACCCAACCCGGTTTACTTTTTACCCAACCTTATTTACATTTACTCAACTCTGTATACTTTTATCCGAAACTTGTTTATTTTTACCCAACCCTGATTACTTTTACCCAACTCTGTTTATTTTTACGAAACTCCTTATTATACCCAAATCTGTTTAAATTTACCCAAATCTGTTTATTTTACACAACCCTGTTTACTTTTACTCAACTCTTTACTTTCACCCAACCCTGTTTAATTTTACCCAACCCTGATTACTTTTACTCAAATTTGATTACTTTTACCCGACCCTGTTTAATTTTACCCAACTCTCCTTACTTATACCCGAACATGTTTACTTTTAGCAAACCCTTTACTTTTACCCAACCCTGTTTAATTTTACCCAAATCTGCTTACTTTTATCAAACTCTTAAATTTTACCCAACCCTGTTTAATTTTAGCCACCCTGATTACTTTTACTCAACTATTTACTTTTACCCAACCCTGTTTAAGTTTACCAAATTCTGTTCAATTTTACCCAACTCTGTTTAATTTTACACATCTCTATACGTTTACCCAAACCGGTTTACTTTTACCCAAACCTGTTTACTTTTACTCTGCCTTGTTTACTTTTACCCAACTCTTTACATTTACTCAACCTTGTTTAATTTTACTCAACTCTGTTTACTTTTACCCAATTCTGTTTACTTTTACCGAATCCTGTATTTTTACCCAACTCTGTTTATTTTTACACAACTTTGTTTACTTTTACACAACCCTGTTTACTTTTATCCGACCCTGTTTACTTTTACCAGGAGATGTATTAATTGAACAATATTATTTCCTTCACATGGCTACCTGTTTAATGCTGAATAAGTTCATGTCAGCCTTTACTAGTAGATTCTCTTCTGAAGCCTTTACAGAAAATTATAGTTAAGAAAAAAAAGCAAACAAGTTTAAACTGGCCAAGGAGGTTATAGATTACATTAGGCGATTTTCTTTCCTTAAGTTAAGAAGTAAACTACTCTATTAAAACCCGTAGTTTTACTAGACTAGGAAAAATCATAACCAGGCATATTTTGAGAGGAGAGGTTAATCTGGTCTGCTACACAGGGAGACACATAAACCAGTGTGTCAAAATTTAAACAATTTCAGGAGAAACACGGAGGGAAAAATCTACAAAGTTACTCGATACTTGATATTTCCAGAATAGGTTATTATTATTATTTTATTTAATTTCTGGTGTATACTATCATATATCCACCCGGAAACATTATTATCGTATGGATGGATAACGCCAGGTTAGGATCAATATATTCCGTACGATGATATTCCTTTTTATTTCTCAATTAATGTTCAGTTATTCAGGATTCTTGAATAAGGGTTAGGGTTGCTTCCCTTGTATTATATCATCGGTGGAATAGATAAAGTAAAAATAAATAAATATTAATTCAATTAGGATTTAATTGAATTGAATTTTCCCGGATCCCCTAAATGACACATTCGACTGACCGTAGACGAAAGACAAACGAAAAAATCGATGTTAATAAATATAATATTTTTAATAACACGAAAATGGGCCAAAGGACAATATCATATAAACGGATAGCATGAAATATTGCGTCCAATCAAAGTTGGGAGAAAATGAGCGATAACGAATGCAGAACTCAACACATGTAAGGGATAATATTGGTATAATATTAATAATCTGATATTATGTATGTAGATGGTGTTTGCACGAAAATAATGTTATTGTACTGTTGCAAGCTATTATAATATCGAGGATGGGGTTTAGGAACTTATCTGATATTTTGTGCTTTAGCGGACGACTTCGATAACCGTTCTTTTTATATGTATTTCTTTCTGGTGACTGGAGTTTAGATTTCGATCTGGATCATGTCTTCTACTTCGGGGTTTGAATTCAGGATTCCTCCTTGAGATGACGATATTTGAGTTGCGAAGGCCTATTGCATTAGGCACTTTTACATTCTCGGCACTGGATCAATCTGATTTGTTTCTCTGCCTCGAGGAACGTGCGGTCTCAGCTTATTGTTTGGAGTTTGCAGTTGGTGTGACTTCACTCGTCAACGGCTGGCCTGCTACTAATTTTCTAGAGTCACCACGTGCGTCTCTTCCTTTTTGGCGCCAAATTTCCTGCTTGCTGATTGGCTGCTCTCGGCAAATCGCGTTGCTGCTTTCGCGTGCTGCTGCTGCTGGAATTATTTTTAGCTTTCACCTACGCGTGTGTGATTTAGGTTATGGTGTGGGAAGGGGATGGGTGTTATATGTCGGCTTGCATTCGTCACAATACTAATTTCTTTCCGGTTCCCAACCAATGACCTAATGTCAGAAATGTCATCATGACATTTTCCACTTAGCATTTTTTGAGGTAGAAACACCTAAGGTCACACTTATTTTACATAGATGAAGCCCTAATTAATGTGTGGTCTTTACTTGTGAGTACAATTTAAAAAAAATATTTCTTTAAGGCATGGGTCATCAGGAGCCCCTTAAATGACTCTATTGAAATATTTTCTAATCAATCTGAGGATTCCATATACAACTAGAGGTGTTGATGTCCTCACGGGACACAGTTTTGAAACTTCTATTTCAAGATTCTTGTATTTTGATAGTTTTTTGAAGATCTTCAAAGATACATTAAAATTTGCTGGAACTGCTGTGTCAATGAGAAAACACATTCTGTTCTTGTGGTCTTTGATTACGAGGTATGGGCGATTAGCTTTGATTGTTCTAACTTCGTCTATTGTAAAGTCTCATAAAATTGTTACAGGTCCTATCTCTGTAACCGGGTCTGGGTGGTGTTCATATCAATTGTTTGCAGTTTCCTTTCCGTAAACGTTCCATATTTTCTAGTGCCAGATTTTATATTCAGTGGGTTCCAATACCTGGCAACCTGATACAAGATAGTCAACCGTTTCTTGATATTTATCACATAATTTGCATTTTGAGCTAACACAATTTTTCAGTATGTGTTCTTGGTAATTTCTAGTTAGCAAGCATTGGTCCTGTGCGACAAAGAATAAAAATTTCAGTTACAGCTTGGAGCCCTGCACCACGTAGGTCCGTAAGGGGTCTGTCTACATCATCTTGTTTGATACGTACAGAATATTGATGGTGAAGCGGCTTATCTTGTTACTGTTTCTGTATCTGGCCACTTTCATTTGCTTTCATTTTCAGGTTTTTGCAGCTTCACTCGGTGTATCGTGCTTTACTTGTATTTCTTCACCCGTTTGAAACTCCATTTTGAACTTGTTGGCTTTCTTTATTACTGAATAAAGTTGCTTACTAATTTTATGTTCTTTGACACATATCTTCTGTAGTTTCTAGGTATCTTTGAAGGCAAATTGTTGTAGCTTTGTGTTGTAGAGTGATTTCCCAGTGGAGGCTTGTATTTGTACTAAGTCGGTCCTAAAATAGCTTCGACGTACAAAACGTTAGGAACTTGATATAATAGGTATAACGCAGAGCAATCTAGTTGTGGTTGCTGATACTTTAGTATTCGACTAACTGTCGTTCGACATCAACTAATTGTCGTCCGACATCGACTAACTGTCTCACTCACTGACCGACCCGTTACTCTTACTACTCCTAGTTATTATAGGTGGGAGAGTTTATTAACTATAGAATAGGTGTGTTCCACTATAAAACTTTGCAAGACAATTCTAGTTGAACTAATCCTCTGCCTCTTCCGGATCTGGGCACATACAGATGATCAACATCAGCTTTGGGATGATGCATGCGATGACAGATGAGAAGCTTTTTCGTACTGGTGTCCATTCGCTTAGTGTCAGCGATGGCCCTGTTAAGGATGTTGAAACGGAATTGCACCACGGGAACAGCTAAGGTGTTTATGACTGATATTCTGTTTTTTTTTTTTAAATTAATCTCCATATTCAATATGACGTAGTAGTATTCTTTTCTTATTTTCTCCTTCATTTGGGTATGCTGTAGTCCATCTCCTTTGCTAATTCTTGGGTATCAATAGGCTTCATCTTGTTCCAGTTCCCTAATCTTTGTGACAAAATCTAAATCTATTGAGTTTGTGTCTGTAATTCTCCCTTTCGAAATCCATACCTACGTCGTCACTGAAATATTTTACAGTATTGAGGAGATCCTTCAACTCATTGTCGTCTTTGGCAAAGAGTTTGAGATCATCCATGTAGAGTAGGTAATTGAATACTTTCTTGTTTAGTTTGTAACTATTATTATTATTATTATTTTAATCAATAGACGTGATTTTAAAAATATAAGAATCGATCTTAAGTCTCACGTCATTCAGTGCTGAAGTGTTGGAAGCAAATTGAAGATAACTGGGAAATGTATCCAATCTTTTATTAATAAAAAGCGATAAAAAGTCATAGCATCCGTAGGTGTCGCTGAAGACACTGACTTTTCCCTTCATGGTTACTAGGACGTTGTATTGGACGAACCAAGAGAATTCGCCAATTTTATTGGCAAGCGACCTGAACCGTCTATTATTGTTTTGTAAAAATAACCAAACTTCGAAATATATTTGACTCAGGACACCTGAAGAGCTTTTGAGATTTGCCAAGAGATGACGAATAGTGTTGTCTTCATCTCGTGTGAGTGCTTTAAAGAACAAAAATTAATAGGTAAACAAACACCAGTAGCCTCTCATTCAAAGCGTCGGAGGAATAGAAGAACAAAATGTTTTCTTAAAGACACTTATCAATTTTGGTCTAAAGTAGCAAAGAGAAAAATGAAGGAAGACACAAAGAACTTTTATAATGTTCCGTGTACCTTTGAGATGTGGGCGAACATGGCTCTCCACAATTTATTTTCCCTTAGTTGATTCAATACCATCACTCTTTTCTTCACTCCGACATCCATCTTCTGAGGGAGGTTATACTCACGATCTCGTTGTGAGGGGAGATAATTCACTCTACTGCTTCTGACTTGCATATGTCTTATGAATTTCAATTTCTTCAAGTCCTCCTTTCTTATTAAGTGTCTCTTTCTGTTGTTAAGTATAAATACACTTTTTGATTCCATTCTTTCCAAACGTTCGTCATTACTCACATGTTTTGTCTGTCGTAGTCTCAACATCCTTCTGTAGAACGATATTTCTGATGCCTCAATTCATTTCTTCATCTGTGACGAGATTTCCCAGCATTCGGTGGTTCAGTCGCTTTATGGTGAGAAAGTATTCGCTCTAAAAACTCAGGCGCACACACACACACACACACACACACACACACACATATATATATATATATATATATATATATATATATATATATATATATATATATATATATATGCAGATGTAACCGAAAATTGTCCAAATCGTGTAACAGGAAAAATGTCCAATTGTTAGGCTAAGCTTTGAAACGTTGTATCTTATAAATGATGAAAAATATTTTACTGGAATTCTACGAGGTTTTTATAACACTATTGTACTCTACTTTGAACACTAAGTATGTATTTAGCTCTACGTTGAAATGATGATCCCTTTTGCAGTTGTGGCCTCCTAATCAACTTTTCATCTCTACTGTTCTCTCTTTTTTACACTTATTCACCGTTCTTTTGATGGTTCTTGAATGGACTTTGAAGATGGAAACCAGATTATGAATGTTGGTACCATTACTGAAGGTCTGAATGATCTTTTTCTTTTCACTATTGCTCAGATGGGAAGACAGATTGATTTTAACTCAGATATCTCAAAGGTCTTTTTCAAGGATTCTTACAACAAATGGTGGATGGCTGAACGTACAAATGCTGATACATGATTTTGAAAATAACCTCCGATATATATATATATATATATATAATATATATATATATATATATATGGTGTTTTGTGTGTGTGTGTGTTTCTGTGTGTGTGCAACAAATGCGTGTCAAGATGTGTGTTTGTTGTGTTTATTTAGAACTCTATTTGTTATTTTCTTTTCAAAAATTTTCCTATCGTTTAATACTCTGGATAAAGGCATTTTTCGCTATTGCTCTGTGTCACCAAATTTCAGTCTCGCACTTTTCGATGGCTTTCATATCTAAGAAATATACAAGGTGATTTTATGGGATAAAGTGCTCAAAATCAGAGATAGAGAGTGTTATTTATATATGTGTGAAAATATTAATGTGCAAATATATATATATATATATATATATATATATATATATATGGGTACTTATTGGAAAATGCTGTGATAGAGCCAACATATGTTGTCTCAATATCAGTGATAGAGCCAACATATGCAGTTGTATGGATATGAAATGGCCTACGCTTTGCTTGTCTAATTATCGCAAAACCGTGAAACCCAGGGTTACAAACTCATATCACATATCCATGTGAATACACACACACACATATATATATATATATATATATATATATATATATATATATATATATATATAATACATTTTCGTTTTGTTCTATTATATTAATTCAAAAATAGTTGTATATCAGCATAGAAATATTAATGAATGCTTGTTTGAATTTAATACCTTCAGACTTCTTTTCAGCTGTTTGTTTTCAGCTGCTGTCAGTTCTAAACAGAAACTATTTTCTGTTTTATTTTCTTTAAAAAAATGTTATGCTTTTTTCAAGTTTCTATTTTTTCCCCAAGTGAAAATAAATTTGTTGAAGACAAACAAACGAATCACAAACAAGACAAATAAAACAATAAAACAATATAAATTCAACAGCGAAATGAATAAAATAACAGAGATTGAAAAATTACAGCATAAGCTTTTTTTTTTCGGTATCTCAGATAAAATTAAACAAATGAAAAACATAAGATTCATTTTGGTATTTCTTGTAAAAACATTTCGTTTATGATTAATTTTCGACAAGTATTTACTTTCGTCTTCATTTTTTATTGCATATAAACTTCTTATGTATTATTATTTTTCGTCTTGTATTTATTTTCATCTTTATTTTTTATTCGATAAAACCTTTTCAATTATTATGATTTATTTTTGACTGGTATTTACTTCATTTTAAATTTGATGAATCTTTTTAAGATATTATTAATTTTTCGATTAGTATTTACTTTCAATTTCATTTTATATTAGGTGAAACTTCGTCAAACATTATTATGAATTTTCATTAATTTTATATTAGATTGTTTTGTCTAAATGATTATGAATTTTCGACTAGTAATTTCTTTTATTTTCATTTTAGATGAAGCCTTGTGAATAATTATCATTAATTTCCCAATAGTATTTACTCTCATCTTATTTTATATATAGCATTAACAGCCATTTTGACTAGTCTTTATTTCATCATTATTTTTAATTAGATAAAGCGTTGCGCAATTTTTGACAAGTATTTATTTTCATCTTTTCAGATGAAGCAATGTTGATATTTATAAGTTTTACTCATCTTTAGGTTAAACTTTTTCTTTTCTTAAATGAAGCATTCTTAATAATTATTATTAATTTTTTTAGTTCTGTTCTCGGACCGTTAATCTATGGATGTGAGTAGATTGCGCACCCTTGGAAATAAGTTATAATCTATCAATATGTAAGTTAATTGATCTTACTGTTGCTGAGTTACTAGAGCCATATGGCTTGAAAAAAAATTTCTATCGGAGAAAACATCACTCCATTTCATGACTTCTCGTAATCCTGCGCCGTATGCACACTACCGTAGATTAAGATTCTTTTTCTATGTCCCGTGTCTTTCCAGGATGAGAACGCTCTCATCAACTACTAGTCCTTTTTAGTGATTAGTAAAATCTCATCAAATAGCTGTTCAGCCATCCATTTACAAAAGCTCAGGTTATTTGCTGCTTTGATCCGTTCTTCTTGCCTTCAATATATCCTGGGAGTGTCAAATTTTCCAAGCAGATTTTCCCGATATGTTTCCGAGAAATTTCAACTAATTTTTCAATTCTAAATTTTAACAACCTCTTTTTTCTAGTTCCATTAAGAACTTCGTCGTTACTCACGTGTTCAATCCAATGTATTCTCAGCATCATTCTATAGAAACACATTTCTTCTGCCTCAAGTTTTTTTCTTCATTTGTGAACAGATTCTCCAGCATTTACCGCGATATAGAAGGACTAATATTACAGTTCAGTACTCTTTTCTTTGTTTGTCTTGCTTCCAGTCTCTTCTTCATTTGGGAGGAGATTGTCCAGTATTCACTACAATATAGGAGGACTGATAAAGGTTCAGTTCACGTTTCTTTGTCTCTGTTGTTTCAAGTCTCTTCTTGATTTGTGGGGTAATTGTACAGCATTCACTGAGGAGGACTGATATTTCATAAAAGTTCAGTACACCTTTCTTTGTTTCTGTTGCTTCGACTCTCTTCTTCATCTCTGAGGAGATTGTCCAGCATTCGCTGCCATATAGGAAGATTGATATCACATAACGTTTCAGTATTCGATTTTTTGTTTGTTTGAAAATTTGTTCCAATGAAATATTCCCGTTCTTTTAGAACAGAGTTTAGAAGACAAAAGATAACGATTGACATCGCATTTAAATGTTTGAACATCAAAGTTGACCGGAAGAAAATTCCACAAGCGAGAAATGCGAGGGAAGAAAAAAAATATCAGGACTGGCTGTATTCCATAGCCTTGGTTGGCAACCATTCTAGAGATGGTGACTCAATGAAAGTACACATCTCCCTGCAGCTTGGGCCAGTCGTGGGGATGAGTTAAGCCCATGAGAATGCGCACAGACTGAAATTTTTCAATCGTGTGAGTTGGCCATTTTGTCACAGGCAGAAAAGACTTTTAATTTTTTATTCAATTCATTTTCTACGCGTTTCGTCTGAGTACAGATTCGATAAAAGATACAAATTATAGATGAAAGTGAACACTCGCCATAATTATTAATACTGTCTTACAATGCTTCATCTGATAAAAAATAAAAAGTAAATCACATTGCAGTGATATTTATTTATGTTCAGTTTTTAAGTAAGTAATTGAGAATGAAACTATTCATTGCAATCATATACTTTAGTGATTTTTTTTTTTTTACTTTTCATCCACATGGCTCTTTTTCGCTTCCATAAATGAAAATAGTGACTATTGATGAAATTATGGAAGCCTTTTCAAAAGAAGGGATATTTTTTGATTTCACACAATAGTGAAATAAAATGTAATCAGTTCTATTAGAGATGGAATAATGTATTCAGAAAAAAAATCTTATTGAATTCAATAAAAAAAAGTTAAAAAAATTACAAACTTTGATTTCTTGGAAAACAATGAATGATTTTCTGAAAATCGTGACTGAAATGGATTTAAATCATGGAATATTTATCCGTTTTTTTTAATGGCAATGTTTGCCAGTATACCAGCTTGGTGATGCTCCTGTAACACAAAGAAATATTAGACTAAATTAAAAGACTTCCACTGATTCTTTTATGTGATGTTGGCGATCGTGGTCCTTCATAACTTCCTATCCTTTGTAGCTGTTAAATTGTTTGCCATTTTACTATCACTGCCACTCTCTGTCCTACAATCTGTTTTGTGAGTGTTAAATTCTTCAAGCCCACTTTCTCATTATCTGTCCTAGAAATTTAAATTGTCTCTTCTTATTCTAAGTATAAACGCCCTTTTTGTTTGATTTTCCTTAAAAATTCATCGTTGCTCACATTTTCCATTCTCAGCATCAAGTTGTCTCAAGTTAAAGTAGATATTAGATAGTGGTCCAGCACTTTTTCCTTACTTTTAACGAAATTTTCCTATTTTTAATATATTTCTTTAGCTTCTAGAAGGCCTTTTTCGCCAATGCGCCTTCGGATTTCTGTGCCACCTTTTCCGTCATCTGTTAAAACACTTCTCAGATATTTAAATTTCTGTTAATTGCTTCATTTTGGCATTTCCAATTCGTAGCTTGCATCTTGAACTTTTTCTCTTCCTGACAAAAATGAATTCTGTCTTCTAACAATTGATCTTTTCTCCTGAATTCCCGCTTTCCGTTATTACATTGTCTCAGAATTACAGCAGTTTTCTTTCTGCGTCTGCCATCAACATGGTGTCATCTGCTTAACTTATGTTGTTAAGATTATGCCACCAAAAAAATAAATCCCGATAGGATTTGTAGTTCACTTAGGATCGCCTCGCTGTCATGGTTAAATATATCCGGTGGGAAGACGCACCCCTGTCTTATGCCTCTTTCTATGTTTTTGTGCTTGTTCAGTTTATTTGCTATCCCTATGCAGTCGGTTTCAGCCCAGTAAATAATCTGGATATTCTTATATAAGGAGAAGTATCAGTAACCTAGTGTTGATGGCCGACAGAAAAGGTTATCTCTGGTGGTTAAATTAAATGTTTTGGAGGCGTGTAAATTTACAAGCCATTCCATGCCCCCCCCCCGTTAAACATTTATTGGAGTTCCTTTTCAAGATTAGATGTTAGTTTTAACTTTGTTAAATCTGTCGGATTTTCTGTTAAGACAGGAGTAAATAGCTGTGTCATCTGCATTGATACCTAGTAGGGAGCTGATGACAACGCGAAGGTCATTGATGAAGATCAGAAAGAGCGTCGGTCTGAGGAGTGAGCCAAATATGACACGTCGTTTACCCGAAGCAAGGCAACGAAACCACTTTCCTTACAGTAGATGCATCTATTGATTTGATATAGTCGCTCCACTTAATATCAGGGGAAAACGTGAAGCCAAGTAGGCGCAAAGTGCTGCTATCTTGGAGGTTAGCATCAGCCGTGCTGATTTGCAGACAGAAAAGGATCTATGAAAACAGTTTTGTTATGAAAGTGTTAAAATTACGATTATGTTGGAGGTATTTCTTGGAGCTATAAGTGGGAGGTATTTCTAGGAGCTATAAGTGGGAGGTATTTCTTGGAGATATAAGTGGGAGGTATTTCTTGGAGCTATAAGTGGGAGGTATTTCTTGGAGCTATAAGTGGGAGGTATTTCTTGGGAGGGGCAGCTGAAATACCTCCCACTTACAGCAAGTGGGAGGTATTTCAGCTGCCCCTCCCTGTATAAAGGCTCTTCTCGTTCCCATTTTCCTTCAAATTTCCTCGTTAATCACGTGTTCAATAAACGATATTTTCATAATTATTATTGTTTATTTATTTTTCCCAGCATTCTATGCCATATCTTCTTTCGCTGTAAGGAAATGTTTCGGTTTCGTAATATTTTGCTTAGTTTTTGAAAGATAAATTTTGCTATTTGGAATAGGATGTGCCCTAGGAATTTCTGTGTCGTATTTTCCGTACCCTGTTAAAACACTACCCATATATTTAAATTTCTGTTAATTGCTTCATTTTGAGATTCTCCTCTTGCTTACACGCATACATTCTCTCATAATACAATTGATAGTCTTTTCTTCTCGCTTTCCTTTACTACTCCATTTCGTAACTCGCATCTTGGAATTAATCTCTTCATGACAACCATACATCTGTCTTCTTACAATTGATAGTTAGTCTTTTCTTCTCGTCTTCCTTTACTACCTTTTAGTAGGAGTCCCTGCGGTAAATTCTCTATGTTTGCTCTGTACCTTCTGCATTTCACTGCACTGATATCAGTTTGAGGTTAATTTAACATATCTGTTATTAATTTCAATTATATGGAATTTCTGTTACATTGAGATTCATTTAGCGAGTTCCTTCACGGCATCCCGTGGAGAGAAATTGTTAAACTTCCTATTAAAAGTTGTGACACTTAAGTTTCTTCTTGGATAAAAGTCAGTATCGATGCTTTTGTGGATCCCGTTTTCTCTAAACTCTACAATAAATGGTTTGCTGCTTCTTCCTTTCCTATTTGTTGGACATCCTCTACTGTAGTTTCTTTTTTGAAGAACTTTGGTGAACGTTCTGATCATTCCGACGAACAATCTATTAGTTTTCTATCTCTTTTTATCAAAGTCCTAGAGTCAAATTGGTTAAGCATCTCACCGTGCAAGGTCTTCTTTTACTCAAATAATATAGCTTTCGCTTCTCTAGGTAAACTACTGGTGTTAAGGTTATTGACAAGCTTTAAATAAGAATGGTAAACCTTCAGCTGCTGCTTTAGATATCTTGAAGACATCTGCCATGATTTGGCCAGCTAGTCTTCTTCACAAGTAGAAAAGTTATCGTATTTTTGGGACAGTATTTGAGCCAATATTTTTTTCATCAGATCGCGCAATGAAAGTTGTTTTGAACGGCCACTCTTCTAGATCTTTTTACA